>JAQPPZ010000754.1:14432500-15032500 GCA_028583015.1 Wollemia nobilis | reverse complement strand
ATAGTTTGGTCTTCTTTTCTTGAGCCAAAATAATCTTTTTTTTCTTGGAGCCTTCTCTTTCAAAGTTTACCCTTAGGAGACAGACTCAGGCACTTGGGAGTTGCAAACCCTAAATGTGCATTCTGTAATGAGGATGAATCTTCTCCTCATATTTTTTGGTTTTGCACAAGAGCAAGGAGTGCCTGGGAATGGGGATGGTCTTTTTTTTCCCAATTCCAGGATGAATCCCTTACATGGCAGCAAGCTCTGTTAGGGGATAAGATTAAATTTGTTCTTCCCTTGTCCAAAGTGTGGCACATATTTCAAATTAGTCTTCTTTTTCACATGTGGAAATCTAGAAACAAGATAGTTTTTCAGCATCAAACTCCTTCTGATGAATTTTCTCTAGCTGACAAAATAGAGGTGTTTCAAGATACATGGTTCCAGATTTGCAATTAGCAGGCTAAACTTGACATTGAGCAGGCACACATGAAGGCACTTTTGGATGACTGGAAAAATGCACCTTGCTCAGTTAGCAGGGTTTTTCCAAACAACGCACAGTAGACATCCTGTTCCCGCTCGAGGTCTCATCAACTGCCAAGTCTAGTGCATGCACAGGGAGGTTGGGGACATGACAGTTTTACCTACAATGATGGATGGAATGCATAGCCAATTCAATCACCATCATGTTCTCCACCCAGAGGTGCCTGGGATGAGCTGGTGGAAGTTAATGGTGGCACACAGGATCGTGCCTGGAATGCAGGGGATATAAGTGCACATAATCGCCAGCTTGATAGATCTCGAGGACAGGGCTGGGGAGATTCAAATGTTCATGAGGATCAGGGACACACAGATGGATTACCGCATACCTTGGCCATTCCATGGGACTCCAACGTAGACGTGTAGCCACAAACTTTCTGATTGCAGGCAAGTTTCACTACCTGTTTGATTGATGTTGCCTAGTTTGTAGTGAGCTCTGGTTTGTGGTTTCCCAACCCGTGGTTAGGGTTGGCTTGTTTCTTCCAGGGGTGTGATCATTGACACCCGCCACTTTTTTCATGTTAAACTTTATTATTAATTTAATTTAGCTTTTCATCAAAAAATATTTCAGAAATCAACCACCATAAACAATCAATAGGATAATGTGCCCATACCTTTTATGAAGATGAAAAGACCTCTTTGTAAATCTGCCACAATCACAAAATGCTTTTGCCAATTCTCCTTCTACAAGGGTTAGTAGATCCACAAAATAATCAACATAATACTCCACTTTTCAATAATCATCTCCAAGGCCTTTAATTGCACAACTTCATTATCTCTCCTAAAACCACTTGTACCAGTAAAATAAAATAAATCAAAACATTGCCTCATAACCTTTTCACTCCCAAAACCACTTATACCATAAAATAAAATAAATCACAATAGTGCATACCTTGTCACCTCATGAAAGAATTAATCCTCTTGAAAAAGAACATGGCAAACTTCACTTTTGGAACCCCTTTGCAAAATCTGAAATATCTCTTTACACATACCTTATTTCTCCTTCTAAATAAGTTAGTCAAATAGCCCTCGAAATAAGCTTTCCGACAATATATAATATGCCACCTTTCCAAAATAAATTGAAACATTTACATGTATATATATGCCAACCTCCATTACTTGCACATAGGTCGGCCTTCCATTAATTTAAACTTAAACTTTAAGCTTTAATATATTCATCACCGGAGGTCCTTTTTCAATTAAACAAAATTCCACCTTGGCTTTTAATAAAATCCCTTTCCACATAAGTCCACCATGGTTTTAAATAAACCATTTTATTTTGCCTGCCTTGGTTTTCATAAAAACCTTATATATATCCATGCTCTCCAAAATATCATAAATGATTATCTATGAAGTGCTTTTGCCACCAAAACTCAATGTGACATCAATTATCCATGTGACATCAATGACAACATAAAATGCCTCAAATTAACTCAAACTTCCAACAATCTCCCCCTTTGTAATTGATGGCAACACCTTTAAAGAAAAAACCACAATCACTGTAAAAACCATCTCTGAGAATCAAAGCTGCTCCCCCTAACTCAATAATATCTTTGGAGGCTGCTCCCCCTAACTCAATGTTCTCCCCCTTACTCAAATCTCTCCCCCTTTGACATCAATGTCAAAAGGGACACCTATGGGGCTAAAATATATCTCTTAAGCTTAGCTCCCTCACCCCATTCTCTCTAGAGGTGATTAATTTTGGGGTGGGAGTATCTTTACTCCCATATTACTTTGTTTCTTTCCTCTATCAACTTCCTTCCATGTTTTTCTGATATCCTTCTCTTGATGAATTACTTGATCTTCTTGTCTAGAACCTGTTTGACCTTCTTGCCTTGAACCTGTTTGACATTCTTGCCTTGAACCTATTTGGAATTGAGTCCTACACCATTTTGCAATATGCCCAAAGTTATTGCAATTAAAACACTTGATATTGTAGCCTTTGGATGGTTCCCATATCCTGAATTTATTCTTAAAATAATTTCCATATCCATTCCTTTCCTGAACCCTGTATTGTGAAGCTCTATTTTTATGACCATTATAACCATGACTTTTGAATTGTGTAGCTCTAAAACCAAAACCATGTTGCTCATTTATTTTGCACTAAAAATCTCTATGACCAATCCTATTGCATGAGAAGCAATATCCCTGAAAACCATACCTTCTTCCCTTTAAGTTTCTTCTAGAAAAATCAAACTTCTTTGATCTATGGATCTTGCAATGTATAGCCCTGTTTCCAAATCCATTACAAGAAAAAGAATATCCTTGAAAATCCCTTTGTTCATGCCTTGGTTCCTCATACCTTTCTTTACCATTATATTTATGATCATATTCAACTTGTGCATTGCATTCTTGAAACTTCTTTGTAGCATCTAAAACATCTTCCTTGCCTTTCTCTTCAAGAATTTATTTTCCCTTTGAGCTTGATTCACCTATCTCAAAACAAGATCCAAAATGAATATTTGGAGCCATAGGAACTTTGGAACTTTTCTCATAAATCTTAGGTGCTTCCTTGCTTTCATCTTTTAGAACTTCCTTTCCTTTTGAGTGTAATTCCCCAAACCTGAAATATGGGACCTTTGGTGTTTTGGAATATTCATCTTCTTTCTCTTCATTTGTGTCAAGTAGCAACTTGGCATCCATCTCTATAGCCTATGAAATACATATTTCATTCTTAGTACAAATATCTTGACCTTTTGAGTCATGTGATAGATCAAACTTCTCATGTAGGGAATATCTCAATTCTTTTAGATTCTCCTTAACCTCTTGTAGTTGCTCATGGATAACATTTAAGTCTTTCTTTAAATCAACTGAGAAATTATCCTCTTATTTAACTTCTTCTGTTTGGAGTGAATTTTCTTCTTCTACTTCTCTTATTCCATAGAAAAACCCTTCTTCATATTCACTGTCACTAAGATCATTATAATATTATATAGCAAACAAACTCTCAATATTTCTTTGACCATGCATGTTTCCTTGATGTGTCATCTCATCTTCACTATCACTAAAACCATTGCAATATCTTGATCTGTGATCTATTTGACCACACACAAAACATTTTTCTCTTTTGCCTTATATTCCTAGGAATAAATTCTCTTCCTTTTCATCATCTGAATTGTCTTTATCACTATGATCTAAGCTATCACTTGCTTCTACAATGTAGTAAGATTTATTTACCTTACTTCTCATACCTATTTTCTTGAATATGTCATCTTTGTCATGCTTATGCTTTCCATCTTCTTTTCTTCTATGACCCTGTTTTCAATCATCACTGATTTCTTCATGTGGACACTTGTATGCATAGTGACCAAGATCACCACACTTGTAGCACCTGAATTTCATTATATCTCTAAAATTCCTTGAGTCCTTATTCCTTTTGATGAAGTTAGATTCCTCATCATTTTATAAAAATCTATCTGTTTCTGAAACTTTCCCTTTATTTTTTTTTTAAGCCTTGAATGAAATCTCTTTTATTGGAGCTTGATGCTTACTTACCCTCATCTCATAAGTTGTGAGAGTACCTTACAATTCTTACATTGTTAACTTTTTGATATCCATTGTTTCTTCTATTGCTGAAACCTTTGCATCATATTTCATGGGAAGTGATCTCAAAATATTTTGAGTAACTTTTGATTCTTTCATATCAAAACCTAGGCCTCTCATAGTGTTAGTAATCTCATCAACTCAAAGTAAGAACTTTGCAATATATTTAGAATCTTCCATTTTCAATTCCTCAAATCTTTTTCTATGAGTTTTTAGTTTTTCCAACTTTACCTTGGAATATCCTTCATAATTATTCCTCAACTTGGTCCACATCTCATTAGATAAAGCACATACCATGAACTTTGCAAAATCTATCTCACATAGCCCACTCAAAATATAATTCATTACTCTTGCATTGATCTCAACCAATTTCCTGGTAGTCTTATCTTCCTTGGGATCACCTTCAACCTTATACTCTTGTTCAACCATATACCATACCTCATATCCTTGTGATATAAAGTATTTCTTCATTCTAATACTCCAGAAAGGATAATTGTTACCATCAAATAATGGAGCCTTATTTGAAGATAATCCTTTTTGTGAAGCCATCTGTGTTCTTTGTAGAATCTACCCTCAAGCACTTAGCCTTTTCGAAGGAACCCTCTCTGATACCAATTGAAGAACATAAGATTATACTGAGAAGGCGAGGGTGAACAATATAAGACCACTTTTTACTTTCTTTCCAAACCAATATCAATTAATGTCCTTAATTACAATAATAAAATATAGCAGTAGTAAGCAGGATCACAAGTCACCACACACAATTGAGACACAAGATTTAACGTGGTTCCCCCAATGTGAGGTACTCCACGAAGAAAATATTTTACTAAAAATTTCTCAATCAATCTCTTTGGGAATCACTCCCAATTACAATGTTTATGGATATCTATCCAAAGGAGATGTTGATCCCCTAATCTCAAGTTTGTGGATATCTTCCATAGGAGAAATCTTTCCCCTTCTACTCTGGCTATGTGATCTTCTAGAAGAATCTATCTCTCTACTACACTGACTGGTGGACCTCTCTCCACTTGAAGACTCCTCACTAAGATCTATCTTAAAATGTTTTGGCTGCTGGATATCTATCCACTGAGACTCTATCCTCTGTACTTTGTCATCTCCAAAGCTATATCAATAGGATCACTAAGAACCTTCTCAATAGGCTCACATAGAACCTACTTAATAATCTCACACAGAACTTGTCAAATCTGTGCTAGCAAGCTCACAAAGAACTTGCCCAAATCTGCTCTAGCAAGCTCACCAAGAACTTGCCCAAATATGCTTTAGCAATCTCACCAAGAACTTGCCCAAATATGCTCTAGCAAGCTCACCAAGAACTTGCCCAAATCTATTCTAGCAAGATCACCAAGAACTTTCCCAAATCTACTCTAGCAAGCTCACCAAGAACTTGCCCAAATATGCTCTAGCAAGCTCACCAAGAACTTGCCCAAAACTATCCACAAATCTATCCCAAAGGCCTTCTCAAAGGCTTAATCAATCATGCTCAAGTAGTACTCAAAATGAACTCAATAATGAATGGCAATATCAACTCAAATTAACTTCATAAAAGCATAAAGAGAATTTTTAGAGACTCAATATGTTCTAATATCACTCTCAACCCAAATCAATCTCAACTCAACTCATAGAAGCATAAAGAGAATTGTTAGAGACTCAATATGTTCTAAAATCACTCTCAACCCAAATCAATCTCAACTCAACTCAAATCAACTCATAGAAGCATAAAGAGAATTGTTAGAGACTCAATATGTTCTAATATCACTCTCAAATCAAATCAAACTCAACTCAATTCAAGTCAACCTCAACTCAACTCAAGTCTTATAGAACCATAAAGAGAATTTTTAGAGACTCAATATGTTCTAACCTTAATCTCAAATCAATATAGAATGATGGAATAGTTTATTTCATAGAAATTGAACAATCACTTCACACATCACTTGACTAGGCTCAATCAACTCAACTCAACCAATCACCATAAGGGACAACTCTTTCTCACACAACCCTAGTCCAAGTATGTATCAACCAACTCAAATGTTTCCAAAAATGCTCAACCACAAATCTCATATAACAATGATACTCATGTTATTTTCTAACTCAAGTTATTTCACAACCAATGGGCTTCAACAATTATGCTTATCAAGCAAGGTTTAGACACAAATATCAATTCAAAAAACCTTGAAGCATTCAACCAATCACTTTTGAAAAGGAAACCACAAACAATCCTTTTCCCTCCAATGATATTCCAGAAATCAACCACCATAAACAATCAATAGGATAATGTTCTCATACCTTTTATGAAGATGAAAAAACCTCTTTGTAAATCTGCCACAATCACAAAATTCTTTTTCCAATCTTCACAAGGGTTAATATATCACAAAATAATCAACATTACTCCACTTTTCAATAATCATCACCAAGGCCTTTAATTGCACAACTTCCTTATCTCTCCTAAAACCACTTGTACCATAAAATAAAATAAATCAAAACATTGCATAACCTTTTCACTTCCAAAACCACTTATACCATAAAATAAAATAAATCACAATATTGCATACCTTGTCACCTCATGAAAGAATTAATCCTCTTGAAAAATAACAAGGCAAACTTCACTTTTGGAACCCCTTTGAAAAATCCAAAATATCTCTTTACACACACCTTATTTCTCCTTCTAAATAAGTTAGTCAAATAGCCCTCAAAATAAGCTTTTTGACGATATATAATATGCCACATTTTCAAAATAAATTGAAACCTTTACATGTATATATATGCCAACCTCCATTAATTGCACATAGGTCGGCCCTCCATTAATTTAAACTTAAACTTTAATATCTTCATCACCGGAGGTCCTTTTTCAATGAAACAAAATTCCACCTTGGATTTTAAGAAAAGCCCTTTCCACATAAGCCCACCATGGTTTTAAATAAAACATTTTATTTTGCCTACCTTGGTTTTCATAAAAACATTTTATATATCCATGCTCTCCGAAATATCATAAATGATTATCTATGAAGTGCTTTTGCCACCAAAACTCAATGTGACATCAATGATCCATGTGACATCAATGAAAACATAAAATGCCTCAAATTAACTCAAATTTCCAACAAAAAAACTTAGAATTTTTTTGTTTTTTTTTTGTTGATGCAAGATTGCTCTGCTGCCACTAGATGCTCCTGCATCAGACACCCAGGGTAAGTTTGAGAAGTGACTTCACTTCTTTGTTGTTGGAGGAAAACCAAGGTGGTCAACCTTGGACTTGGATAGCCAAGTCAAATCTTCTACAGGCCTTCCCTTCTATTTCATTAGATATTCTTCATACTGCCTATTTCTTGTACTTCTATCGATGCGGGTATCCAATATTTCCTCTATCTCTTCTATCACTGGAGTCAATGCCGAAACACTCCACAACTCTGCAAATTGTTCCTTAGAACTGTCATCTTTATGATACTCTACCAAATCAGAAATATTGAACATAGGTGATATGTTCAATCCACTCGACAACTCCACCTCATATGAATTTCCTAAATCTCTTTTCTGTATGATCCCGCATGGTCCAAAATTCTTCATTTTTAGCTTGTTATATGTTTTAGCAGGAAACCTATCCTTTATCAGGTGCACCATGACTTCATCACCAATCTAGAACTCCTTAAACCTCCTTTTCTAATTAGCCTTTGTCTTGTACTGAGCGTACATCTTATTGATGTGTTGCTTTACTTCTTCATGCAAATCCTTCAGATGCTCTACAAAGTTCTCATCTTCAGCACTATTATTTTCTCCTCTGTCCAACTTCCTCAACTCAGAAGCATTTATTGGACTACTCCCATATACAATATGGAATGGTGATTTACCAATACTCATGTTGATAGAATTATTATAGGTAAATTTTTCCTATGGTAAAATAATATCCCATCCCTTGGGCTTATCTCCTACTAGGCATCTCAGTAGGTTACCCATACTCCTGTTTACCACTTCTGTCTATCCATCAGTATATGGATGGTATGCAGAACTGAACTTCAAATTCGTCTTCAATTTCTTCCACAAGGTCTTCCAAAAATACCCAACAAAATTTGTGTCTCTATCAGAGACTATACTCTTTGATAGACCATGAAGTCGTACCACTTTCTTGAAAAAAAGTCCACCAACATGAACTGCATCACTGGTTTTTTGGCAAGGAATAAAATATGCCATCTTTAAAAAACCTGTCAACTACCACAAATATGGAGTCATTTCCCCTTTGTGTCCTTGGCAGACCAAGAACAAATTCCATGCTGATGTCCTCACAGGGTCTCTCTGGTACAGGAAATGGCTGATATAACCCAGTGTTCTACCTCACACCCTTGGCCATCTGGCATGTTCTGCAAATTTGTACAAACTTCTTCATATCTCGTAGTAACTGTGGCCAATAGTAGTTCTCACTCACCAAGGCAATGGTCTTGTCTCTACCAAAATGTCCAGCAAATCCTCCACTATGCTTCTCTTTGACTATAACTCTTCTGATGTGCCTCAGATGTTTCTCCAAGGTCTTGCTAAAAATTAGAATGTCATCCAAATAGACAATGACAAACTTTCCCATAAACTCCTTCAATACTTCATTCATAAGCCTCATGAATGTGCTGGTTGCATTGGTTAGCCCAAATGGCATGACCATCCACTCATATAAACCCTCTTTGGTCTTGAAAGTTGTCTTCCACTCATATCCTTATCTGATGCAGATATGATGATACCCACTCTTTAGATCAATCTTTTTAAAATACTTGGACCCACTCAAATAGTCCATTATGTCATCCATCCTTGGCAATGGAAACTTATACTTTATGGTGATCTTGTTAATAGCTCTGGAATCACATTCTCCACTCTCCATCCTTCTTTGGTGTTAGTACTATAGGTACTACACATGGACTTAGGTTTTTCCTAATTAGTCCCTTCTCTAGTAGCTCTTGAACTTACCTATTCAGTTCCTCATTCTTCATAGGATTCATCCTATGGGTAACCTTGTTTGGGAAACTAGCTCTTGGTATCAAATTAATATGTTGGCTAATATTTCTCATGGGTGGCAAACCCTTTAGCACATTATCAGATATAATATCCGAGAAGTCTTCCAACAGACCTAAGATTTCTACAGGTACACCTTTTCTTGGTTCTTTCCTAACTCTAGGAATTAATGCATAGCACACATGCTCATGCTTGAAATAATCTAGAAATTTCCTACCATCAACCAATTTTTTTTTGGCATTGTTACATACCTTTTCATCCATCTCCTTCAGTAGCTTTAGTTTATGGCACAATCCTTCCTTTGTTAGGGAGTAAGTGTTAACATGTCCATCATGGACTGCACGATGATCAAACTACCATGGTCTTCCTAATAGCATATGATAAACATCCATAGGTAGGATATCACACAAGACCTCATCCTTGTATCTCCCAATATTAAACTTGACTAAGCACTGTTCATTGACCAATGCCCTATGGTCCTTCTGCAACCACACAATCTGGTATGGATGTGGGTGTCTCCTCCTCTCTAGTTATAACTTAGTAACCATTTCTTTAGAGACCAAGTTATCAGTACTGCCATTATCTATATTAACATTATAGAACTTACCTAAACATTTGCATCTTGTGCAGAACAGGCTCTTCCTCTGGTCTAGTTCCTTCTCCTCATTCAACAAGGTTCTCCTTATGAATATAACTTCTCCTCTCTCTACCTCCTCAGAGTGCTCTTATTCAGTTCCTTCATCTACAATAGTAGCTCTAGCATTATCTGTTGGCCTCCTATTTGGCTTCTCTTGGTGTTGTGGACATTCATATGCTCGATGTCCTTCTTCTCCACAGTTGAAGCATGTTCTACAAAACCCTCTTCCTCAATTTCCTCATCCAAATCTACCTCCTCCTCTTGGTTAGTTGTTGTTCTAACCATGGGATCTGTAAGCATTATCTCCCTTCTGGTCCTGACTGCTGCTAGCTTCTTCTTTCTTCTCACCTCGTCCTCCATCTGTTCTTCCACCAGTTCTTTCTCCATGACCTCTTCCTTTTTACTTACCCTCAAAACTTCTCCATGACCTCTTCCTTTTTTCTTACCCTCAAACCTTCTATTCAGCTTATCTTCAACTTTTAGAGCAAACTGGTAAGCATCCTCAATGGTGCTCATCCTAACTAGACTCAGCTCTTCTTGAATACTAGTTCTCAACCCATGGATATAATGTGATACCTTCTCCTTGTTAGCCTCAGAGTGGCTGGTTCGGATAAAGATCTTGTAGAACTCCTCAGTGTATTATTTGAAAGGCTTTCCTGATTGTATCAAACTTTACATCTTCTTCAGTAGATCCAACTCATAATCTACTGGATTAAACTACCTCTTCATATTTTCCACCATTCGTTCCCATCTAGCAATCCTATTTTTTCCCCTTATATATATGTTAAGCTGTACTTCTTTCCACCATATTCTAGCATGACCCTTTAGTTTGGTCTTAGCAAAATTGACCCAGTCAGGATATTCTACCTTTTCATATTCAAAATATTCTTCCAGGTCATTGATCCAGTCAATCAACTCCTCCAGGTTAAGATTTATCGAGTATGTGGAAACCTCCATCTTTGACCTCTTCCCAATCTAGGATATGGCTCTGTACAACCTCACTTGGGAAGGATCTACTGCCTCTTCTTCTTCATCAAACTGGTCTTCCTCTTCTTTGGCTTCATATTTGCTCTTTTCCTCTCTTCTTGGGTCAAACCCTCTATTCAGCTCTTCTTTCAATACCTAGACTTACCTCTGTAAAGCTCAAAAATCCTCTGTTGACACTATGATATTACTAGCAACACCTTGGTTCCTTCGTGGGGGCATCTTGCTCTGGTTTCTCCAAACCCAAGCTATAGATCCTGGTGTAAACTGCCTCATGTTCGATGATATGCTTACACACTAAGGAACTCCCACTCTGACACCACTTTATGAGGATGAACAAACACAAACAAAACCATCCAAGGAGTCAAATCACAATAGAAAATAATTATTATAATAATGCCAGCCAAAGGGGAAGAAATTACAATGCCAGACTTGTTGAGGCTGAAAAAACATGAACAAAACCATCCAAGGAGTCAAATCACAATAGAAAAGAATTATTTTAATAATGCCAGCCAAAGGGGCAGAAATTAAAATGCCAAATCGTACAATATTGAAGCCCAAACCAAGTCCCATTTTCAGATCCAAAATCCCTTTTTAAATCCTATTTTCCCACCTTTTACATGATTTTTAAGTTTCTCGCCCATGCAAAAAAAAATAAATTTAACTTTCCCGCCCATGCAAAATTTTAAATTCTACTTTCTCGCCCAATTGGCGGTCGACAAACACAAAGGTAAAACTATTAGAAATTTTTTATTTTTTTTTGTTGATGCAAGATTGCTCTACTGCCACTGGATGCTCCTGCATCACAAAATATTCTTTAAATTTAACAAGGACAGGAGTAGTAAGAATGGATTGCAATCCCACCCCTTTCCAATTTTTTTTCCCCTGAAGCAAACTAGAAGAAATGTAATGCCTGACCATCACTTTCCAAGATTCATCCTCAATTAAATATTGGGTGATCCATTTAGCACAAAGGGTAAAACCTTTTCGATGACAATCAAACAAACCCATGCCTCCACGGTCCTTGAGCAAACAAAAAATTTCCTAGGCTAGGCTACTCGATGAAAACCTTGTTTGATAGAGTCTTTGGCCCACAAGAAATCTCTTAGAAGCTTATCCAACTTTTTATAACAAGATTTGGATGAAACCCAACAAGACGCATAATAGACATGGGTAGTGGCTAAAACCTTAGAACAAACCTAAAATTTTCTTTCCAGAGAAATTTTCTTACTAGTCGATTAAGAAATCTTCTTGTCCACTTTCTCAATAACATACTACCAAAATTGAGTAGAGGAACCATGAAACGCAAAAGGAATTCGAAGAAATTTAAACACCTCACCCGACTGAATCCAAGTCCATTGGAAATGATGCAGCCAACATGGCAGTTGGGATTGAGATTGCCAAAAATAGGAGGTTTTTTCCATTGAATAGAAGAACTAGAGGCTAAATAGAACACCTCTAAGCAACTAATAGTTGAGGAAAGGTATTGCTAATATTCTCAAAGCGTTAAAAAAGAATCATTAGCAAAATGACCATTGACCAAATTATGGTTAGAATTGGGGAGAGCAATACCCATGATTAATCCATGATCTACATTATGGATCAACAAATAGCCAAAAGCCTCTATAGCAAGAATGAAAAGAGATGGAGCAAGAGGGCACCATTGTCTTACAAAATGACCAAGAGAAATTGACTGAGATTGACTATTATTCAAAGTAAGAACAATTGAAGCATCTTGAAATAACATAAGAACGATGCTCACAAACACTGGCCCAAAGCCCAAATCCTAAAGCATGGCAGTGATGAAGTACCACTTCATATTATCATAGGCTTTCTCAAAGTCAATATTAATGAATAAAGCATCTTGTTCAGAATTTATTGCCCACTCCATACCTTCCCAAATAGCAAGAACATTATCAAGAATGTGTCTTCCCTAAATAAAGCTAGTTTGTTCAGGTCTAAAAATCAAAGGCATGAGAGATTTAAGATTAAGTGCAAGGGCTTTGGCAATAATATTATAGCTCACATTAAGAAAGGTGATTTACCTACAATTAGTGATGAGCTCAGGGTCTCCATACTTAGGAATAAATTTAAAATTGCCTTTGTTAATAATGGAACCCAGTGAACCACATTGTAGGGCTTCAAGATACAATTTGTGGAGATCATAATCAAGCATATCCCAGAATTATTTGTAGAATTCACATGGGAAGCCATCAATACTAGGTGCCTTATCATTGACCATGAGTGACAAGGCATTTTTCAAATATTCTAGAGTAAGAGCTTACCTTCTAGCATCATCAAGGGGTTGAGAAGAAAAAACACCTTGATAATGTGAAAAAAATACTTTGAAAATATCTGGAAGGTCTATGAATATCTACCCATCAACTTGAATGGCTTGAAACTAGGAATATTGGGTAGGAGGTCTAAGGTATTGAAAAAAATCTTTGGTCACTCTGTCCCCCACTTTGAGCCAATGCATTCGAGCACATAATTGAGCACCCTTGGCTTCATACAAATCAGATTTTTTTAGCTCATGCCAAATGGAAGAAACTTGGGACTGAGCAAGAGAGCTGAAAGAAGAGGCTTCAAGCCTGAGATAGGCTTTGGATAGCTCACTCTGTAAGGTAAACTTAGTATGTTTCCACATATTTGCAACTGCAACACCTAGAGTCCGTAGCACCTTAGTGGTTCATTGAATGACAACATTCCACCACTCAATCCTTCCAGAAATACCATCAGGTCTAGGAATCAACTTTTGAATGTGACATATATGAGCTTTCATGCTAAAGCTATGCAAAAAAAAACATTCAAGTAAAACTGTGAAGAATGCACTTTGGGTTGAAAGCTTAAATTTTCCACCAAGAATAAAATAGGTGAATTATCAAATAGTTTAGTACCAAGAAAATTCAACACATACGATGAAGAAGGTAAAATACAAGAGAATTGAAATTTTTCAAACCCAAGAATTATGGCTCTATCTAATCTTTCCAAAACCCTGGTAGAAGCAGCCTAGAAATTGGACCAGGTGTACCAAAGAGCCTAAGGGAAATCAGAAGGCGAGAAGCAAGAATTAGGGTCATAAATTTGAAGCTTATTTTCATAAAAAAATCAAGCTTCCCTTTCACCTAAGCACCACCGCATCGAGGTATGATTGACCTTATTAGAAGCTTTCTCCACCATATTAAAATCTCCATAAAGCACCCAAGTGGCAAATGGTAGATTCATGGTAAGCCATCTCTACAAATCACATCGATAAGAAGTGATGTTCGAGGCATACACATTAACCACCTCAAATGATTTTTCATAGATCTTGAGCAAAATCCAGACAGCTTGATTGGATGGGTCAACACCCTCGGTCATAACATTATTCAGTAATTGAGGCGTAAGGATAGTGACAACTCCCCCTTTTCTTGAGGAATGCTTCGTGGCAAAAGAGGGACTTCGTGGCCACAAAAAGTCACATGCACATCGCAGATTGAAATAAAAAATATTAACTTCTTGTAAACATAAAAAATCGAGGCTTCCATGCACTCGAGAAACATTTGACATCTCATTTTGGACCAAATATTTTTTGATCGGGTCTGTTAGTCCTTGAACATTCCACGAGAAGAAAATCATTGGGATTTTTTAGGATGCATGATCTCCATGACATCCCCTGCATCACCCAAACCTTCAAGTGAGCCATAAGAGTTGGAGATCGCATGGAAAGCATCATTGTTTAGCTGTCGATGTTTGTCATTTTGAATAGGGCTACGAGAGTGACATACCATAAAGACTCGATCCTCCTCCATCGAAGAATTATTTGGAGCTGCCATCACTGAGGCAAAAGAAGGGCCCAACCAAAGAGATTGAGATACTGACGTAACTAGGAATTGCTTGCCAAAAACTAAAGGGGTCGTATCAATAGGAGTCTAAAAATATTTAGTAGAAGCTTGCATGTCCTAAGAAGGAGTAGGGGCACATTTCAAAACAGAAACTAAAAATTCCTACTGCTTAGATCCATGGATTTTCTTGCTAGAAATAGTAGTCCATTCTTCAGTGTTTCCCTGCAAGCCATCAGCGAGAGCTGCTAGATTGGGTGAGGGATTTACCTTATATTTCCACTCCATCATAGGACACTCCCAAATTTTGTGAGCTATAGATTGACACCGATAATAGGTATTAGGAAAATTGATATAGGTAACTATTTGCCTAAAGGATTGGTCCCCGATATTGATATCAATAAACTCCTACAAATCCTTGGTAAGGTCAAATTTGATACAGATCTTTCTAGTGGGTCAAGCGAAGAAGAAATTTTTTGGTTCAAGATAAAAAAACTTACCTAAGGGGGTAGCTAAAGTCTACAAAAAAATCCAAAAGGGAACAGGAATACCGGGGAATTCAACCCACACCAGGACTTCCAGTGCAACTTGATCACTAACTTGGAAATCCCTAGAGTAGGATTACAGAATAAACTAGAAAATTACGGATAGTCCATGGTATCCTAGACAGAACCTTCTGTGCTTGAGCTGGGTCTGAAAAGTGAAAAAGAAAATACCCTTTGGTAAGGTTTTGTACATTCTCCCCTTTGACTCCATATGGGCCCCAGACTTGTTGGACCTAGGAACAAATAAGGGTACCATATGGGATACGACCCAAAAAATAACCCACCAAGGTATGACTTTTAAACCATT
Source organism: Wollemia nobilis (assembly GCA_028583015.1). Classification (NCBI taxonomy): domain Eukaryota; kingdom Viridiplantae; phylum Streptophyta; class Pinopsida; order Araucariales; family Araucariaceae; genus Wollemia; species Wollemia nobilis. The sequence continues at coordinate 15,017,140 of JAQPPZ010000754.1, read as the reverse complement.
CATAAGCTATATGATATTCATCCAAAGGAATAATAACTTTAGGGACTGGGTCTTTACCTCGTGATACACTTTCAAAATGAACTTATGCGGATGCTTCCCTGGTGCCATTGAGCTCTCCAACAAAATCATAATAAACTGCGTCGACTGTATGAGAAACAACCATTAAAAAGGGTGAACTAACACCACCTCAGGATGAGATTAATGCAGAAGACAAGAATTTTCCACCCCTAAACCTACCAAGCTAGCAGCTATTTTTTCTCTTCTGTCACCAATCCTTCTCTCATAACCCATATTTGTTCCTGACGTCAAATCAGCTGGACTAAAGAGTACTACCCTTAACAAAAAAATTTAAGAGTTAAAAACTAGACCATCTATTAAGTAATATAAGTTTAAATAGTTAAATTTTTTAGTTTTTAGGGAAGAGACTTAGATGTAATATGTGGGATTGGTTTCAATTCGGTATATCTCATTAAAAATATATAAAAAATAAGAAGTTAAATAATTTTAAAACTCCAAGGAATCGATAAATAAATGAAAAACTTTAAAAAATTGATAGAGAAAATAAACAAATGTTTGCACTTCACTATAAGCTCTCGAGGGCATTATCAACCTTCTTATTGCAACAACTAAACAAGCTAAATACATTGAATTAAGCTTTATAGTTTATTAAAGGTAATATTATGATAGCAAGATCTTAACAGATTGGTGAATGAGGATGCTCTCTCTAATCAGGTTTGGGTTTCGAGTTCCTTCATTGTCACAACTAGTGTGAATGTGTATCTTTACAAAATTAAAACAAAGAGTAATATGATTAACTTAAGCCACTTATATATATATATCCAAAAATAGGTTATTTTAAAGAATAAGTTTGTGTGATGGACATAAATGTTGAGCAATTTATTGCATAAGTGAAACCAACCCAAACTAGATGTGTGCAACCTTATTATGTGATAGTTTCAACCAATCCATTTAGCTTAACAATTTGATTATTGTTGTAGAGAGGAAAAGAAAAAAAATAATTGTTTGATTAACAACAAAATTTAGAAGATGAGTCAAAATTGTTAAAATAATTGAAACAAGAACACCTCAAGTCTAGAAGGTCAAACTAAAAAAATGTGATTCTTTATATAAGAAAATTATTATTTTTATTATGTGGGAGAAGGGATTTTGAAAGGGTCCCCGAAACTCTTACAAATTAACAAATATTTTTAAAGAAAACCCAAAGAGAAACATACTAAGATCTGACCCCCAAGGGAGAAGCATTCAAACATAAGAGTGTCTACAATTGAGTCAATCATAATATGAAGAATTTTCATCCAAAAAGAGTGTCCAAAATTGAAAATATTATCTTGTTCAAAAGGAAATCCTAAAGTTTGAAAAATTCAAACTTCCCGTGCAAGATGAGAACACATGATTTGGCTTTTGAGTCCATCAACATCAGGCTAAGCGAATCTTACATCTAGAACTATTGCAATAGGTATGAGGGAGATATGAAACAAGAATTCACAACCCACAATTGAAACAAAGGGTACCTAGAATTAAACACATCAACTCGCCTCAAAGAAGGACCAAAATTTGAAAGAACTTCAACTTCCCACCCAGAATAAGAACCTCAAAACTGGCAACCCAGGCTGACAGAAGTATTCACACTGTGATCCTGCAACTAGAACAACTATAATAGGAAAAGCTAAAACATGGCCTATCACCATATACATTATCTTTGACCAGGATCTTAGCCCTCTAGAATAGAGTTCACAAGATCCCTTTCGTTGAGCATTCATGGCCCAAAACCAGTCAAGGGTGCTGCTCCAAAGGGCAGGAACGATCCAAAAGTCCTTAATCTCTTCTCTTGTCAGGTTCTTGCAAAAAATTCAAAAAAAAGTGTTTCCCTCCCCAACCAGAATTCAAGATTCTAGTCCCACTCTGGATTTTGAATCCTTGCAACAGAATATGAAGGGGGGAGAAGCTAAAACTAGGCTACAATTTTTTCATCCAATGACCTCAAAAAAGCTAGAATTGTTGAGCACCTAGAAGATTAAAAATAGAAATAATAAGGCTTAGCTCAGCCACCACCATTTGGAACATGTTCCCATTCAGCTCCTTAACTTCAAAAAATAGAGCTTGTAAGGATATGAAATAAATATCCTTATATACATACATGAAGGGTACAATTAGGACCAATAAAAATAAAACATAGAGCTAGAATTATGATTGCATCAATAAAAATATCCAACATCTTGACTGGAACAAGGATAACACTGAGGTCTGATGGCTCCATGCCATAAGTCTAAGAAAATATCACAAGATCCTCTAAAGGACCCCATATTTTAGACAGAGTGGATCTAGGGTCAACGACCCAAATAAAGAAGGACAAAAGCACTCTCACAACAAACCAGACCCTGAACAAATGGGCTAGTAGGAAGAAAACTAGATATGCAAATCCAAGAACATAAACATCGACCTTAGAAAAAATAGAGCTAGGCTTCCCAAAGTCTGGTTTTTTCTCTAAGAAAACAAAAAAAAAGAACCCTAAGAAATAGGGCATGTTAGAAGAAGAAAAACAGGTATGGCAAGAGCTTTGTTGGAGGGGAAGACTCTAAAAAATACCATACAAATTTTTGATCCCAACCAACCAACAGTGGTAAATAAATCACCCTCTAATGCACAACCTACCAACAAATACTAATCTACAACCCAAAAAATCAAGAAAAACTAATCTGGGGGGTCTAGGGGATCTGATGCCAATCCAATCCTTGTTAGGGTAAGATCCCTTAGCACTCCTGAACCAACACCCATGTCTAGCTCTACAACCTCACACGGTCTTGTGACCTCTCAAGAACTAGCCCATGCTCTGCTCTCTCTCATGGCTCCTCTCTTCTATACAAGCAAACTATTACCACCTTTTCATAACATACCTTAAAATCCAAAATTGTGAGTATGATCCACAATATACACATTGCTTATAATATCTATTCTCATACATGCATCAAATAGAGCTCCTACTCATGAAAAACAAAAACACAAGAATGAATTATAAATATGTAACTCAAATGAATAACTAAAATAAAACATGGAATAAGAAATACAAGTAACATTAATTTAAGTAATGCTCTTTAGTTCAGGCTTCCATGAAAAGTTTCCACCTCTCTAAACACATTATAAGAAGAATTTGGATGGTATGCATGTATATCTATTAAGAGGGATATTGATGTGGATATCATTTAGACATAGGATATGATTTGATTTATTTTCTAAATTCTAAGGTTAGATTTAGTAAATCTTGTGATTGTAATTATCCGCAAGTTGTGGGCAACTATTTTTTAGGCTTTAGTTGGATGGCATGCATGGATATCTATTAAGAGGGATATTGATGTGGACATCATTTAGGTGCAGGATGGAATTTAATTTATTTTCTAAAGTCTAAGGTTAAATTTAATAAATCTTGTGATTGTAATTGTCAACAAGTTTTTGACAACTATTTTCTAGGCTTTATTTGTTATTTGTTATTTTATAGGCAAGTTGTCGACAACTATTTGTTAGGTTTTAGTTGCTATTTAATATTTTATAGCTTGAGGTTGTTACTTGGCATTTCAAATGCCTATTAATACTTGTAAATTCAATAAAAATATTAGTTGGATTTTTAATCCATCATTGGTATCAACACAAATTGACTCCTATGAGGCCTTCCTCCTTTCCATTCCATAAAATTTTCCTTTTATTTTCACAATTATCCGCTCCCTCTTCCATAATTTTTTCCTCCTCGTGCATATTCTCCTATGAAGTATGAGCTATAGTTATGAATCTCTAGTTCATTGAGCAGTATTTTGTATGGCTAAAATGCTCAATTTCAAAGTTTGTGATACCTCATCTCATCACAATAATTTTTGTATCATTTTGGCTTTGATGCAAGTGTTGGGATTAAGGTGGAATAATTATTTTACATAAATGGACCACTAAGGATTTCAAGCTTTGAATATTCCCTGACTATTGGTTATCGTTATCATCCAAGAAGCCTGAAGAATAATAAGGAGCTTGAATAATAATAAAGATCTTGAAGAATAATAAGATGCAACTCCCAATCCGTATTGTTGCCGCTACTGTTGTCAATGCTTATTTTGAGCTGATCCATATTGATGTCATGCCACTACTATCCTCAACACTTATTTCAAGCTCTTTTTATTTTTTGATCAATATTTCTTATAAATATCCATCGTGGGGGTTGAACCCAAGTCTCTCACCAATAATGCAAGTGACATCCTTCCCAATAGACCAAATGCATATGGATTATTATTTCAAGCTATTTGAAAGTGCAGGTATAATATATTGTTGCATTTAAAATTTTACTGCTTTGGGTGGATGTGCTTTCCAAAGGGCTAGCTGTCACAAAATCCATGGTGGTAGAATGTTGGTTCCATTGAGCTGACACTCATCCAAACACTCATCCATTTGCATTGATCAAAAGGAGAATGCTTATTTAAAGGTATTTGAAAGTGCAAGTATAATAATATTGTTGCATTTAAAATTTTACTACTTTGGATGAATGTGCTTTTCAAAGGGTCACATGTCATAATCCATGGTGGTAAAATTTTGATTCCGTTGAGCTGACACTCATCTATTTGCATTGGTCATGGGGAAGAAGGAGGTTGCTACTTTCACTCTTATGTTCTAAGCAGGTTGCTACTTTCACGGGAAAAAAACATAGAATAATATTTGTAATAAGGAGTGCATGTTCAGTGGTACCTGATACTTTATTCTATGCTTGTATTAGATCTCAAAGATTTGTATATTTTTTCTCTTTATGTTACAAATAATTTTCACAGTTTTGAGGTGCCTACATGGAAAGAATGAGAATTAATTGTTGCTTTGTAGGCAGTATTTTGTGGAGAATATTAAAGAAAAGTCCTACAAGGACTTTTTGAGTATTTTTTTCTTTTAGCACTCCCTTCACAAGAGTTGTAGTGATCATTCCTATAAGGCCCTTTTGAGCATGTTTGCTTTTGGCACTCTCTTCGTAAGAGTTGTAGTGATTCCATTGGCGCGATTGTATACTCTCTCGATCAAAGTCTCTTATCTTCTTCATATTGAAATAAATTGATGTAAACCTTTCTTTGTATTACTTTCTTAACTGAAATTTTGTTTCCCTCTTAACTACAGTTCTCTTTTGTCTTATAGGAATGCTTTCCTATTTATTTTAAAAGCCTCTTCATTTAAAAAAAAAAGGGTTGTCAAGAAGGAGGTTGGAGAAGGTGAAACAGAGGTTTAAGAGGGTTGTAAATGCTTTGAAAGTTTTTGGTAATGTTTGCAATACTGCATTTCTTGAGAGCTTGTTGTGTGTGAGCTTTCCTTGTGCATTTTAAGATAATCACTCTATTTTGCTGCACTTATTAAGTTGTATCCATGTTTTTTTGACAAATACAAATGTGGCTCTTACTGTTGAAGAGTTTTCCTCACATATTCAAGGATTTTATTAGCATCTAAAACTCCATTATTTGGATGATCTGTTGTTTGTGTTGAACAGAGTTCAAATCCTTAGTAAACTGCAGAAATTTTCAGAAGTCCATAACTTTTGATTTATATGTGTTTTGGATACCCATTTTCATGTACTTGCACTCCTAAAATTTTTAGAAAATTGTGGGTATTTTCAAAAAACGTCATTGTTTGACTCTCTTTGCTTGCTTAGACTATTGGCGCTCATTTCTAGCACTCTTTGGTATCTTAGAGCATCCTTCCTTCATTTATTTTATTTGGTATTGGATCCAGTTCATCTATTGGGTTAAAACATTTATCCATGATGGCATAAAATAGTGGAAATATTGTCCAACTTCAAATCCCCATGTTTAGTGGAGAAAACTTCAAATATTGGAGTATTCAAATGAAAATATTCTTAATCTCACAAGACTTGTGGAGTCTTGTTTTACAGGGATATACTAAAGTAGATGAAGTAGCCTTTAATACTCTATCTACTGATGAAAAGGTGTTGTTGGAGAACAAAAAAAAGTAAGCAAAAGCCTTGTTTATCATACAAGTGGGATTGATGTCTCTATCTTTCCTAAGATTTCTGAATGCACACAGTCAAAAGAAGCATGAGAGATACTAGAAAGTTCCTACAAAGGGTCCTCCAAGGTAATGGTAGTCAAGCTTCAACTATTGAGAAGATATTTTGAATTGTATGCATGAATGATGGTGAATCAATAAAAGTTTTCGTCACTAGAGTTCAAAATTTAGTGAATGCTATTCATGCTCATGGTGAGGAACTTAATGATACAAGGATTGTAGAGAAGGTATTGAGAAGCATTCCTAGAAATTTTGATCCTATTACCATAACTATTGAAGAACCTAGAGATTTATCAAAGGTAATTCTAGTTGAACTACTTGGTAGTTTGCAAACATATGAGCATAGGATAAAGGATAGGTATGAGAACCTTGATCAAGCATTCCAAGGTAAACTAAAAATAAATGAACAACCAACCCATTCAAAGGAGTCCTCATCTACTACTTCGACATCATATTATTTTATAGACCATGGTAGAGGTCATGGTAGAGGCCGTGGAAGAGGCCGTGGAAGAGGTCGTGGTAGAGGACGAGGAAGATCAAAAAATATTCATGAATCAGCCCATAGACATTGTGACTATTGTGGAAAATATGATCACACTAAACAATTCTGCTATAAAAAGAAAAGAGAGAACAAATCCAACTACAGTGAAGAAAAATGTGAAAGCCTCTTCCTATCTTGCAATAGTTTTGAAGTTGTAGAAAATGATGTTTGGTATCTTGATAGTGGATGTTCAAATCACATGATTGGAAATAAAAATCTATTTATTAAACTTGAAGAAAATGTTAGTGGACAAGTGAAGTTTGATGACAATAATCATGTGAGTATTTCTAGAAAATGAACTCTTACCTTTAAGTCAAAGACTGGTAAGACTCTTTATATGCATGATACTTTGTATGTTCCAAGGCTACAACATAATTTGTTAAGTATTGGACAATTATGCTAAAAAAGATATAAGGTTGTTTTTGAAAACAATGGCTGTAAAATCCTAAAAGAGGTTGAAAATCAGATTGTAGCCAAAGTGTAAATGTCATAAAATAGGATGTATATGTTGAAAATGCAGCCAAATATGGAATGTTTGAAGACCACCATTGATTTGGCATGGTTATGGCATAAGAGGTTTGGCCACCTCAACTTTAGCTCATTGGATGGAATGCAAAAGAAGAACCTTGTTGGAGGGTTGCCCATATTTACACAACCTCCAATCAGCACTTGTGTGTGTCTTGTATTTTTGGAAAACAATATAGGGAGAAGTTTCCAAATCACCAATACAAAGCTAAAATACCTTTAGAATTGGTGCATGCTGACATATGTGGACCTATGCAACATTTAAGCATAAAAAAAATAAGTATTTTTTTGTTATTTATTGATGATCATTCAAGAATGTATTGGATATATTTCTTGCATGATAAATCATAGGCTTTTAACTAATTTAATGAGTTTAAAGCTTTAGTTGACAAAAAATCTACTTATTATATTAAGACCTTAAGGACTGACCATGGGGGTGAATTTATTTCAAATCAGTTTAATTTTTTTTGCAACAGTCATGGAATCAAAATATAGCTCACATTAGAGAAGCAACCAACCTAACCATATTGCAAATGCATATACATGCTTAGTAATTAAGCACATCATAAATTAGGGAATAATATTATTTTAACACCCCCCTTAGTCCCTTATTTGGGATAACATAGATCCTCCCTTAATGTTTGAAGGAGAGAAAATAAAAGATATTTTTGTGCTGGCTTTGTATTTGGCTCTAGCTCATGGCTCTGGCTCTAAGGTTATTGCTGGAATAGGATCTCTGAGTCTATCTCTGGATTTGCTTTTGGATCTACCTTTGGATCATTACCTCTTGATCTACCTGTAGGTCTACCTCTTAATCATTGTCATTGGGTCTGCCTTTAGGTTTACCTCTAGATCATTGTCTCTGGGACTGCCACTCGGTCTATCACTGGATCTACCTCTAGGTCTACCATAGGTTTTATATTTTTTGTAGAATCCAAACAACATTTCTTTCATTTGGGTCCATTGTGTGAGATTTTTCCATCCACAATCAATATGAACCTTGTTAGCCATTTTTACTTTGTACCAACAACTTGAAGATGAGTTATTTGTACATCCACATGATTCACAAGGATGTAGTTTCCAAAATCTAGTTGCTACATGTCCTGTTCTTCCACAATGACTGCAACAATGCTTTGTCAAAATTTAAGGAGATTTAGGTTTTTCAAGCATGGTTTTACTGGTACTTGCTTGTCCAAAATAGCCAAGGCCTTCATTCTTTGACATGACATTTAGCATTAAATAAGTTTCAATGTCTTGTCCATGTTTACCTAATATTTCACCATTGAATCCCACTTTCTTCATCAATTTGGATCCAATCCCTTTGGTGTGTTTTTCAAAACATCAATTTCTTCATCTTCATCAATGCTTTTAACAATATAGCATTTGTTATTATTGATGAGATTATAGAGCTCATTTTTAGGAGGTTAAATTTTTAATTCACTAGTGTCACAAGCAAAATCTGCTCTTATGACAAGATCACATGTGCTACAACTGATATCTGCCCTTGTAGGTAGGAGGTGGCATGTATCACAATAAGCATTGGCCATAACAGGCTTAAGGTCACTTGTGCTACATCAAGCATTCACCATCATGGGTTGAATATCACTTGTGTCACAAGAAGCATCGACCATTAGAATCATGACCTCTGATTCCTCACTGATGTCCCTTTTCTTTTGATGTTGGGCCATGTCAAGTGAAACCAATGTCATGTAGAATGCCCTTACAACACCTATAGGGATTTGAGCACCATTTATCTGAAGGTCTTCAAAAACTTTAGAATCTCTGAGAATGGATTTTACACCATTGCGTAGTGTAAGATATTTTCCATCTTCAAAAAAATCCATTCCTTCCCATCCTATTGGAAAGTAAGGATCTTTAACTGATGTAGCAACATCATTAGTTGGTTTTGTGGAATTTTTCTTCTTTGATCTACCCATTTTTAAGGTGTTAGTTTCTACTGAAAATGCACTTGTTACAATGGAATTTTGCAAGAATTTTGACTAAGGTGTCGGTCTCTACCGAAAATGCACCCTTACAAGTCTTCCCCCCTTTTTGCAAAATATCTTGTGATGTAGGAAAGAAAGAATCTATCCCCCCCCCCTTTGTGCAAAAAAAATGCAACTATGAAGCCACTAAGGCTTTTGACAAAGTTTTCCTCCTACACTCAAAAAAATGAGTGGTTTCAATTTTTGTTTTGCAAAAAATAAAATTTGCAATATTCGGCAAAATGTTGTCCGCAATTTGCAGCAAAAACAAAATTAACAATTTTGTGAAGCAATTTTTGCAAAAAAAAAAAAAATGGCAAGTAACTTTTGCAACACAAAAGGTTGTCAGGTAAAATTTATTATGGCCATTGAGAGGATTTGAACATGTGAACTCCCTCATAATAGCACCTTAGCATGGGCTAGCAAACCTTATGAGCTAGTGAGCCTGATGAGATGAAATAGGAAAAGCCTATTCTTAAACTTGATGTCGCGCCACTAGGTGATAGAAGGGTATCTGCTGGATCGAGCGACACCTAGGATCGATAAACCTGATAATCATCGTCATCTTGTTTGCAAGTGAATTGTCAAGAGCTATCTTGTTGTGGTTTGCGCTTATGCCATCAATCTACTATCAAAAAATACCCCCAAACAGGTTTTCTACAGTGCAGTCATCAAGCTGGAAGAACAATAGCCAAGGGCCTATAACAACTGAAACATCATCGTGATCAAGAGAAGATGGCAATGAAATATTTTTGCAGGCAAGCCTCCTTTGGATCGGCTAAAGGAAAAAAAATGACCTGTCAAGCGATTGGAAACACCATAAACCTATATTATATAATTTGAATTTGCTTGTAATTGCATCCATATCATGTTGCAAGGTCGTTGATCTACAGGAAATCCAAACAAAAAATCATCTGATCACACAAAAATGCTACGATGAGTAGGTGCTCTTGTAAGAGTTTGGCAAGGTTACCTCCTTTAGTCCCACATGCGATATGTTGAGACTACTAAGGTAAAATAAAAAACAAAACATGTAGTATGAACAATGACCACCAGTCGATGGTCGACCCTTCGCAACAATGTCTTTTGCCTACCACCTTGCATACTCAATTGCGACCACGTGTGTTGTCCTTGTCATCCCATTCTTACCTTACCACTTTAGGTCTTGTGTATCTAGTCATATAGTCTAAGTTGATGTGTCCACCATCCAAGTCATTGCATTGGGTACATGTCCAGGTGTCTTCCACATCACGTATCAGGATCATCCAGTTTATGCGTTAGGATCATCCAGTTTACCACATCAAAATTTGATGCAACATGAAGACTAGGTCCCAATTAGATATTTATGCATTAATAGCAACTGAAGGTTTATATTGCATCACGATCACAAGATCCGTCGGAGTCTATTTCCACTACGTAGAGTTCTAGATCTTAGCATTAGATCAGGTTTGTAATAGGAATTATTGTCAAACTGAGGGTAGGTTTAAGAACAAGATTTTCTTGTTTCGTCTCATTGGGCTCTCTAGCCTAGATGGTTTGCTAGCCCATGCCAAGGTGCTACTGTGAGGAATTTTGCGTGTTCAAATCCCCTCAGTGGTCGTAATAAAATTTTCCTAACAACCTTTTGTGTTGCAAAAGTTACTTGCCATTTTTTTTGTATTTTTTGCAAAAATTGCTTCACAAAGTTGCTAATTTTTTTTTTGTTGCAAATTGCTGACAAATTTTTACTAAATATTGCAAATTTTATTTTTTGCAAAACAAAAATTGAAACCACTCTTTTTTTGAGTGCAAAAGGTAAACTTTGTCAAAAGCCTTAGTGGCTTCATAGTTGCAATTTTTTTGCACAAAGGGAGGGATAAATTCTTTCTTTCCTACATCACAAGATATTTTGCAAAAAGGGGGGAAGACTTGTAAGGGTGCATTTTCATTAGAGACCGACATCTTAGTCAAAATTCTTGCAAAATTCCATTGTCACAAGTGAATTTTTGGTAGAAACCGACACCTTAAAAATGGGTAGATCAAAGAAGAAAAATTCCACAAAACCAACTGATTATGTTGCTACATCAGTTAAAGATCCTTACTTTCCATCAGGATGGGAAGGAATGGATTTTTTGAATATAGAAAATATCTTACACTATGCAATGGTGTAAATTCCATTCTCATATATTCTGAAGTTTTTTAAGACCTTCAGATAAATGGTTCTCAAATCCCTATAGGTATATTAAGGGCATTCTACATGACATTGGTTTCACTTGACATGGCCCAACATCAAAAGAAAATGGACATCAGTGAGGAATTAGAGGTCATGATTCTAATGGTCGATGCTTCTTGTGACACAAGTGATCTTCAACCCATGATGGTGAATGCTTTTTGTAGCACAAGTGACCTTAAGCCCATTATGGCCAATGTTTGTTGTAATACAGGCAACCTCATGCCTACAAGGGCATATATCAGTTGTAGCACATGTGATCTCATCACAAGAGAATATTTTACTTGCGATACCAGTGACTTAAAAACTAAACCTCCTAAAAATGAGCTCCATAATCTCATCAATAGTAACAAATGCCATATTGTTAAAAGCATTGATGAAGATGAAGAACTTGGATGTTTTGAAAAACACACCAAAGGGATTGGATCCAAACTGATGAAGAAAATGGGATTCAATGGTGAAATATTAGGTAAACATGGACAAGGCATTAAAACTCCTATAATGCTAAATGTCAGGCCAAATAATGAAGGCCTTGGCTATTTTGGACAAGCAAGTACTAGTAAAACCATGTTTGAAAAACCTAAATCTCCTTCAAATCCTATAAAGCATTGTTGCAATCATTGTAGAAGAACAGGATATGTAGTAGCTAGGTGTTGGAAACTACATCCTTATGACTCATATGGATGTACAAATCACTCCTCTTCAAGTTGGTACAAAGTGAAAATGGCCAACAAGGTTCATATTGATTGTGGATGGATAGATCTCACACAATGGACCAAAATGAAAGAAATATTGTTTGGCTTCTACAGAAAAGGTAAAACCTATGGTAGACCTAGAGGAAGATCCAGTGATAGACCGAGTGGTAGTCTGAGAGGTGATGATCCAGAGGTAGACCCAACGACAATGATTAAAAGGTAGACCTACAAGAAGATTCAAAGGAAATTATCCAGAGATAGATCCATAAGAAGATCTAGAGATAGACTCAGAGGTCCTATTCCAGTGGTAACCTTAGAGCCAGAGTTAGAGCCATGAGCCATAGCCAAAGCCAGAGCCAAAGATAGAGCCAACACAAAAACATATTTCATTTTATCTCCTTCAAACATTAATTACAGGATCTATGTTATCCCAAATAAGGGACTAAGCGGGGGTGTTAGTGTAATATAATTCCCTAATTTGTGATGCCAATTTGGCTTTCAATTCTATCGCTCTGCATAGGAATAGTTAAAATGTCTCACCAGATTTTATACTGAGTGTATGTTAGCATCGATTCATCTTTATGCATTTTTATATTTATTACATTATTCAAGTTCTATGATATTATGCACATATTAGGTTGGGGGTAGTTTATTTTTTTGGTTCCCAATTGAATTGGTTAGAACTAACTTGGTGGAACAAATTACTTTGTATTACTTATTATCCATCAATTGCAATATCAAGACTAATGCTTATGAAATCCATTATGGTATCAAAGCTCTTATGATTTTGGGCAATGTAATTTTTTGTTGGTTTTGGGTAATGTGATATATTTTTACTCCATTACCCGCATTACTCCAAGATCAAAAAATACGTGATATCCACAACCATACCTGAAATACAACACTCCATTGTTGAAGACATCACATACGTCACCAAATACAACATTGTTTATGAAGACATGCAAGATTGGTTTGGAAACTATAGAAGGCACAATCGACCTTCACTCTCTGCCATATCAAAAATTACAAATATTTCATAGAAATCAATGCATAGTGAAGGCCTGGTTGTATCTTTCCTCATCAACGTGTCATGGTTTTTCAAGGGCTCGCTTTCGCTTTTCTGCCAGGATCCCTAAAATTAAATACGAGAGTGATGTCCTTACATACCAAAAATTTATTGATAACTACATTTGCAATTATTGAATACGGGTATAGATGATACCTGCTCTTAGATCTGATGTGATAGTGCTCATAAGAGACCATGTTTGACATGCGTCCAATGGATTGTTCTCCATACCTTGCACTTTTCCAGTCTATGTAGTCAAATGACGTGAAGTGTCAGGAGGTATAAGGCGGTTTGATTTTATTTTATAAATTTTTTTGGAATCATTCAATAAAAGGCACATTATGCCATCTTATTCACATATGCCTCTCTAGACGGTTTGGTCAGGGGAGGTTTTCTTAGATGCTTCATGGTGATAGGTAGGGTTCAAAACCCACAATGTTTAACAAGCTATTTTGTAAGCGAGAGATATTTAAGTTATTTTTTTGATAAATACCTTAAGTTGTTTTTAATTGCAATATTTTCATTTTTAATTTTTGTAATTAAAACCTTTGAAACAAGAAAGCAAAGGATAGTGGCATTTTTTTTAAAAATAAAAAGACAATGATTTTTTTTGGAGGGATAAGGCATTAATTTTTTGTTTTCCTTCAAAGAACACTTTTTGTTTTGTTGCCACTAAACCCTAAAGAAAAGGAACTAATTTTTCCATGGAGGGATAAGAAAATATAGTTTCTTTTGCAATTTGCAAGGGTATATCAAACAATTTTTTCATCCTTGTTTATTTTGCAATAAAAAGGAGGGATACAAAAGCATTTTTTTCTCTGGCAAAATTATAAGACAAGGGGGGGAAGAAAATTGTGGATTTGAAAGCAAAACTATGAGTTTGAATATCATTTTTGTAAAAATCATTGTAAACAAAGATGTATTTTTGGTGGTAACCAACATCTTGAAAAATTGGTATTGTAATAGGTGCATTTTTGATGGAAACCGACACCTAAGTGTTTAAATTTGTGGGTTCTTGTGATTGTTTTTGCATTTAAATTTCCTATTTTTTTGTATTTCAATCATAAGGTAAATTATACAATACAAAGAAAAGACCCAAAATTTTACACCTATTTGTGCAATTTATTGCATCATAGTGTTCAGTGTATGTGATACCTCTGGCCCACACTTACAGGTAATACTGTTGTGCTTTGGGCTACTGTATCTTCCACCTAACATAGCTGCAACAATGATGTTTGAGCTATTGTTCTCTATAAATAATAGGAAAGAAATAAGGAAAACCAGTTTTGATATTCACTCCATTTAATACCCTAATTTTTTTTTATTGTTTGGCTTAAACTCCTCCAACTCATCATTCTTTTTTGGAAGGGTTTTGGGCCAGGTGCCATCAATTTGATTGAATTTATTTTCATGTAATCTTTGTAAGTATAAAGAAAGGGGGACCATTTAGTGTTATAAGGAACCTTCATAAAGGCCACTATTCACAAATATCTGTCAGATTCATAGTTGCTCAAAGGTTCTAATTTTAAACCATGGAAGACAAAGATGAGAGCTATACTTCAGGTTGAATATTTGTGGGATGAAGTGACTAGCACTACAAAACATCCTATAAAAGTAGAGCCAGAACAAGAGATAAGAAGGATAGAAGGTATCTCATGTTTATTCTACTTTCTACTACAGATGAGGTACATCCTCATATTTGTGATTCAAAAAATGGTAAAGAAGCTTGGGATGCTTTTATTACCATATATGAAGGGAAGAATCAGTCCACTATTCTTAACCTTCAATATCAACTACATACACTCAGTATGAAATCTGGTGAGATAGTTAAATTGTTCCTATGCAGAGTGGCAAAATTGAAAGCCAAATTGAATGCTATGGGAGAGACAGTTGCAGATACTCTCTTAACCTCAATCATCTTGAGAGCTTTTCTAGAATCCTTCAAGGTGTTGATCACATCTCTACAAGTGTCTAGTAGAAAAGTTAATTTTGTGGAGTTGGTAAATTTACTTCAAAATGAGGAGGCAAATCAACTTCAAAGAGATGAAGTGCTAGATACTGCACTTTACTCAAAACAAGGGGGAAAGAATCAAGGTAACTTTCAAAAGGGTAGATCTTCATCCAAAGGAAAAGGGAAACAACTTCAACAAAAAGAAAAGAAATATTACAAAATTTGTGATATGGATAACTATGACACCAATACGTGTTGGTTCAAGAATAAACAATCCGATGACCAAGATCATAATAAAAATGGAAAAGGGAAATACAAACCACAAAAGAAGAATAAGCAACCCAAGGGAAATGTTGATTATGAGGAATCAAACTTAGACTCTAAGAGAGCACACAAGGTGCTCATGACACACATATTCTCAGTAGAAGGATCCTGTGTGGTATATTGATTCCAGTTCTAGCAAACACATGACTGGTGATAGATCGTGGTTTGAGATATTTGAGGCAAAGGAAGGCAAGCCAGTGACAATCGATGATGAAAATATCTATCGAGTCCAGGGTGAAGAAGATGTTTTCATCACTCTTCCATATGTCAAATGTTAGATTGATAAGGTTCTCTATGTTCTTGTATTGGCAAACAATTTATTATTTGTACCTCAGAACTTGGATAGAAACATGGATGTTTTTTTAATGTTGAGGATAGCAAAAGAGATGCTTCATCACCAGAAAAGGAAAGCATGTAGCAATAGGTCCATACAAGCATGGCTTTTCATGTTGCAATGGCGACAAATACAAAGGAGACTTCTTCTATTTGGCACAAGAGATATGGGCATTTGATTTTTGGATATTTGCTCAAGTTGAGCAAATATGAGATGGTAAAAGGCCTTACCAACCTTTCATCCACATTGCTATTTTTCTTAGATTGCTTATCAGGGAAGTAAAATCGGGTACCATTTGAGGTCAACTCTTCATGAGCTAAGAAACCTTTGGAGTTGGTACACATCGATCTGTGTGATCCTATGCCAAACAACTATGGTGGAAAGAGGTATTTTTAGTTGTTTGTTGATGATTACTCATGGAAGATATGAGTTTTCTTTCTACAATTGAAGTCAGAGGTATTTATGTCATTTTAGTAGTTTAAGAAGCATATTGAGAAGGATTCACGATGTTCAATAAAGACCTTCCACTCAGATCGAGGGGGAATATACCTCCAAAGAATTTTCATCATTTTTGAATGCACATGGGATTAAGATATAGCTGACAACAACCTATACTCCACAAAAAAATAAAGTTTCTGAGAGAAGGAACCATTTCATCATGGAAATGTTTGTTGTATGCTTAAGGGGGTTTACCTTGAGCATGATTATTGGGTAAAAATAGTGAATACAACAATGTACCTCCTGAATAGAGAACCCACAAAAGCTCTATAGGGCATAACTCCACAAGAATCTTGGAGTGGTAGGAAACCCTCCATATTTCATCTAAGGATTTTTGGATGTAAGGCATTCATGCAAATTCCAAAATAGAAGAGGAAGAAGTTAGATGAGAAAACCTTATAGTGTATTTTTCTTGATTATGATGAACATTCAAAGGGATATCAATTGACAGATCCTAAGACCAAGAAAACACACACCAGTAGAGATGTGGTTTTTTATGAAGCTTTCACATCAGATAACACATCTACAGCTGTATACCTGGATAAAGAGGAGCCTAAGAAAGAAACTCCACCCCCATAAAAAGGTTCAAAAATGGTTTACTAGCACATTGAGAGATTCAAAGTTGACTTCACTTACAGATCTAACTCTAGACCGACCTTGTACTCGCAACATGACTCAATAGATGAGAGTAGAGGCATCAACTTCAGAGGTTGATAAGCTTTACCAATAGTTTGATGAACTATCTATAGATGCAGAGAAATACAGAGAAGCAAATATAGATGATTAAAGGGTTTATATGTCTACATTGGATGAGAATGAACCCACAACAACTCAAGATGCACTTACTGAGACTCAGTGGAAGGCTGCTATGGATGTTGAAAATACATCTCTCATGAAAAATAACATATGGAAGCTAGTTAATATGCCTTCAGGAAAGAAGCCCATTGGCTACAAATGGGTTTTCAAAGTGAATTATAAGGTATATGGAACTAATGATAAGCATAAGGACCTTCTTGTTGCAAAGGGCTATGCTTAGAAAGAAGGAATTAATTATCAAGAGAATTTTGCACCCATTGCAAAAATGACTACCATTCGTGTACTTTGTGCTATGGCAACACAATTCAGGTGGAATTTACATCAAATGGATGTCAAAAGTGTTTTCTTGAATGGTGACTTGCAAGAAGAAGTGTATATGACCAAACCAAAAGAATTTTTGGTTGAAGGCCAAGAATAGAAAGTTTGCAAGTTGGTCAAGTATTTGTATAGGATAAAACAAACTCCACAAGCTTGGTACATCAAAATGGACAATCACCTATTGCAACATAGATTCAAAATAAGTCCTTCAGATGCTATTCTCTATATCAAGAACAATGGTTCTAACAGAGTGATTTTGGTACTCTATGTGGTTGATCTAATCATCATTGGAATTTTAGAGAATATGATTGATGCAGTGAAATATAACTTGAAATAATCTTTTGAAATGATAGATCTAGGGCTTTTTCACTATTGTCTTGGTTTATAAGTGACTCAAAAAAGAATCATATCAGAGTAACACAAAAGAAGTATGCCAAGATATTGGTTGAAAAATATTGCATGACTGATTGCAAGTCTAAAGCGAATCCAATGGAGCTAGGGCTTAAGTTATCATGATATGATAAATCTCCACAGGTAGATGGTACTATCTATCACCAGTTGACTGGGAGTCTCATATATCTGATAGACACGAGGTTAGATCTCAGTTTTACTATGGGTTATCTTTCAAGGTTCATGTAGAAACCCAAGGTGAGTCATTGGAAAGTAGCAAAAAAAGTTCTTCATTATGTCCGTGGTAGTATAGACTATGGCTTGGAGTACAAGAAGAATGATAATTTATTCTTACAGGGATACATGGACTCAGACTATGCCAGATCCATTGATGATCAAATCAACTTCTGGATATATTTTTCATCTTGGATAAGGACTTGTCTCTTGGCACAATAAGAAGCAGTAGGTGTTTGCTTTATCTTCTACAGAGGTAGAATATTATGCAGCACGTGGACCAGTCTACAAGGTGATATGGTTGGATCACATTCTTACAAATATGCGTCTTCCAAATAACCTTCCACTTCACTTATTTTGTGAAAATAAAGGTGTTTTGAATCTTGTCAAGAATCTAGTCTTTCATGAACACACCAAACACATTGATACACAATATCAATTCATTCGAGATGAAGTTACAAAGCACCACATACAAATCCAATACATTCCCATAACTAAACATGTTGTAAACATTTCACTAAGGCACTTTCTTGTGTCAAATTCGAGTTGTTTCACAACACACTTTGTATATCCAAATAATGTAATAAGGGGGGATGTTAGCATAGATTCATATTTATGCATCTTTATATTTATTACATTATTAAAGTGCTATGATATTGCACACAAATTAGGTTGGGGGTAGTTTATTTTTTGGTTCCCATATGAATTGGTTGGAACTAACTTGGTGGAATGAATTACTTTGTATTACTTATTCTCCATCAATTGCAATATCGAGACTAATGCTTCTGAATTCCATTACTACCTACACTCCCCAACAAAATAGAGTGACATAACACAAAAATAGGACCATTGTGGAAATGACACATTGTTTGCTAAAGGAGTTCGAGTTACCCAATAGGTTTTCGGATGAGGCTGCACATACGATTGTTTACATTCTAAATTGTAGCTCTACAAAGCTGATTCAAAGTTCCACTCCTTATGAAACTTGACATGGTAAGATACCAAGTATTTCTCATTTGAAAATCTTTGGTTCTACATGCTATGTGCATATTCCTAAAGAAAAAAGGAGAAAACTTGATGAGAAATTTATCAAGTGTATTTTTTTTGGATACTCTAATGAATCCAAAGTTTACAGGTGTTTTGATCCCACTACTAACAAAATGCATGTTAGTAGAGATGTAATTTTCAATGAAGGGACAACATACAATAAGGATTCTAATGATGGTGTTGGCATCACTCCTCAAATTGAAGAATCAGCTCCTATTGATCCTATTGAAGCCTTGCAACCCCAACAAACCAATACTCCTATGTCAACTATTGACACTCCATCTTCAAGTGGTAGTTCTGGTTGAAAAAGTCTCAAAAAATATTATCCATAATCTCAAATTTTGGATGAATATTACACAAGAAGAGTGACAAGGCTGTAGTCAAAATGAGGTGAGCATCTGACTAAATATGCATTGTTGTCCTCTTCTACTGTTGAGCCTTTAAACTTTAAAGAAGCATGTGATAATGAAGATTGGGAAAAGGCTATGGAATATGTGGAAGATGAAATGGAACAGATTGAGAAAATGACTCTTTGGAGCTAGTTTCTCCTCCAAAAGGCAAGAACATTGTTGGTGTTAAATGGGTCTATAAACTAAAATATAATGTTGATGGCAGCATAGTCAAACATAAGGTATTTCTAGTAGCCAAAGGCTATGTTAAAAAAAAAAAGAATAGACTATGAAGAGACTTTTGCACCATTTGCAAGACTGGAAATAATAAGATCTCTTCTTGCCTTAGATTCCCATTTAGGTCTTACTGTTTATCAAATGGATGTGAAATCAACCTTTCTAAATGGTTATTTAGAAGAGGAAGTTTATGTGGATCAACCACAAGGATTCATAGTTGCAGGCCATGAAGAAAAAGTCTACAAGTTGAAGAAAGCTCTTTATGGGTGTCATGACCCTCCCTCGTGGGTCTTAGGACAAAGGAACGATGGATTTTTGGAAGTCAGCTTGTGTGAAGTTCAATTTGAAAAATGCAGTTACAATGTATAGAATCAACCCTAAAAGAGTATTATATATGTATAATAGTAGGATAAGATATTATAATTAACAGGGGTTAATTATAATATAGGCTATTGTATATATATAATAATAGGGAGATAGGATATTATAATTAAAATGGTTTAATTATAATATAATCTATTATATATAGTATAATAGGAAAATAAAAGATATAATATATTATTTATAAAAGGTTATAAATAATATATATCTATATTATTATAATAAAATATTGTTATAAATAAACGATTATTTATAACAATATATTATTAATAATAGAGGATATTATAAATAAAAGATATAATAGATTATTTATAAAAGGTTATAAATAATGTATATATCTATATTATTATAATAGGAGATTGTTATAAATAAATGATTATTTATAACAATAGATTATTTATAATAGAGGGTATTATAAATAAAAGAAATATATTTAATGTCGATAAATATCATAAGAATGATATTTTAAAAAGGGCCATTCTTCATTTTTAAATAAAATGTCATGATCCCTTTCCTACATGGTGCAACCTAAGGAAAGTCCTACTATGCTTAAACTTGCCAAAGAAGGAAAATATGGGAGGAATGCACAAGGGATAAGGGAGGAACACTGATGGAAAGGTGGTGGTGCAAGCTTCGAGAGGGCGACGGATGGACCACCAAGGTGAGGGGGCATGTAAGGAAGAGGCAGAACGAAAGGAGGGGAAGAAAAAAATTTAAGGGAAGAATAGAGGAAGCAAAGGAGAAAGCAAAGGAAAGGAAGCACACCAAGAGCTGAAAGGGAGGCAACAGACTTCATCGGATATCTATCTCAGTGAAACCACATGTTGGGTTATTCTAAGCTAAGTTTTGGTTTTAATTAAATGTGTTTTAGTGAAGCCATTCTTGCCTTGGAAGCACTATGTGTTGTACCCACGTTTGGAACCACCGTGAGTGGGAGAATTGGGTTGTTTTAGTGAATCCATTCTTTCTTGGAAGCGTTGTGTGTTGTACCTGCATTGAGAACTTCAATACCAGTGGGAGAGGTGTGTTGTTGGTATGGTCACTGTGTTGCGTTTGAGTTAGAAACCCCTGGTGCTATGAAAGGGCACCATGTTTAACCAGTGCTATAGAGAGCAACGTCAAATGCTTTGTTTACCTTGGAACAACGTTCACCAAGTAAGCATAGTGTTCGAAAAAGGAAAACCCCTAGGCTTTAGGGAGTGCAGGTTGAGAAAACTAGTTAGCATCAGTAGAACGTCCCTAGTTTTAGTGGATGCTGGGTTAACCATGAATTTTTGGAGTGCCTTGTATGGTGTTAGCACTGACTGTAAATTTGCTACGTAATAGAGCCATAGTTTACGAAAGGTTTTAGATCATGGTTTTAAATAAAAATAAGGGCCTTTGATTTATATATATATGACATATATTAGGACCTTTGATTTATATGTGAAACATATATTAGGATTTAATTAAATGGACCTTTGATGTATATGTGAAACATATATTAGGATTTAATTAAATGGACCTTTGATGTATATGTGAAACATATATTAGGATTTAATTAAATGGACCTTTGATGTATATGTGAAACATATATTATGATTTAATTAAATGGACCTTTGATTTATATGTGAAACATATATTAGGATTTAATTAAATGGACCTTTGATGTATATGTGAAACATATATTAGGATTTAATTAAATGGACTTTGATTTATATGTGAAACATATATTAGGATTTAATTAAATGGACCTTTGATGTATATGTGAAAGATATCTTAGGATTTAATTAAATGGACCTTTGATGTATATGTGAAACATATAGTAGGATTTAATTAAATGGACCTTTGATTTATATGTGAAAGATATATTAGGATTTAATTAAATGGACCTTTGATGTATATGTGAAACATATATTAGGATTTAATTAAATGGACCTTTGATTTATATGTGAAACATATAGTAGGTTTTAATTAAATGGACCTTTGATTTATATGTGAAACATATAGTAGGTTTTAATTAAATGGACCTTTGATTTATATGTGAAACATATAGTAGGTTTTAATTAAATGGACCTTTGATTTATATGAGACATATAATGGGTTTTAATTAAGAGGAACCTTTGATTTATATGAGATATTTTTGAGGTTTTTAATTAAAAGGAACCTTTGATTTATATTAAATATATTTAAGGTTTTTAATTAAAAGGAACCTTTGATTTATATTAGATATATTTAAGGTTTTTAATTAAAAGGAACCTTTGATTTATATGAGATATATTGGAGGTTTTTAATTAAAAGGAACCTTTGATTTATATGAGATATATCTTAGGGTTTTAATTAAAAAGAACCTTTGATTAATATGAAAGACATTGAAGGTTTTTAATTTAAAGAGAACCCCTTTTATTAATGTTGATTATCTTAGGAGTTTTAAATTAAATGGGATGTGGATTTATTCGTGAATTGAAGTTATGGGGCTTCAATTTAGGGAATGAAAGAATGATTGTTTAAAGATTAAAGGTATGAGACTTTAATGCTTTAAATAGTAATTGGTTGATTGGTAATTATGATTATGTTAGGGATGCTAACATAGAATGTAATTAGAGCAATTATGATTATGTTAGAGATGCTAACATAGATTGCAATAAGAGTAATTATGATTATGCTAGAGATGTTAACATAAATTGTAATTAGAGCAATTATGATTATGTTAGAGATGCTAACATAGATTGCAATAAGAGTAATTATGATTATGTTAGAAATGTTAACATAGATTGTAATTAGAGCAATTATGATTATGTTAGAGATGCTAACATAGATTGCAATAAGAGTAATTATGATTATGTTAGAGATGTTAACATAGATTGTAATTAGAGCAATTATGATTATGTTAGAGATGCTAACATAGATTGCAATACAAGTAATTATGATTATGTTAGAGATGCTAACATAGATTGTAATTAGAGCAATTATGATTATGTTAGAGATGCTAACATAGATTGCAATAAGAGTAATTATGATTATGTTAGAGATGCTAACATAGATTGTGATTAGAGCAATTATGATTATGTTAGAGATGCTAACATAGATTGCAATACGAGTAATTATGATTATGTTAGAGATGTTAACATAGATTGTAATTAGAGTAATTATGATTATGTTAGAGATGCTAATATAGATTGCAATAAGAGTAATTATGATTATGTTAGAGATGTTAACATAGATTGTAATTAAATAAATTATGATTATGTTAGATATGCTAACATAGATTGCAATAAGATTAATTATGATTATGTTAGACATGTTAACATAGATTGTAATTAGAGCAATTATGATTATGTTAGAGATGCTAACATAGATTGCAATAAGAGTAATTATGATTATGTTAGAGATGTTAACATAGATTGTAATTAGAGCAATTATGATTATGCTAGAGATGCTAACATAGATTGCAATAAGAGCAATTATGATTATGTTAGAGATGCTAACATAGATTGCAATAAGAGTAATTATGATTATGTTAGAGATGTTAACATAGATTGTAATTAGAGCAATTATGATTATGTTAGAGATGCTAACATAGATTGCAATAAGAGTAATTATGATTATGTTAGAGATGTTAACATAGATTGTAATTAGAGCAATTATGATTATGCTAGAGATGCTAACATAGATTGCAATAAGAGCAATTATGATTATGTTAGAGATGCTAACATAAATTGTGATTAGAGGAATTATGATTATGTTAGAGATGCTAACATAGATTGTGATTAGAGGAATTATGATTATGTTATAGTGTTAACATAAATTATAACTAAGAGCAACTATAATTGTGTTATAGTTGTTTAACATAGATTGTAGTTAATGGTTAAATTATATTGGAAGAGATATAGTTTAAGCTAGTTAATTTATATTGGAAGAGATATAGACTAGAATGATTGAGTTGTATTGAAAAAGATATAGCTGAATTTGGACTATGTTATGAGATGGTTAACATAGTTGTATTTTAATGATAAGTTATGTTGTTAGGTGAATAACATAGCTCTATTGAATACATAAATTATGTTAAAATGGAAGTAACACAGTCTATATTGGGAGGTATAGATGTTATAATGGTTTAGCATCTAGCATTGGATTATTAAATTATCTAAAGGTATGGGACTTTAGGTAATTTAGTAAAGGAGAAATGGATTATTGAATTATCTAAAGGTATGGGACTTTATGTAATTTAGTAAAGGAGAAATGGATTATTGGATTAATTAAAGTGTGGAAAATTTAGTTAATAAATGTACTATGTGGGTTAAACGAACTACCCATGGTTAAGTCGTATGAACTATGTGTTCTACGCATTGTATTGGATACTTTTGGGAGCAAAGGACTATTGGTCCTTGTATTTGTAAAAGATCAAATTTATGCAATAAAATGGAACATATTTGAGGTTGGGTTTTCCCATAAGGGTTTTCCCCAGGGTATATGAATGTGTTATGGATATTGGTTCTCTCCTTGTATTTGCTTTAATGTGTCTTGTTAATGGATTCTTATGTTTATTTGAATGGATGTTTTAGTTCACTTAATTCTTTGCTTGTTCTAAAGTAGATTAAATTTGTAATTGTTAATTAAATAAAAAAAAAGTATTAGTGGCATTCCTCATCCCTTGGTTGGGAATTTTGGGTGTTACAATGATCTTAAGCAAGCACCTAAAGCTTGGTACTCTAGGATTGACACATACTTGCATAAAAATGGCTATAAACAATGTTCATATGAAAGCACATTATATAAAAAGGTAGATGGATCTGATTTTATTATCATATGTTTTTATGTTGATGATATAATTTTTATGAGCAGATCCACTACTATGTTGAAAGAATTTAAAAAGGCCATGGTGAATGAATTTGAAATGAGTGACTTGGGTAATTTGAAATACTTTCTTGGTATGCAAATAAAGCAATAAACCAAAGGCATATTCATTATCCAGTCCAAGTATGTTGAAAATCTCTTGGTCAGATTTAAAATGAAGGATTGCAAATCTATCAGTACTCCAGTAGTTGTAGGCTAGAAATTGATGAAAGATGATTCAACTTCTCTTGTGAATGCAACCCTCTATAGGTCTTTGGTTGGTAGCTTGATGTATCTCATAGCTACTAGACCTGATATTATGTATTCAGTTAGTTTAGTAGCAATATTTATGCACTCTCCTCATGAATCTCATTGGAAGGCAGCCAAGAGAATTCTCAAGTATGTGAGTGGTACAAAATATTTTGGTTTATGTTATTATGCTACTAATTATTGTGAACTTGAGGGCTACATAGATTCTGATTGGGCAGGAATCCTTGGTGATAGGAAGAGTACCTCAGGTTATACATTCTTCTTTCGTTGCAACTTGGTATCTTGGAGAAGAAAGAAGCAATAAACAATTGCATTATCCACTGCTAAAGTAGAGTATATGGCTGTATTCTTTGCTTGCACTCAAGTCATTAGACTCTAAAAATATTTGGAAATGGAGACTGCTTACTCCATCAAAATATGTTGTGACAACACTAGCACTATACACATGACAAAGAATCTAGTGTTCCATAGTCAAAGCAAACATATTGACATACGTCATCA
The DNA here is from genome assembly GCA_028583015.1 of Wollemia nobilis. Classification (NCBI taxonomy): domain Eukaryota; kingdom Viridiplantae; phylum Streptophyta; class Pinopsida; order Araucariales; family Araucariaceae; genus Wollemia; species Wollemia nobilis. The sequence goes on along the minus strand of JAQPPZ010000754.1, from coordinate 14,991,560 downwards.
TTTCATTCGTGACTTGGTCAAAGATGAATTCATAGAATTCACATTTTGCAAATCTAAAGATCAACTTCAACTTGCAGATATCTTCACAAAGGCTTTGACTAAGAATAGAATTCAGAGTTTGAGAACTCTCATTGGAGTACAAAATATTGACATCAAGGGGAGAATAAAAGAAATTGATGTCAACCTTTCTTTGTATTACTTTATTAACTGCAGTTTTGTTTCCCTCTTAACTACAGTTCTCTTTTTTCTCATAGGAATGCTTTCCTATTTAATGTAAAAGCCTCTTCATTTAAAAAAAAGTGTTGTCAAGAAGGAGGTTGGAGAAGATGAAACAGAGGTTGAAGAGGGCTGTAAATGCTTTGAAAGTTTTTGGTAATATTTTCAATACTACATTTCTTAAGAGCTTGTTGTGTGTGAGCTTTCCTTGTGCCTTTTATGTAAGCACTCTGTTTTGCTACACTTATTAACTTGTATCCATGTTTTTTGACAAATACAAATGTGGGTCTTACTGTTGAAGATTTTTCCTCACATATCATGGCTTTTATTAGCATCTAAAACTCCATTATTTGGATGATCTGTTGTTTGTGTTGAACACAGTCCAAATCCTTAGTAAACTGCAAAAAATTTCAGAAGTCCATAAATTTTGATTTATAGGGTATTTTTCAGTTTTGTAAAGTTTTTTGGATACCCATTTTCATGTACTTGCACTCCTAAAAATTTCAGAAAATTCTGGGCATTTTTAAAAAACATCATTTTTTTAAAATCTTTGCTTGCCCAGACCGTTGGTGCTCATTTCTAGCAATCTTTGGTATCTTAGATAATCCTTCCTTCATTTCTTTTACATCTAGTTTAAGCATTGTATTTTTGGCCTTTGCATATCTTCTCTCCCACTTTCTTGTAAAAGCATTGGAGTCTAATACTTCTAATGTGGGGAGGTATGATGTGGATATCATTTAGGCGTAGGATAAGATTTGATTTATTTTCTAAAGTCTAAGGTTAGATTTAATAAATCTTGTGATTGTAATTGTTGGAAAGTTGTCACAACTATTTTTCAAGCTTTAGTTGTTATTTACTATTTTCTAGCTTTAGTTTGTTATTTGGTATTTCATATGCCTATTAATACTTGTAAATTCAATAAAAAAATTAGTTGGATTTTTAATCAATCACAAATATGATAATGCTTTCCACCATAACCATGACATTGGTGCTTTTCCATTGTGTATATTTGTTAAAATTTGTTTCAAAGTTATGGTAGAATAGGTATTGTGTTGATGCTCTTTGAATGGATGGATATTGATGCCCACTTCAATTAATTTTATATGATCTTCACTCAATGCCTACAAGTAGCCTTATAGACGGGTCCCTCAAATTATTGTTCTTTATCCAAGTATTTTGAAAAAGGTTGAGAACATCACTTTCCCAAATACAATACTCTTATAAATTCTTCCTAAGATCACGAGTTCTTAAGACATGTTTATAGTAAAAGAAGTTGGCTATGGAGATCTAATTTGCAACTCATTGTAATTCATAGCTACACTTTTAACATTCTCAAAGGGAATATTGTTACTTCTGTTAAATGTTATGTTTGATTTTTTTGAATGCCATATGTTAATTATTCTTAGTAAATTAGTGGCACTTCCCTATATACATGCACAACAAGAATTGTTGTGCATGTGATGTTAATTCGTTAAACATTACAACACATTTTGGCTAAAACCCCTTGAAAAATGAAAATATATAAATTTATAGTCTAAAACATTAAAAACAAAAATTCAAGATGCTTTATCCCTAGACCATTAAAATTGATGAAATTTAAATGAAATTATTTTAATTATGTCCATGAGACTAGAAAAATCTATGAGACTAAGAGCTTTAGTACAAGATGGGAAATTTTGTAGAATTTTAGTCCCTTTTGGATTCAAACCTTGGATCTACTATTCAAAGTTCCAAATTCTAACAACCTCCAATATAAAATATTGTTCAATAAAGTAAAAAAGCTCAACATCCTCTTATCATATTTTGAAGTGTGTTTCTTTTGTTGTTGACTTCGATGAAAAGTTTTTGTGTTTTTTCTATTCTCAATTCTTCAAAAAGTTCCATTAATGAGTTTATTTTTTAGAGTGTCCTCACATGTGATCTTGATGTCCTTATAGACTTCACATTCCATGAAAAATATTTTTGATCTCCATTACTATTGTGTAGAAGACACATATTCGTTCTCACAATAACTCTTGAGGAATTATCTATCTCCCATTTTTACATCTAAGATGGTGTGACCTAGATCTTAGTTGGGCTATAATAATTTTCTTTCCATTTGATCTTTGCAACTATATACTTCTTTTGGTTGTATTCACAATTCAGGTTAAACCCATTGATGTATATTTATTTGTTCCTTCCTAAATTTTTAGTCCACATGACAAGTATGAATTTTCCCTCACATATTGTTTAATTTTTTTGTTGGATTTTGGGATCTCATGAAATTTAATGCTATATTCTCCATCCATCTGTTGTTTTATTTCATTTGTGTTTTTAATTCTATTTAGTGTTTATTTGATTATCTATTTTGACAATTTACTATCTTCCACTCTTTGTATTTTATTTAGGTAATGAAAAATATTCAAACTTTAGAATACGTGAACAAAGATATTGTTAAAAACTATTTTTTTGTTACATAGGAGAGTTGGTCACAACCACACTATTTTTAGTAACTAATAAGTATAGGGTTCAAATCATAGGACTGCTCCCACCAAATTGTTTACCCGACATGAGGGGACCATTGGTCGCTTGGGATTCATACCATCATCGTCAATCTGGCACACACTCATAGGATTCAGATCAGACTACTACCTTTGCAAACAAGCTGCCCCCAAATTTTGAATCGAGATCTCTTCTTGGTAAGTGCTTGACTAGACAAGCACTTACCAATCCACCTAGCCCTCGGGGACTATTTTTAAAAACTATTGATTAGTGATATCCATCACACAAAATTTATATTGGTTTACTCATTATTATGTCCTGCTATGATAATAATATTTATAGGTAAAGTTGTTAATGGTGATTAGTAAATATTGATTCAAATAATGTACATCTAATCTGGTTGATTCACTCTCCCCTAGTTTAATCAAATAATCTTTAATGGCTCCTTCATTATGAAAAAGTGGTGACTAGCCAAATGTTTAATTTTTTAGTTCTTTTAAATTATTTAAAATTTTATTTATAACTATATTTTAAATTTATATCAATTTCTTTATTGATATGTGATTTAAAAAATAAAAATATTATATACAAAATACAATATCAAATAGTATTATCTCAATCATTAATCATTTAAATTCCTGGACCAAGCTTTGAATATTGTCAAGTGATACATATATAGTTGTCAAGTTATTATAATATCATCATATGGTTAAAATTTAAAGTTCAAATATCAAGGTATCATATTTTCTAAACAGGCACATTTAGATCACACACTCATTTTTAAAATATAGGAGAATGTTTATAAGAAGTATTATTCCAAAAACAAATATAGGACTTTTCATGAACTCGACCAAACCTCAAGGGGATTAAATAGTGATTGTAGTACAATTAACACTTATTAGATAATGTTCTCCATAAGTTAGAGAAAAGGTTTCTAGTTTGATGGTGTTAAAATTTATAATACATTTTGAAATATTTCAAAACATACATTTACCATAATCATATCTAAAAAAAATGAAGAATTGAATAGAATAGTGTATAGATGAAAAATAAAAAAGAATATAAACGACACAAAAGGAAAGAATAAGGGATGGGTTCCCATAGGCACCCTAATATTTCATATATCACAGGCTTATACTATGTATTAGTTATTGGGGGTATTTATAGGGATATCAAATCCTCAATTAAATGTTGAATTTAAGTCGACATAACTTGACTCGAAGGTTAAAAAATAATATATTAAATGTATTAAATCTTTTAGTCAAGGTTAACCACAAAGGTATATTAACCAATAACCCTAAAGGTGAATACATCAAAAGTGTTTGTAGGCTTACATCAAAATGCTTATAGGCTTACACAGAATAATGTCCATATGTTTACTTAGAAATATTCCCATAGGCTTACATATAGATGTTTGCACGCTTACATAGAAGAATATTCATAGGTTTACATAGAATAATATTCATAGGTTTACATGGCAATTGCCTATAAGCTACGTAAAAAATACCTAGAACTGCTTCATCAATATCAACCTTGGCCTAATAAAATCATATTAGAACTATTTCAATAGATGTGAGGATTTTTGATTGAGTTAAAAACTTCATTTTAGATTTGGATGACATTCAATGACTTTGCCTCTTTAAGCATCCAAACAAAATATCTAGCTTTTTAGAAATTAAAAAAATCAAGATAATGTACTTGTAAACCCAAAAATGCATGTTTTATTAGATTGTAATATATTGGGACATGCCTTAGGGGAAAAAAGATTCAATATCTTAAACATCCTTGTTCAAAATGCATATTTTACCATAGGTAATTAGTTTAACATGGCCCCTTAATTTGGTTGATTAATTAACATATAGCATAAAAATTATTTGCATGGAAAGATTAATTTTTACTACAGATAATTTTAAAAGGTATTTAATTTAATTTAATAAAACTAAATTTTAATTACATTATTAATTAATCCAAATATTAAAATTTTAACTTAATTGAAATGGGATATAAATACTTAAGGTTTGCATTAAATTTATGTGGAAATTGACTATTAACCATTAACTATATATTATTATGGTTGATTAATCCTTTGAGATATAGGTCATAAACCAACCTTACTCCAACATAAATTTCCATGGCTATCTCAATTTTTGAGGATGAGATACAAAAGGTGTCTTGAAACATACTACAAAGATTTATCATATATAATATACTCCAAAGTCTCTCATAAAAATTTAACATTATGTGTGAACCTAAGAACATATATTTACTATAGTCTTTAAATATTTTAATATATCTAAATTAAGTTGAGAAGGTGACCACTGAGATCAAGTACATAAGTAAGCTCATTGTATTATAGGGCATTATCTATCACTTTTGAATTGTAATCCTTTTAAAGATTCCTTTAGTTAGTGAGGGTCATCAAGAAATGTGTATAACAACTTTTTAAAAGTTTCCTTGGATGGTATTGCAATCATTGTTGCTTATCTAATTGTCCTTCAATACTCTATCTTTGTTATCTAAGAGTAATTAACAATATCCTTAGACAAAATCAATGTGTTATTGGAAGATATGGTAATCTAACCTTATTGACAAAGTTTAACAAATGATGATGTAATCCTAAGCATGCTTTGAGGTAAGCATATCCTTAGATAAAATCATTATGTTTTTGGAAGATATGGTAATCTAACCTTATTGGCAAATTTTGTCAAATTATGATGTAATCCTACAAGTATGCTTTGAGGTAAGCCTATGGGCAATCTTGTGATCATGTAACCCTTTGGGCAATATTATTGTATTCATCCCTTATGATATTAGTTAAACCACCTAGATGGAAAATATTAAGGTTAAACCAACTTGATGGTTAACCTTAACTAAACCTTAAATTTAAGGTTTAATAACTCGACTTCATGCTGAGTCTTATGTTGGCCTCTATTAATGTAACTATAACTATAATCTAGGAATTAGATATTCACTATAAATACCGTTCAACCATTGATCCATTAAAACAATTAAAGTGTAATATTATTACGTGAGTGATGAGCCCTGAAAATGCTCATTTTTGTACAATCTTTCCATATTTATTGCGGCATTTATTTTAATAGAAATATATGTTTTATGCAAATTTTATATGTATTTAACATTAGATTACGTATGTTGTCTAATATTTGTTTTTGAGTGGATTATGTGTAAATGCAGTGGATTTTATGGTATTTTGGCATGTTTACATCGAGGTCCCACTTGGACCTGGCACTTTCCATTTATGATGAAAAATTGAAGGTAAAAATATCTGCAACAAAATAGTGATGAAGCGCTAAGTCAGGCGCTCGACTCCCGTTTAGGCACTCGACTCCCATTTAGGTGCCCGATTCTCATTTGGCGTTTGACTATTGGGTGCCTGATTCCCGTTAGGTGCTCGACTCCCGTTAGGTACTTGATTCCCATATTTTATAGAGATGGCACCTGATTCCCATCTTCTATAGATAAGGCGCCTGATTCCCATTGACGCAGAATTACAGCGCAACCCCTATTGTCGACAAAATAGAACGACGATTTCAATGATGGATGCGGATGCGATTTCAATGATGGATGCGGACCAAGGACAACGTCAACGACCATATGTCATCTATTTTTTAGCAATCACGTAAAAATCAATGTAATCAAATAAAGCAAAATATCAGACGTATTCTATTCTGATACAAAATACGTTGAATATATTTTGAGTTTAATGTTTTGCTTTATCTCCTTTATTCCTACGTATTGTTGTAACAACAAAATCAAAAATCGATTTGCTTTCATAATGTAATAGGGCATGGCCGCATATCTTATAAATATGCAGGCCACCCCTAAAAAATAGATCCTGGATTTTCTCTGTAAATTTCTACTACACATTTCAATACAATACATTTGAGTCTTTTAATCAAACTCAACTAGCATCCGATGTATGACTTAACACAGGCGAAATCTATTGGAAGCGTGGGCCCACTCTCAACAGTATTCCTCCCTTATTTTCCTATTTTCTATCATTTTAATTTATTTTCTTATTTTTTGTAGTTTAATTTAATATTGTAATTTCCCTTATTTTCTATTAATTTCTAGCAAGTGTGCAGTTTTGATTTCAAAGCATTTCAGTTATTTCTTTGATAATGCAAATTAGATTAGTGGTTTGGAAGATAAATGAGAACTCCAATGAAACAACATCCCCCCAAACCATAGGATCTAAGGGACTCATCTGATTAAAGGGAGATTACAGGCATATATTATGCAGGGTTACTCACAAGTTTACGAGTTATCCTGGGTTGACAATTAAATGGAGGTAATGATTTATACCATAGAAAACTAACCAATGTTTTTCCCAATATTTTGGCACCATTTTCGAGGAGTAGCTGATTATAATTTTCTATTCTGAAGAAAGTATGTTAGAAGTAGTTTAGGTTACTTTCTATAGAACCACTCCATTCTAAATTTTGTATGAGTCCACCTAGAGTTAGAGGACCGAATAATCATTTTATCAAGAACACAAATATTGCTTCTTCAAAAACCTCTATTCTAGCTATGCCAAATCCTCAGACTGAAACCTCTCCACCATCGTCTCCACCTGTGCATTGGAGTCAACATCCATTGTTTGCATAGGATCCTTCTGAAATAGACCAACAAAATCGTAGGGAAGGATCTGAGATAGGAAGAGTTCAATCTGAGGAAGATTTATTGAACCTTCAATGTTGGCAAGTAGTTGAGGAAGGGACTATTTCAAACACTGATTTAGTAATCCTTCTAGAGGATAAAAGAAATGAGATAGAAGCCTTGAAAGCTGCCCTAAATGTAGTAGGTGTAGAAACCTTGATAGCAGATAAGATGGCTGAAACAGTAGAAGAAGCATCCACTAGTTTTAACTTCCCTATAGAAGAGGTAAGAGGAGACCACAAGATGAAACATATCTCCCCTACCCACCTTCCAATATTTAGAGGACTTCCAATAGAATATCTTAACCTGTTCCTTTTCAAATTTGATGTTCTATGTAGGTTGGTAGATTATACAACCAATGCTCAAAAACTAAAGTTGTTTCCCTCCACTCTTGATGATTCAACTTTGCATTGGTTCATCAGTTTGGGGAATAAATAGATAACTACCTAGGAAGACATGAAAAAACTTTTCCTATATCAGTATCAAGACTTTGGTAGAGCACGAGATTCTAGAGAAGAAGTCCTGGATATGACACAAAAGGAAGGAGAATCATTAGAGGAGTATTGGGATAGGTTTAGCTTTAATTTGCAAAGATCTCCCCATGCAAGACTAGGAGATAGGTCCTTAAGAAGTATCTTCTTAAAGGGGCTTACGAATGAAGCTCTTGAAGCCTTAAACATGATTTTTGGGGGGGATATTTATCAACACCAAATGTCTGATATCCGATAGTTGTGTCAAAACTTTTCAAGAAGAAAGGGTAAGTTAACCCCTAGGAATATTAAACAATCAACCACTATCACTAAAATAGAAATAGGGAATATGCTTGAAGACCTCAAGAGTGAGATGTTATCATCTCTTGCACTCCAAATGGATACCCTTCTACTTCAGAAAAAGAAGCAGGAAAATGAGGCAGCATTAGCCTATTTTTTTCCTAAATGCAGGGGAAAGCACCCTAGAAATGAATGTCCTAAAAACAAAGTTAGAGTGTGCACTTGTGTGTCAAAAATATCATAAAACTAAGTTGTGTCCACAGTTATCAAAATCTAGAGAGGAACCTGAAGTAATGAAAGCATACTTCATGGGTAATAGGAGAAACTGGCAATAGTCTCCTATGGGAAACAACATGCCAGTAGGAATGCCATCCTATGGGGGTAGCAATTATCAAAACCAAGGTCAAGTTCAGCCACCCAACATGGGCTGGTGGGGATAACAACCTTGGACTCAATTTTCCCAAGGAGAAAATCCTTACAATCCCTACCCATGGATGCCATACTAGTAGTCTGGACAATAGTGGAGAAATCAGAATACTTGGAGCCAAACTCCATAACATCCTGCACCAATCCCACTACAACCAAGTCTGCCAGCTCCCCTACTTTGAGACCTACTCAACTACCAGCACAACCTACTTCTAATCCAAACAATAAACCACAACCAGCATACCATATGGAGAATGAGATGTACCCCATGTATAATATCAAAGTAGATTGTAGTCCCATACAATTAAGGTCAGGTAGATAGGTAGGTGTAGAAGAGTCTCCTCTGGTAGAAGAGGAGGAAAGCATAGAGTTAGAAAAAGAGGAATCACCTCTTATAGAAGAAGTAGAAGAGGAATCACCTCTTAAAGAATCAACTATAAATAATAGAGAAGGGGTTCCACCTTTTCCAAAAAGGTTGTAGGAACCCAAGAAGCCAATACAACTAGAATTTGATATTCTTTCTAGTTTGAAGAACTTGACAATCACAATCCCTCTCTTTCAGGCCATCAGAGACATTCCTATCTATAACAAGGCCATAAGAGAGATGTGTCTAAGAAAACTAGGAAGAAAACTAGCATAGGCAATCAATTTGGTAGGACAACTAGCTGATCTTATGCTAGGAAATACCTACAACCAAAAATATTTAGACCTAGGAAGCCCTATTTTAACTATGAAAATTGGGGGTTGTGTTTTACCCAATACATTAGTAGATCTAGGGGCTGCCATTAATGTCATGCCCAAGGAAACCATGTAGAAACTTAGTTTAACCAATCTGAAGCCAACCAAAATTATCCTTCAGTTGGTAGATAGGTCTATAGTGCTCCCTGAAGGAATACTGGAAGACATAACTATCATAGTGGATGCATGGGAGTACCCAACAGATTTCTTAGTGTTACAATCCAAGTCTGGACTGGGTGGTTATCCACTCATCTTAGGTAGGCCTTGGATGGCAATAGTTGATGCCTACATAAGTTGTAGAAATGGGAAAATGACCATTTTTGATGGTCAAAATGTAAAAAATATGATCATCCATCCACCTGCACAGTCTATATATTTGTTGGGAGAACTTGAATGTGAGAACCAGAATATGAGTGGTCTATCAATGATTCAATCCATCATGGCACTTGATGAGTTGGAATATGAGAGTGATGAGGATAGGGTGATATCAAACTTTTTCCAAGGAGAACCCTCCTGTCCTCCTCTAGAGTTGCCATTAGTGGGAGGTAAGGATCACCATATTCAACAAATAGAAGTTGCACCTGGGAGAGTATTAAACATAAATGATGGGTTGACATCTGAACAATAGACCAAACTGAGAAAAACATTAGTCAAACATCAAGGTGCCTTTGCTTGGGAGTATTCAGACATGAGAGGAATAGCTCTTAAAACCTGTACTCATCGAATATATCTAGAATATGAAATAAAATTGGTAAGACAACCACAACGAAGAATGAATCCAACTATGAAGGAGATTGTCAAAGCTGAATTGTAGAAACTCCTCATAGTTGGGTTCATCTACCCAATTTTAGATAGTGAGTGGGTATCACCTTTGGTGGTGGTGCCCAAGAAGAATGGCAAGTGGAGAATCTATGTTGATTACAGGTTGTTGAATAAAGCAACCAAGAAAGACCACTTCCCCCTACCCTTCATAGATCAGGTCCTTGACACCTTATCAGGTAAGAAGTACTTTTCTTTCCTGGATGGGTTCAATGGATATAACCAGATTCAGATAGGGGAAGGGGATCAAGACAAGACCACATTCACTTGCCCATGGGGAACCTTTGCTTACCGAGTTTTACCCTTTGGTTTGTGCAATGCACCTACCACATTTTAGAGGGTATTTTTGAGCATCTTCTCTGATATGATTGGAGAAACTATGGAGGTATATATGGATGATTTCACTGTATATGGTGAAACCTTTGAAGAAGCCACAGAAAATTTGGAAAGAACACTTCAACGGTGTGAGGAAACCAATTTATCCCTAAGTAATGAGAAATGTTATATGCTAGTGCAGGAGGGGATAGTTCTAGGACATCATATCTCTGCAGATGGGATCAAGGTAGATAGGAAGAAGATAGAAGTTATCCAAAACCTACCTACACCCAAAACTCAGAAGGATATCCGTAGTTTCCTTGGATCAGCTGGTTACTATAGGAGGTTTATAGTAGACTTTAGAAAAACTGCTAAACCCCTAAGCACATTGTTATCAAAGGATATAGAGTTTGTCTAGATAGAGGAATGTGAACAAGCATTTAACACTTTGAAGGAAAAATTGATTATTGCTCCAGTCTTGAGAGGTCCAAATTGGACCATACCCTTTCACATATATGTTGATGCATCCAACAATGCAATAGGGTCAGTACTAGGACAAAAGGATGGTGATGATTTCTATGCCATCTACTATGTCAGTAAACATCTCACAGGTGTTGAATTCAATTATACTATCATAGAAAAGGAATTCCTTGCAGTCATACATGCTCTTAACAAATTTTACCACTATATTATAGGTTATCAAGTTTTTGTGCACATTGATCATTCAACTATCAGATACCTGACAAACAAACTTGGAATTAGTGGTAGGATTATCATATGGTTGTTACTTCTATAGGAGTTTGATGTGACAATTGTAGATAAACCAGGTAAGGACAATGTGGTAGCTGATTTCCTTTCTATATTGACACCTCTTGATCATTCAACCATAGAAGATCAGTTTCTAGATGAGCATTTGTTTGCTCTTAATGAATAGATACCATGGTACATAGATATGGCTAATTATTTAGCCACTGGTAAAGTATCCCCTGCACTTTCACCATGTGAGAAATAAACTTTAATTGAGAAAAGTGTAGACTTCTCATGGATTGATGGGTGCCTATTTAAAATAGGGCCTGATCAGCTCATGAGAAGATGTGTTGTTGATAATGAGATTGTAGAAATACTAAAATCTTACCATAATGAACCTTGTGGTGGCCATTTTGTAGGAAAAAGGACTGCATTCAAAGTATTGCAGGCTAGTTATTACTAGCCTTCACTATTCAAATATGCAACCAAGCATGTGAGCCAATGTGACCAATGTCAGAGGATGGGTAGACCTACTCTCAGAGATGAAATGCCACTCCAACCACATGTGCACATAGAGCCATTTGATAAATGGGGGATGGACTTCGTAGGACCCATTAATCCATAGTTAGTAGGTAAGAGGTATATCTTAGTTTGCACTGACTATGTGACTAAGTGGGTTGAAGTGCAGGCATTGCATGATTCTAAAGAGAAGACTATAGCAGACTTCCTGTATTCATCTATTTTCACTATATTTGGGGTTCCAAGGGAGATCACAACTGATCAAGGGCCTCAATTTACTTCAAATATGATTCAAGAACTCATGCAACAATATAAAATCAGGCATAACAAAACCACTCCTTACCATCCATAGGCAAATGGGCAAGTAGAGGTAACCAACCATGAACTGGAGAACATTCTCACAAATATGGTACAACAACATAGGAAGGACTAGGCCACAAGATTACCAGAAGTAGTGTGGGCTTACAAAACCACCTGGAAAACTACTACTGGTTTTACACCATTCCAGTTAGTATATGGGAAGAATGCTATGATGCCCATAGAATTTGAGATTAAAACTCTCAGAACTATAGTAGATTTAAATTTGAATCTGGATGAGGCACAAAAGGAGAGGATTCAATAGCTTAACCAGTTGGATGAATACCGAAGAGATGCTCTACATCGGATAGAGGTCATCCAAAAATAGAGGGCCAAGTGGCATGATCATCACACCAGGCCAAAGTAGTTAAAAGTGGGAGAGTGGGCATTATTGTATGACTCTCAGTTCTAAGAAAGGAAAGGTAAACTTATGCAACTTTGGATGGGGCCATATGAAGTGATTGAGGTCATCAACAATGGAGTTGTGAGGATCAGAATAATTGATGATAGCAACATTACATTAATAGTCAATGGTCACTGATTGCATCCATATCATGTGTTTGAGACTTATATGATGAAGTCCAGATTAGGCATGGGGGAGACCCTAGTTGATTCTAGTTTTAAAATGAGTCAGTAATATGTGGACGTAGTCCACATGGTCCAAAAATAATTATTCTTTTAAAGTTCTACAATTTTTCTTTCTTTAGTTGTATTTTTATTTTGTAGGAATGATGCCCTGAGTGCAACTGTTAGGCAACTTGGGAAACCTAGGCCTAACAAGCATAGGATCCATGAACCTATGTAATCCCAGATTTCTAGGAGATTAAATTCTAGTAGAAGTAGCTCATCCCCACTTGGAGGGGGAAACCATATTTGAACAAGTGTTTGGGTGTTTGTTTTTTGTCTTCATGAAGAAAAATACCTGAATGTTGGTTCAGGTAGCGGATGTTGATTCTATCCCTGTTCTTCAAACTAGAATGTTGAAGGCCTGATCAACTGTAAGCGTACACTAGTGGACACATCAGTAGATATTGAAATAAAGGAGGAGCACCTACTTTTTATATTTTGAAGAAGAAGGTGCTTGATTTCTATTTTTTGGAGAAGAAGGCACTTGACTCCCATTTTTATGGAAGATGGTGCTTGATTCTTATTTGTATGGTAAAAGGTGCCTGATTTTTATTTGTATGGTAGAAGGTACTCAACTCCCATTATGTCAAGGAAAAGGTGCTTGAGTCCCATTTTTTGGTAGATCGATGCTTGATTCCTATTTTTCATAAGGAAATGGTACTCAACTTCTATTTTTTGGGAAAGCGACACCTAATTTCTTGGACATAATCAAAAAAAGTTTGTATAAAGTTTATTTTTAAGTATGGCACGATTTCCAATAAAAAGTGTTTGCTTTCTATTTTTTGCTTTAAGTACGGTGCCCTATTTCCAGCAAAAGGTGTCTACTTTCCATATTAAGCATGATGCCCGATTGCTAATAAAAGGTGTCTGCTTTCTATTTACCAAGTGCCTATGTGCCTTGATTTGAAAGAAGGTACCCGATTTCCATATAAGGAGGCACCTTTCTATTTTCATGGGTATTTGTGCCTCGTATAAATAATCTTCAGCATTGGGAAGTGGCTCGAGCCACGTCAACATTTCACCCATGTGCATAAGTCAAACTTCATGGATGAAATTATTTTAATTTTTCCGTTGAAGATTTGTGCACATTCCAAAGTCATCAACGAATAATTTTCAAGGGAGGGATGTTTGTCATCTCGTGAAGATGTGTTTTTCTAACATTTTCTTGAAAATGTGTAGGAATTCTCAAATGTATCAAATGGTAGCAATCAAGAACCAGTCAAAATAGAGAGAAATTCATCGCATGGGAAATATGCCTATCATTCTTTGTTCTGGAATGTCTAGTCACCATGAAGTAGCCAATGCTAGTGCACCATGAGTGTCTACGCATTATACATGCATGAAACATAATATGGGTACGTGCTTAATTTTTTGTTATATATATATTATATATTTCCATAGGCATATGTTTCTATAAAATAGTGTCGACACATTCCCCATTGAATTACTAGCCACCCATTTCTCTCCACTTGGCATTTTTCTATGTGTCACTACTCTGATTGGGGAAAACACTCATGGTCATCATCTATGCAAAATCTGGCACATGCTTTAATGAGATTTTACATAGATAACCATAATTATTTCTAATTACAATAATCAAGCACCTGCGTTCATGGATGTAGGTGATTTAAAATCATGCATTGGCAAAACTCTATGCAAGAAAATAATAGAGTACCATAGAAAAACTAGGGTGTGAGAAATTGTTGCAAGAAAAACTCAGAGCCAAGAAAAATTTGAACTTTGCCATGGGGGGAAAATTGACCAACCATCAGTTGAAAAAGAGTGAGCCTACAGATTGTTCAGGCATTAGTGAGGATGTACAAATATAATTCGACACTATCGGATGGTTGGAGTACTACCATCTGGTTAGCCAAAACTAGGATGTAGAGGTGGCTAAAGAATTTGTGGCATCTATGAGGGACAAAGTTGTTCACATGTGAGGACTAGAAATTCCAGTCACCAAAGAGTACATTACCATGGTAATAGGCCTTCCTCAAATAGGGGAATGCACGTATAAGGAGGAAAACCCCACACTCTATGTACAATGATTCTTTGGGCACCCAACATAATACCTAACACATGCTGGTTTGCCAAAGCAGTACATCCCGAGCTCTGGAGGTCGATCTTCGAGCAGATTACTCGGTTCTTCACTTGTACGGGTAGGCTTTCCAAACTAAACTCTAACCATTTTTATTTCCTCAACCATTTACTACATGGGGACAAGATCAATGTCCCCCATTATCTTACATGTGCACTCAAGGATGAGGCCAGTCGGTACCAGGTAGGCACAACATCTACCCTAGCTCACCATGGCCTGATTTTAGCCTTGGTGTGACATGTCGAGTCACACAGAGATGTAATGATTGAGGAAGTTGAAGGAAATAATGTAGTTCCTAAGGTAGGGGAAGAAGTGGTGGTACTATAATAGATTGATCGATAGGATTATAGGATGGTAGAGCAAATAGAGATGACACCTATATCCTAGCTTGAGGAAAATATATGGGATGTAGGGCAAGCCTTATCTCCTACTTTTCCTCAATTTGATGAGGATGTAGGATAGGCTTCATCCCCTATTGGCCCTCAATTTGAATATGAGGTAGGGCATGGTCTACCAAGCCCTACTTACATGTTGATTTCCACTAGAACTAGAAGTAGAAGGATGAAGGCATCCATGGTGGTTTATAGCTCATCGGATGATGAGGCAATGATTGATGAGTTGAATAAGGATGAGTTCATGGCCCAGATTTTATGAGATTTATCCACTAGGTAGACTCCTTAGTAGGAAATATAGATGGAGGATCTACAATAGCTATGTAGATATTGAAAGAATAGGCCTGTACTTGGGAGGCCAAGTATAAGGAGGAGTGAACTCTTTTTCAAGAGTCCAAAAAAGTAGTTGTAATGAAATTGTAGGAACTGTATTGGACCATCCATCAGTTGTAGGAGATAATATTGAAATTGTAGTTATAGGCCCAACAAATTGAGGTTGAATGACCAGTCAGGGAAAGTGATGATGCAAACTAACTGGGCTATGGAAGTGCCCACTACCTCTCCAGATTTTGAGGAGAAAATAGCCTCCTCTAGCCCTTTTCGGTCAGATGTAAGGAATTCTAGCAAGGAAGCTGAGGTAGGGGACCAATCAGTGGCTTCTTCTAGATATATGTCTACATAGGGGAGCCCTAATTCTTGGGCAAGGACCCCCATAATTATTATTGAAAGTGCAACTGAATAATCCTCCCTGAAATCACATGTAGAAGTAGAGTAGGAAATAAATGAAGCAATGGAGGTTGAACAACCCCATTCACCAGCTCACTCTATAGAATAGGGGCAAGATCAGGGTCCTAAAGTTGATATGGGATAGTCCCCAACATCTTCTTCCTCTATAGATATAGAGGTAAATTAGGAGGATGAAATTGAGGTCGAAGAACCTCAACTTTTAGTAAAATCTATAGAGGAAGACATAAGATAGGAAGATGAAATTGAGGTTGAAGAGCCTCATATTTTAGATAAGGTTGTAGAGGAGGATCATGGGGTTGAAAAATCTTAGGATTTTACTCACTCTGTAGGCTAGGAACTAGAAGGAGATGTAGGGACTAAGCTTGAGTAGCTTTAGGTAGAAAATGGGACTTTAGTAGAGGAGTCACCTATTGCATAAAATGTGATTGAAGGGTCACCTAAGAAAATGCCTATAGAGCAGGCATAGGAGACTCAGAAGTCTCCAAATTTTGAAGGTCAAGAAAGTAGAAATAGTAGAAGGGGAAATTCCCCTATTTTAGATATACCTATAGACCCTGTAAGATAGCCCAAGAAGTTGAGATCAAAGAGGAAGGTTGTAAGGGGACCTCAATGAAGACCTAGAACCAGAGCAAGGATTGCACAACTAAAAGCATCAGGCATGGATTCTGATGAAGAGTGGGTAGAGACTTTGAAGTTGTTTGATGAGTAAAAAAAGTAGTTCGAATAGCTCAAGGTAGATATCAAGGTAGATAAGGAGTATAGGAAAGCCTCCAAGAGAGTGGCCAAGGAAACTAGAAAAGAGGCCAAAGAGGCATCCAAAACTCCTCGTAAGAGAATTGATTTTGCTCGACCAATGTAGTTCTAGGATTTGTATGGATCAATAGGTGATCAACCTTCAAATATGAAGGCATATTTCATGAATATGGGACTGCTAGGTCCTGTACCACCTGTAGCTCAGGCAACAACAAGCAAAGCTCCTCTAGTGGAAGAAGTAAAGTTTGAAGATGATGCTAAACTTGAGCCAATGGTGGCCAATTTTCCCAAGGCCAAGGTTGTTGAGAAATCCAACATTTTATTTGGTGATGAATCTATAGTGCTAGTGGGAGAATGTTTACCCCCTCACCATGAATACTAGAAGTAGGTTGAGCCAACATTCCAAAAGGATACCTCCACTTTTATTGGCTACTACTTAAGGAATGTGGCAGGGAGGAAATTTTGGACAAAGGAACAGCCAGGTGAAGGAGCAGGGCCAAGTCAGCCAACTCGATGCAGCAAGCACCTAAAAATGTAGCGATAAGAGGGAGCCACCCCCAAAACACCGAAAGGGCAAAAACCTAGAGATAAGGAAAAAGCCAAGGCCACAACCAAGAAAAGGAAGGAGAAAAATAGGGCCTACTAGAAGGTTGTAAATGAAACTGGTAATTACCAGTTCAAAGTGGCATAGGGACATGCCAACCCTTAAGCATGGGGGGATGATGAGCCCTGAAAATGCTCATTTTTGTACAAAATTTCCATATTTATTACGACATTTATTTTAATAGAAATATATGTTTTATGCAAATTTTATATGTATTTAACATTAGATTATGTATGTTGTCTAATATTTGTTTTTGAGTGGATTATGTGTAAATGCAGTGGATTTTATGGTATTTTGGCATGTTTACGTCGAGGTCCCACTTGGACCTGGCACTTTCTATTTATGATGAAAAATTGAAGGTAAAAATATCTACAACAAAATAGTGATGAAGCGCTAAGTCAAGCACTCAACTCCTATTTAGGTGCTTGATTCTCGTTTAGGCACCCGATTCTCGTTTGGTATTTGACTATTGGGTGCTTGATTCTCGTTAGGTGCTTAACTCCTATTAGGCACCTGATTCTCATATTTTATAGAGATGGTGCCTGATTCCCATCTTCTACAGATAAGGTGCTTGATTCCCATTGATGCAGAATTATAATGCAACCCCTGTTGTCGATAGAATAGAATGATGATTTTAGTGATGGATGTGGACGTGATTTTAGTGATGGATGTGGACCAAGGACAACGTCAATGACCATATGTCATCTATTTTTCAACAATCATATAAAAATCAATGTAATCGAATAGAGAAAAATATCAGATGTATTATGTTCTGATATAGAATACGTTGAATATATTTTGAGTTTAATGTTTTGCTTTATCTCCTTTATTCCTGCGTATTGTTGTAACAACAAAATCAAAAATCGATTTGCTTTCAGAATGTAACAGGGCATGGCCGCATATCTTATAAATATGCAGGCCACCCCTGAAAAATAGATCCCAGATTTTCTCTATAAATTCTTGCTGCACATTTCAATACAATACATTTGAGTCTTTTTATCAAACTCAACTAGCATCCGGTGTATGACTTAACGCGGGAAGAATCTGTTGGAAGCATGGGCCCACTCTCAATAGTATTCCTCCCTTCTTTTCCCTATTTTCTATCATTTTAATTTATTTTCCTATTTTCTGTAGTTTAATTTAATACTGCAATTTCCCCTATTTTTTGTTAATTTCCAGCAAGTGTGCAGTTTTGATTTCAAAGCATTTTAGTTATTTCTTTGATAATGCAAATTAGATTAGTGGTTTGGAAGATAAACGAGAACTCCAACGAAACAACAACATCCCCCCAAACCATAGGATCTAAGGGACTCATCTGATTAAAGGGAGATTACAGGCATATATTATGCAGGGTTACTCACAAGTTTACGAGTTGTCCTGGGTTGACAATTAAATGGAGGTAATGATTTATACCATAGAAAACTAACCAATGTTTTACCCAATAGTGATCTACTATTATGAGTTTCCACCTTGGGCACCCACCCATCCTATTTCATGTTCTTGGTCTTTTTGTTTCACTTTTCTATTCCCTTGCTTATGCTTGTGGTGAATGTTATGCTTCATGTATTACTAGAAAATATTAAAAAATCTAAAAGGGTATTAGATCCAATATGGAGTGGCTTCACTCGGTTATGCAAAGGGGTTATTTTTGAAGTAGTTTTGAGAAAGATCCTGCTTAGTAGTTTTTAGGACTTTGTTCTTAAAAACCTAGTGTGATTTATATTATGAGGATATCTTGTGCAACAATGGCTAATTAGCTTGTGAGGATCTCTTGTGCAACAATGTGCAACCTCCTTCAATACTTTCATTCAATATGCAAAAATATACATTCATTTATGCTCCCTTGTATTTTAAAGATACATTTCATGCAACCCTAACCTAATGCTCAAGAGTTGGCTTACATGCAAAATGCCACCTAAGCTAGAAATATTCTACCAACAAACAATTACATTCTTTATAATGATTACATGAAATGACCCCACTTGTCTAGGTACCTCAAGTGCCACATACCATTACAAAATATCATTATAATAGGGTCCCTGCATTGGAAAGGGGTCATTATATAATCATGTTATGATGGGGTCCTAACATGCTCTTCCTCTTAAAAAAACTTTATGCTCAAAGTTGGATATGAGTAAATTGATGTTATAGTTGTTGGAGAGACTCCTATGTAGTCCACACCATTTAATAAAGACTTCAATGATGACATTATTGCAAAGGGTGCATGATATTTGATTCAAAATTTTCTTAGGCCAGAGCATGATGGAAACTTCTTCGTCTAGCACTGGTAAAGTGGATCTAAATTGTATCGTGTTGCAAAAAACCTTCTTAAGAGGAGAAACATGGAAGATTATATGGGTCTTGGATGTAGTAAAAAGGGTTAATTTGTGGGCTAGTGAACCAATTTGCTATAATACCTGGTAGGATCTATAGTATTTGGCAGCTAGTTTTTGGCATCTACGAAGTTGGAGTGATGATTTTTTTTAGGGTTATAGGTAAATAAAAAATGTATGCCTCACTTCAAAGCTACACTCAGAATTATGTTGATTAACTTGTTGACACATATGGTTCTGGGCCAATTCAATATTCATCTTAAGTTATCAAAGGATGACATCATGCTAGTTGAGTGTCTACAAGGTGAACCTTGGAGCTTCTTGGAATGTAGGAGGGTGTTGATGGAGGATGATTGTATACTTCTTCAAATGGTATAACCTTGGTCGTAATATGATATGAATTGTTATACCATCATTCGGCCAAGGGAATCCATATAGCCCACTGTGCAGGATGTTCTGATGCAAAGCAACAAAGGTATATTTCCAAGAATTTGTTAACAATTTTTATTTGGCCATCCATATGTAGATGATAGGACAAACTCATTTTGTGTTGAGTTCTTTAAAAATTAAATAGTTCCTACCAAAAATGACTAATAAAGGTAGTGTCTCTATCTGATACAATAGATGTGAGCATGCCATTAAGGCAAAATATGAAGTCTAAAAAGATTTGGTCTACTACTGAGGTTGTGTAGAGATGGGATAAGACAAAAAAATGATCATACTTTGTGAGACAATCCACTACCACCAAATTAACTGATTTCCCTCCCAACTTAGGCAAAATTTCAATAAATTCCTTGGAAATATCTTCCCATACTTGGTCTAGAATTGGTAAGGATTGAAGGGTTCTAAGGGGATACATAGTTTTTACTTTAATTCTTTGGCACACGTCACATTAAACCATAAAAGTTTGAATATACTTATTCATTCCCTTCTAGAAGGAAGTTTGCTTGGTACTTTCATAAGTTTTTAGAAACTCAAAATATCCCATTGTTGGTGAGGCATGAATTTTCTTAAGATGAATTCCCATATTTGTGAGGTGTGGAGAATAACAAGTCGATCATGATATCTCAAATCTTGTCCATCCCAAGTGTATCCAAGGCATGAGGTAGGATTTGTTTAAATTTTGGTGATCAAAGTTTGCAAGTTTGAATCCTTTATCATTTCTTGTATAAGTGAAGTAATCCATTATTGGATAGTGCATCAGCCACAATATTCTCCATACTTTGATCTTCAAACAGTCGGGATAGTGCATCAGCCACAATATTCTCCATTCTTTTTTTATATGTGATTTCATAATCATAGCCCATTAGTTTGGAAACCCACTTTTGTTGTTCAGGTGTGGCTACCCATTGTTCCAAGAAGTACTTGAGAATTTGGTGGTCGGTTTTTATTGAAAATTGACACCCAATGAGGTATGGCCTCTAATGATTAACATGTAAAAAGACTAGAATATCCTTTGCATAAGTAGGTTTACCCAAATTCCAAATTGAAAGTTATTTATTGTTGAAGGGCAATAATCTACCTTCTTGCATGAACATGGCACTGATTCCATTGCCTAAAGCATCACTCTCAATTACAAAGATTTTAGAAAAATAAATCATTGCTAACATCGGGGTGTCTATCATGGTTTGCTTTAATTCATTGAAATCCTTATTCATTGGTTCTAAAAAAATAAAGATTTTTTTTCCCACATGGTTTTTATATTTCCGTAGTTTTGCACAAATTTATGGTAATACCCCATAAGTCCCAAAAATCCTTGAAGTCCCTTAAGGGTGTGAGGCTTTGGCCATTCTTTAACAACCTGAATTTTTTTAGGCTCACCTTTAACTCTATATTTGGAGATATTGTGACCCAAATACTCCACTTCTTCCAATCCAAAATAAAACTTAGACCTCTTGGGATGAATTTTATTCTTAGATAAAAGTTATAGAGTCTAATCCAAATGTATGAGGTGCTCCTCCCAAAAGCACCTATAAAAAAAACTAAAATTAATTTGTGAAGGAATGAGCAGAATACCTTATTCATGAGGTTGTAAAATGTTGATGGTGCATTAGTTAGGCCAAAAGTTATGTATAAAAATTAATAATGGCCCTCATGAGTTTGAAATGTTATTTTTGGAATATTTACCTCTTTAAGCCTTATTTGATGATAGCTTGAGAAAAGATCCAACGTGGAGAAAAATCTTGCACCATGTAATTCATCCAAAAATTCATCGATCACTAGAATAAGAAATTAGTACTTAATGGTGAACTTATAAAGCTCATGAAAATATATACACAACCACCATGACCCATATTTTTTCTAACCAATAGCACCAAATAAGAATAAGGATTGTTACTAGGCTGAATTACCCTCGCTTTTAGCAACTCTTGTACCAACTTCTTAATTTTTGACTTAAGTGAATAAGGGTACTAGTAGGGTCTAATGTTAGGTAGTGAGGTACTTGGTACTAATGATATTGCATGATCATGGGAATGATGTGGAGGTAATTCTACTAGTTCTGCAAAATCTACATCATGCTTAGTCAAAATGAGTTGCAAATCATCTTAGGGTTTGTCTTCTTCTAAAGTTTGTGGTTGAATTGAAAATAATTGAGCTACAATTCCACATGAGGGATTTTGTAGCAACTTCTCCATACAACTTGAACTGATAATATGTAGATATCCTACTGATAAACCATAGAGAGTGTAGAAATTCTCATTCTATGAGAATTACATCCATAATTCAGCAAAGTTCCAAGAAATTATTCCCAAGTTACCTAGCCACTATGCTCCTAGTACAACATCACATCCTCCCAATTGAAGAGTAAACATATCAAGTTTAATTTTATATTCCCCTATCTTCAACTTAATGTTGTTATATTTACCCTTACAAGGTAATGTTCCTTCATTTTCCACCATAACTTCAGAGGAGTTTCAAGCATGTATGTAACAATTTGCTTGCTTGGCTACTTGAGGATCAATAAAATTGAGTACTACCTGAATCAATGAGAATTGTAATACGTTGCACTTTGAAGAATCCTACTACCTTCATAATATAAGGGGTTAAAATTCCTACAAGTGAATGGATAGATATCTTTAGTTGTGGTTCTTCCTATATTCTGCCTTCTTCCTAATATTATTCCTCTTGCGGTTCTATTTCTTCATCAAGTATTTCATTCCCTGCTAATTCATCCACATACAACACGAATAGCTTCTTTTGGATGCATTTATACCTTGGTGAATATCTCTCATCACAATTATAACATAAACCTTGTGCTCGATGAGCATCCATTTCCTTTGTAATCAATCACTTGATTGGGGTAGAGTTATTGCTAATATTCCATATGAACTTGAAGGGAAATGTGGGCTTGTCCTCTAGGAATTTGGATGATATCCTTTATGCAAAAAAAATTCTTTCACTAATCTTGAAAATCCTATGGCTTGCATCATAGATTGCGGTTTGAACATTTTTACCACAACGTTGATATCATCTTTAAATTCATTGATAAAATAACTTCGAAAAATCCTTCATTTAACCCCTTTGTCCTATTTGTCATGACCCGCCTTGGTAGGACTTGCTACTTAAGTTAAACTATGTATTAGTGAATGATATTTAATGCTTAGATTTATTGTTTTTATGGATATATGCTTTTAATATTGTGTCTATTTTGTGTAAGAATATGGTATTTTTTATGCTTTACTTGGTTGCAATATTAGGTACTCTCATAGGTTGACAAGAAAATTTACCACAAGGAACAATAGACCATATTGAAAGGGAAATAATGATGATGACTCGTTCATCAAGCAACTCAGGATAACATGAATGAATACCCTTTCATGTAGGTGCATTGTGGTTTGCTTATACTCATGTTCATACCATTGGACCAAGAAAGTTACTTGCAACAAGTCTTCTTAACATGAGTCGGTGATAGCTTATGTCTATCTTAAATAAGGAGCCACTCATTTAGGGATAAAAAAATGGTATGAAACATCGAGTGAATGCATTTTTTCTTGCATATGGCATGATGGTTTTGATTATCTCCTTGTGTATTTGTGATAGAATTATTAAGGTTGATTAATAATATTCATTTTCCTAAAATTCATAAATAAGCTTCTTTTGCCTAAGGCTAATGTTGATCATTTTGGAATACCTTGAGTTTTGTTTGTGAGCATCGCTTTTACATGCTTGTGGCAATGATGGGTCATATTTGACCATGGAGGTGGTGATGCATTTATTAGCCTGTATAGTGTAATGGAGCTGCCTCTCATTTAACGTATGTTGCTTTTGTTCCCTCCTTCCCATGTTAAGGGCATCGATGTAAGGTAGTGGAAGAGGGAGGAAATACTTTTAGCTTGGGCTTCAAGAGAGGACATTGGGTATTGTAGAGGAGGTTGAAGTATTGAGGAAAAAAATCTTGTCTTGGATGCACAAACAGGGATATTAGTGCAGGGAGCAAGGAAAAAAAATCAAACACCACCATACTTCATTGTTGTGTTTGATAGGTAATATCCGCAGTCCTTTGAGTGGTTGTTTTGCTTGGTGTTTCATGGCTTCTACATTGTATCTTCCCTTGATGTGTGAGTTGACTTGTGTTCTATTTTAGCTACCTTATTGCATGTTCATTAGACTGCCTTCGTAGGTTTTCTAATTATTATTTTATGCTGGTTTCATGTGCCAACTTTTGCCCACCCAAAACATGTTATCCTTGTGTGGTGGAGGGCACTATGGGGATGGCATAATTAGAATATTTTCTATATGTTTGCACTGGTATCGAGAATCCTATGGAATTTGGAATATGAACCCTCTATTTGGTTGATGCCTTGGTGTGTGTGTTACATTTGAGTTGCAGTGCACATGGCACTCCTTGTTTGTCTTCTCCTAACGTCAATCTTCTTGGTTTCATTGTGTGCATTGTAGTAGGGTTTGATTAAGTTATTTTGCTTTGGATTTAGTGTTGAGGTGGTCTTAATATTTCCTTCCATTGCAATGCAAGCTAAAGCTCTCGGGTGTTGTATGCTTTCAAATGAATTAATAGGGTTTAAATATTTGCTTGGTTTTGGAGCTAACCCTTTAGCTAATTAAGGATTGATTATTATTATTCTTTAGCTTTAATCTAATATAGCCTTGCTAATAATCTAAAGTTAGATTAAAGTGATGTTGCTTTATTTTTTGCTATGTTAGATTAATTTTAATTAATATTTAGTTTTGCTAATATAATTTAAGGTTAGAATAAAGCAATAGATTGGTTTAATCTAATGTAAGATTAATAATAATTAATATTTAGTTTGCAATTAATCTAGGGATAGATTAATGCAAGCAAACCTTAGCTTTGCTTTCAATCTAACAAAAATTATATTCATTTTTATCTTTAGATTTTAATTAATCTAATGATAGATTAATTCATTATTAATCTTTATAGTTTAATTAATCTAAAGATATATTAATTCCTTATTAATCCTTATATTTCAAATTAATCCAATGATAAATTAGTTTGGCAATTAATCTAAAGATAGATTAATTCATTATTAATATTTAGATTTCAAATTAATCCAATGATAGTTTAGTTTGGTAATTAATCTAAGGATAGATTAATGCTTATAATATTTAATCAAATGATAGATTAGATTGGCAATCAATCTAATAATAGACTAACTCTTTAGATTGCAATTTAGTTTGGTAATTAATCTAATGATAGATTAATATATGGGTAAATAATTAGATGACAAATTAATTTGCCTCAATCCTTAGAATTTTAATTAATCAAAGATAGATTAGATTGGTATTTAATCAAATGATTGATTATTGCAAAAGAATGCCAAGAATTGCTAAATATGGATTTATTTATAGTTAACGATGGATTAATTGTATGGCTTTTGTTTAAAATATTTGTGGAAAATATTTTGGAAAGAAGTATGAGCTTCTTTTGCTTATGAAATTGATGAGTTTAGAAATATATGGCTTTTGATTTAAATATTTGTGGAAAATATTTTGGAAAGAAGTATGGGCTTCTTTTTCTTATGAAATTGATGAGTTTAGAAATATATGGATTTTGATTTAGATATTTGTGGAAAATATTTTGGAAAGAAGTATGGGCTTCTTTGTTTGAGTATTGCTATATTGAACTACTTTGCATAGGATTGCAAGGCTTGTGTTTTAAAATATTTGTGGAAAATATTTTGGGAAAGAAGTATGGGCTTATTTCACTTGTGGTTGTTATGCATTAGATCTTGTAGAATGCATTCATACCTACAAATGAGTTGTTCTGATCCCCACCTTCCTATCAAACTACCATGGAGGCCAAGGAAAGAAGATGTCAAATCATGCTAAATTAATTCTTCATTATTCTTGAAGTATTGTTGAAAATCACTCTTGGGGAAAGAGAATTTATTATAATAGAATCAAAGACTATTTTTTTGTAATCTAGACCTTTAATTGGATTACTCTATGATGCAATGTTAATGAATGATTCTTATCCATGCTAATGCTTTGATCTAAAGGTTAGATTAATTTTGCAAGCTTAAGATAATTAGTTTTGCTTCCATCCTAGAAGATGTGAGAGAGATAGAGTGGAGTGATTATTGCTTGGAGACCCATAATGGAGATGTGGAAGAAAAGCATAAAGTTTAAGGGATCACTTATGGAGGTGCAGTTAATCTAGACTAAGGTATTATGCCTTATGGACCCAATATAGACTAACTTATTATTGGAAGAAGGAATTGGCATCCCCCTCTCTAAAGGTTGAGAAGGGATAATATTAATGCTAGGGTCAAGAAGTATACATTTGTGGAGAGTTCCAAAAATATGGGGAGACCTTTTAAAAGCATCCTCTATACTGTAGAGGTATACAAAGTAAATCCTAGTGACCTATAGGAGCTTGGCCTCTCCTGCCCACTTGAGTGATGTTTACAATATCTTAGACTCAAAATGTGGGTATGTATGGTCATATGTGTTTCCCATGGATACTCCTATGAATCTTATTAAGTTAAAAAGCAATATCTCAGGTTGGTTAGCTTTTGAGAGTGTTACAGTTGGTATCAGAGCTCTAGGTCATAGGACTAGAAGCTTCCCTAGAAAGGACTTAGAGATGCTTTGAATTAATGGATGAATTTTGGGTAGAAATATCTTCTATTGGAATATGGTATTTTTTATGTAGAATTAAGAATGACCATAAATACTATTAGTGGATGATAGTATTTAGTTGTTAGTACATTGGAAAGATGTGACTAACTAGTAGGTAGGAAGCATGAGAAGGAGAACTGCAACCTAACCTAGGAACTTTGTATGACTAGGAAACTATGGCACCAAATTTAAGGAGAGGAAGAGGAGGATCCTCCATACCATAAAAATAGGCTAGGTAGGACAGTTCCAAGGCCAAACCCCCAAGATAAAGTTTGGGGAATTTTAGGAGAGAGGTGAAGAACCTCACTACTACTATCTCACTTTTGCAAGAGTAAATACAAAAATAGAGGAAATAAATGGATAAAAAAATATAGATTTTGGAAACCTTTATGAGTCAGAATAGAAATCCTGAGGGTAGATAGGAAGGAAACCCTCTTTCAGTTGAGCAAGATATTAAGGCTCTTATGGAGGTAGAATTAGACAGGGATATGAAGAATATTAAGACCTCTAAATTCATTTAAAAGGATGGGGGTGATTCAGCTGAAGCTTGGCTGAATGAGATGGAGATATACTTCTCTATGAAAAACTATTCTTTAGTGACTTGAACTTGTTTGGCCACTCTCCATTTGCAAGAGACTGGGCTAGAATGGTGGAATTTTTTAAATCTGATCACAAGATTAAGGCTATTAAAATTTCATGGGAGAGGTTTGTGGAGGGCTTTAAGAAAATATTTCTTACTAAACAATATTATGTGGAGAAATTTGAGGAATTTTCCACACTTCTCCAAGGAACAATGGCAATAGAGGTTTACTATCAAAAATATGTAAAAATTCCTATGTACCGCTCTATGAGTAGTATGAGAATGTGAAGGTACATAAGTTTATCTTGGGAAATAATCCTAAGATAATATCAATAGTAAACATGCATAAGCCTAATAATTTTCAAAAGATCTATGATCTAGCTTGTCAATTTGAGTCCAACCTTCAGTTGAACAAGACCCATTTTAACTATGCGGTTTTGTCATAAAGAGATTGAAAAGCCTTAAGAAAAAGAAATAGGGCTAGTTTTATGAATTGGAAACAAGACCAGAGTAAGAAAAGCAAAGATAATCCAAATATAGAAAATAAAAATTATGGAAAGCAAGGTAATTCCAAGAAGAAATTATATAAGAGGAAGGATAATAGTACCCCTCAAGCATAGAAACAACCTAAATATTCTTACACTGAGCAAATAGGGAAAAGAAATAGGAAAGCCATCTAGGTCCCAAGGGTGGTTTCTATGATTGTGGGGGACCACACTATATGAACAAGTATCAAAATTGAGTAGGACCAAGCAAAAATAATGAATAACCCAACCATATAATCTATGCGACAACTAGAGACTGGAATCTAGATGACCAAGCCACACCTATGATTTTAAATGTTAAGATGCTTGATAAGGAAGTTAAGATATTGATAGATAGTGGAGCTATGGATAGTTTCATTTCTTCTAGTATAGTAAGGGATTTGTTAGAAATATCAATATTTTTTGCACAAGAGTGGAAAGTCAAGTATGGGTCTAGATAGACCTACTCAGTGGATCAATATTTTTTCCACCACTGAGACAATCCTATCCAATGACTATACCCATTGGAACTTATATGTAGCACCACTACATTCTTTCAACATCATATTGGGAATGGTCTGGTTAAGGTCTCATGAAGCCATAATTAATTTTTAAGATATATGGATAGACTTTTCAAGTAAGGACAAGTAGGGACTAAGAATTCATAGTAAGGGATTTTTTACCCTCATATGATCTAAAAAATGTAGCTAAAGAAATATATTAGGAAAGGTGGCATGTTCTATGGTATGAAGTTGAACCACAAGAGTGAGGATGATATGAAAGAATAATTGCTCAAAAAACACCTGATATTGCAAGAGTTTGGGGATTCTTTAAGACCTTCCAAGACTACCATCTAAGTGGGAATTTGACTTCACTATCAAACTTTTTTTAGGTTAAAAAAACATCGATTGGAATCCTTATAATATGAATCCTGTTGAGATGTAGGAGTTAAAGGTGCAAATTTAGGGGTTGCTATAAAAATTATTGATTAAACTTGACATATCACCATGGGGTGCACCATTTATTTTTGTCAAAAATAAGGATGGATCGCTAAGGTCGTGCATAGATTACAGAATGCTAAACAAAGCAACTATTAAGAATAGGTACCCTTTTCCAATGATTGAGGATTTATTTGATCAACTCATGGGTTCCACCATATTCTCAAAGATTGACTTGAAATCAAGATATCATTAGCTAAGAATTTGTGAGGATACATACAAGACTGCTTTCAAGACTAGATATAGGCATTATGAGTTTATAATATTACCTTTTGGACTAACCAATGCCCTAAAAACGTTCATGAATCTTGATGAACAATGTGTTCAAGGAGCATATAGATCATTTTGTGTTTGTATTCTTGGATGATATTCTAATATTTTTCTTGGAATAAGTAAGAGCACAATAAGCATTTAAGGATTGTGCTTGACTTGTTAAGAAGGAACCAACTCTATGGAAATCTATCAAAATGTGATTTTTATGTTCATGAGGTACAATACCTAGGATATATTATATCTGATAAAGGGATAGAAGTAAATCCAAAGAATATAGAGGCCATTTTGAGTTGGCCACCACCCATTAATGTGCCTAAAATATGGAGCTTCATGGGTGTGACAGGGTATTATAGATGGTTTGTTAAGGATTACTCCAGGATAGCCTATTCCATAACTAACCTTCAAAGAAAAGAGAAGGAATATAAATGGATGGACAAGTGTGAAGTCGCTTTTGAGTTACTTAAATAGAAGCTTACTATTGCACCTATTCTCAAGATTCTAGATCCACAAGGGAATTTTTTAAACTACACTAACGCTTCTTTGGAAGGTTTGGAAGGAGTACTATTCTAGGATGATTTAGTCATAACTTATGAGTCAAGGAAGCTCAAGAATCATGAGGTCAACTATGCTATGCATGATTTGGAACTAGTAGCTATTATGCACACCCTTGATATTTGGTAGCATTGTCTACTAGGGAAGCCTTTTGAGTTAAGAATTGATCATGAGAGCTTAAGGTATATCTTTACCCAACTGATGCTCAATGTGAGGTAGAGAAGGTGGATCGAGTTCCTAGAAAAATATGATTTTGGTATAAAGTATATCAAAGGTAAGAAAAATAAGGTTTTTGATGCCTTGAGTAGGAGGTATATAGCTACTTTTACTCGATATCATGTGGACTTAATGGATCAAGTCATGGAAATGCAAGCACAAGATCAAATTTGGAGTGAAATTCAGGCCAATATGGAAGGGAATTCTAAAGAGAATAAGGATAGGGTGATGATCCCTTGATTTAAGGAAACTGATCATGCAAGAGGTACATATATATCCTTACTTCGCTCACCCAGGAGGGGTAAATATGAGGAAGAATATGAGGAAGACCTTCTATTGGTTGAGAATGAAGAAAGATATCATCAATTTTGTGGCTCATTATATGGAATGCCAGAAGGTGAAAGCCAAGCATAGATATCCAACAGGACATTTGTACCCACTTGACATTTCAATATGAAAATGGCAAGTGATATCTATGGAATTCATAGTTGTTTTACCTAATAGGTGCCAAAATGATGCAATCCTCGTAGTAGTTGATATATTGACCAATATTGGTCATTTTATTCTAGGAAACACCCAGGATAATGCCTTGATAGTGGCCAATAGATTTTCCAAAGATATTTTCAGGCTACATGGTTTTCCTAAGATGATCATTTTAGATAGGGACTCTAGATTTACATATGAGTTTTGGTAGGCCCTTCATTATGTAGTTGGCATGAAGCTAAACATTAGCTCTACATATCATACAAAGCCAGATGGCCAAATAGAAAGGGTAAACCAAATCTTAGAATACATACTTTGCATGTATTACATGGACCAAAATTATTGATGGGAAGATTGTATGCATCTAGTTGAGTTTACTTATAATAATGGATATCATGTTTCCTTGAAAATGGTCCCATTTGAAGCCTTTTATGGTAGGATATGTAGAAATCCCCTATATTGGGATAACCCAAAGGATCAGGTTGTCATTGGGCCAGATGTACTCAGAGAGATGGAGGAGTAGCTTAGAATGATCATGCAAAGGCTTAAGGAAGTTACTAATCGTCATAAGAGATACCCTAATTTGATGCATTCACCTAGAGAATTCTCTATGGAGGATAAATTTTTCCTAAGAGTCAAATCCATGAAAAGCACCACCAAGTATTATAAGTTGGATTTCCATTTTGTTGAGCCTTTTGAAATCACTGAGAAGATCAGTTTGATGGTTTACAGACTTTTTTTACCACCCAACCTATCAAAGATCCATGACTCTTTCCACATATCCATGTTTAGAAAATATATTGTTGATCCTAATCATGTGTGGGATATCTCAAAATTATAGGTGATAGATCTATCGATCATTAAAGTAAGGCCAATGACGATTCTAGAATTTTCATTCCAAAGCCTAATATTTTGAGAAAAATGGGACTAATATTTTGAGAAGTAAGGGTATTCTAATGGAACTAATGGGACTAAAGTCAAAAAGAACTCTAGAATAGTGCAAGGTCCAATGGGACTAATATTATGAGAAAAATGCCACTTGGGAAAAAAAGGATGAGATGAAAAGACATTTCTCTTATTTGTTTGAATAATGATAAAATGTAATGTCTTGCAGGAAACACAACGAACTATGTTTAGTCCAAGAGGGGTAGTATATCATGACCCACATTGTCAGGACTTGCTATTTAAGTTGGACTATGTATTAGTGAATGATGTTTAATGCTTAGCTTTATTTTTTTGATGGATATATGCTTTTAGTATTATCTCCATTTTGTGTAAGAATATGGTACTATTGATAATATGCTTGGTTGTAAGATCAGATACTCTCATAGGTGGACAAGATATTTGGCCACAAGGAATGAGAGACCGTATTGAAGAGGAAATGATGATAATGACTCATTCATCAAACAAATTAGGGTAACATGAATGAATACTATTTCATGTAAGTGCATTGTGGTTTGCTTATAATTATGTTCGTAACATTAGACCAAACAAGTTTCTTGCAACGAGTCCCTTTAACATGCTTCAGTGATAGCTTATGTCTATCTTAAATAAGGAGACACTCATTTAGGGATAAAATTATGGTATGAAACATCAAGTAAATGCATTTTTTATTGCATATGGCATGATGGTTTTGATTATCTCCTTGTGTATTTGTGATAGAATTATTAAGGTTGATTAATAATCTTCATTTGCCTAAGGTTGATAAATAATCTTCTTTTGCCTAAGGTTGATGTTGATCCTTTTGGAATACCTTGATTTTTTTTTGTGTGTTGCTTTTACATGCTTGTGGTAATGATGGGCCACCTTTGACCATGGAGGTGGTGGTGCATTTATTACCTTGTATAGCATAGTGGAGCTACCTTTGGTTTAATGTATGCTATTTTTGTTCCCTCTTTGTTGTGTTAGGGTGTCGGTATAAGGTAGTGGAAGAGGGAGGAAATACTTTCAGCATTATCACTTAAACCTAGTATGCAATATTTTACATTCCTCCTTCTTGGGCTTTAGTAGAGAATATTGGGCACTGTATATGAGGTTGAAGGATCGAGGAAAGAGAACTTGTCTTGGATGCGCAATGAGGGCTAGTAGTACAAGGAGCAAGGATAATGAATTGAACACCACCATACTTCATTGCTATGTTTTATGGGTAATATCCATAGTCCTTTGAGTGGTTGTTTTTCTTGGTGTTTCATGGCTTCTACATTGTATCTTCTCTTGTTGTGTTAGTTGACATGTGTTCTATTTTAACCATGTTATCCTTGTGTGGTAAATGGAACTATGGGGATGGCATAATTGGAATGTTTTCCATACATTCGCATTGCTACCGAGAATCCCATGGACTTTGGAATACTAACCCCCTATTTGGTTGATGCCCTAGTGTGTGTTACACCTAAGTTGCAGTGTGCATGGTGCTCCTTGTTTGTCTTCTCCTAACATTAGTTTGCTTGGTTTTGCTATGCATGTTTCAATAGGATTTAATTAAGTTGTTTTGCTTTGGATTTAGTGTTGAGGTGATCTTAATCTTTCCTTCCATTGTAATGCAAGCTAAAGCTCTCAAGCACTATAATATTTCAAATGAATTAATAGGGTTTACATATTTGCTTGGTTTTGAAGCTGACCCTTCAGCTAATTAAGGATTGATTATTATTATTATTTAGCTTTAATATAATATAGCCTTGCTAATATTCTAAATTTAGATTAAAGCGATGTTGCTTTGTTTTTTTCTTTGTTGGATTAATTTTAATTAATCTATAGTTTTTCTAATATAATCTAAGGTTAGAATAAAGCAATAGATTGGTTTAATCTAATGCAAGATTAATAATAATTAATATTTAGTTTGCAATTAATCTAGGGATAGATTAATGCAAGCAAACTTTAGCTTTGCTTTCAATTTAACAAAAATTATATTCTTTTTTATCTTTAGATTTTAATTAATTTAATGATAGATTAATTCTTTTTAATATTTAGATTTCTGTGTGGCAGCTTCTAGGGTGGACATCGCAGAATACTGTGGCGGCCATTAAAGCTGGACAGCCTGCCCGGATTCGTAGCGGCTACCAATTCCACCATGTAAATACAAAAAAAAAATATTTAGATTTAAATTAATATGTAGATAGATATATTAATTCATTATTAATATTTAGATTTCAAATTAATCCAATGATAGATTAGTTTGAAAATTAATCTAAATATAGATTAATTCATTATTAATATTTAGATTTCAAATTAATCCAATGATAGTTTAGTTTGGCAATTAATCTAAGGATAGACTAATTCTTATAATATTTAATCAAACGATAGATTAGATTGGCAATCAATCTAATAATAGACTAACTCTTTAGATTGCAATTTAGTTTGGCAATTAATCTAATGATAGATTAATAGATGGGTAACTAATCAGATGACATATTAATTTGCCTCAATCCTTAGAATTGCAATTAATCAAAGATAGATTAGATTGGTATTTAATCAAATGATAGATTAATATTTAGTCTTGCAAATGAATGCCAAGACTTGCTAATGATGGATTGATTTATAACTAACAATGGATTAATTGTATGGATTTTGTTTGAAATATTTGTGGAAAATATTTTAGAAAGAAGTATGGGCTTCTTTTGCTTATGAAATTGATGAGTTTAGAGATATATGGCTTTTGATTTAAATATTTGTGGAATTTTTTTTGGAAATAAGTATGGGCTTATTTTGCTTATGAAATTGATGAGTTTAGAAATAAATAGCTTTTGATTTTGATTTTTGTGGAAAATATTTTGGAAAGAAGTATGGGCTTCTTTGTTTGAGTATTGCTATATTGAACTGCTTTGCATAGGATTGCAAGGCTTGTGTTTTAAAATATTTTGGGAAAGAAGTATGGGCTTATTTCACTATGGTTTTATGGATTATATCTTGTAGAATGCATTCATACCTATAAATGAGTTGATCTAATCCCCACTTTCCTATCAAACTACCATGGAGGCCAAGGAAAGAATATGTCAGATCATGTTAAATTAATTCTTCATTATTCTTGAAGTATTATTGAAAATCACTATTGGTGAAAGAGAATTTATTGTAATAGAAGCAAAGACTATTATTTTGTAATCTAGATATTTAATTGGATGACTATATGGTGCCATGTTAATGAATGGTTTTATGGTTCTTATCCATGCTAATGCTTTGATCTAAAGGTTAGTTAGATTTATTTTGCAAGCTTAAGATAATTAGTTTTGCTTCCATCCTAAAAAATGCTTTTGTTTTAATTCTTGCAGAGTGAGAGGGAGAGAGATATTTATCCTTGGTCTTAGGGGTTTATTTGGGAAGGGCTCTAAAGGTAACCTTATCTTAAAATATCCTTTAACCTAGGCTATTATGGGGTAGCAACACATAGTTCATGTGTCCATGAGAAGGTAATCATGTGGAGTGATTTTTGCTTAGAGATCCATCACAAATATGGGAAAGATAACATGAAGTTTAAGGGATCACTGTAGAGGTGCAGTTAAACTAGACTAAGGCATTACACCTAATGAATCCAACATAGACTGAATTATGGTTAGAAGAAGGAATTGGCATCCCCCTCTCTAAAGGTTGAGAAGGGATAATCCTAATTCTAGGGTTAAGAAATTTGCATTCATGAAGAGTGCTAGAAATGTGGGGAGACTTTTTAAAGTGTCCTCTATACCATGGAGGTATATGAGGTAAAACCTAGTTACCTATAGGATCGTTTCCTCTCCTATCCACTCGAGTGATATCTACAACATATTAGACTCAAAATATGGGTATGTTTAGTTATATGTGTATTCCATGGATACTACTATGAATGTTATTAAGTTAAAAAAAATGTCTCAGGTTTGTTAACTTTTGGGGTTGTTACACTATTAGCCAAATTCTCAAATTGAGTCTGATATTCAGAGATAACAAAGGTTAATTTCAACTTGGTCAAGGCTCCTATAAAGTTATCATATTCATTAGGGCCAAAATTAAAGAGTAATTGAAACTCAAAGTCTTCCTAAGAAGG
Organism: Wollemia nobilis; assembly: GCA_028583015.1. Taxonomy (NCBI): domain Eukaryota; kingdom Viridiplantae; phylum Streptophyta; class Pinopsida; order Araucariales; family Araucariaceae; genus Wollemia; species Wollemia nobilis. The sequence goes on along the minus strand of JAQPPZ010000754.1, from coordinate 14,956,203 downwards.
GTTAAGACTTGTGTTCTATAACCATTGATACCATTGTAGGGCCTCAAATTTAAAGTTAAAATATGCCATGGTGACCCACAATTATTGGGGTACATTATGAAGTTTGAAGAATTGATCTGTTTTACACAACCAACCATCAATTTCCTTACCATTAAACTTAGGAAAGTCTAATTTAGGTATCTTAAATGGGGTATTTGTATCAAAAAGAGAATGATAGACTTCTTTCTCTTTATGGATTCCTTTCTCTTTATTGCCTAAACTACCACCCAATATTTTAGTATTAAGATGCTCAAACACCTTTGGGTCTTCCTTTAATTACTTTTCAACCTCTAGGAAATTTTCTTCAAGTTCAGGTTTGGATTTAAGCTAGCAATTATTATAACCTACATTTGATCTTTCATTTGTTTAACTTCTTGTCCAATGTGGGATATTTGGCCTTGTAGGTTATTAAGGACATGATTTAATTGCTCCATATAGTGGCTTTGTTCTAACTCCTTTTGTGCTCCTCTAGTCCCTCCAACCATATATGTATGATTTGGACCACTCCCACTAACTTACTAAAAATAGAAGTGTTGTTTTAGGAGTTACTATTTTTAGTAATGGGCTAAAAAATATGTACGGGTGCTATATATCAAAATTATTAGTTTAAAAATATGAATACAATGGGCTAGGTCTCACAATGACATTTTTGACACCCTAGAAACAGTGCATGGAGGCTATATACCAAATTGATCAACCTGATGAGACAATCACAATGAGTTATATCCCATAATAATATTTTAGACACATTTATTTTTTCTAAGAAAATATTATCTTCAAGTGTTGTCCATTTTTATCTTGAAGTCTTGGTTCATTCTGATGATTTTTGAAGTCATAATATTAATGTAAACTCACAAGATAAATATTTACAAGATCAAATACATGATGGTTGCAATATAGTAAGATCAAGATAATAATGTAACCAAAATAATCTGAGCCAACTAATTTGTAAAATCAAGGCTTATAATATATCAAATAACATTCATTAATAAAAAGATATACATGAATGTAATAGCCTGGATCATAAATGTATAAAGCATGTAGAACAACTTACAATTTTAGTTTCTCAAATGTATGCAATATTTATTACTCCTCTTAAAAATATATCATAAAATATCATACAATAACAATACTTTCTATGCTCACTATGTAGATAATGTTGACTATGTAGGCTATGTAGATGATGTAGTCTATGTCCACTATGGAGTAATATATAGCCATTGTAGGATGACTCTTTGGTTACTTGACTCTTCATTTCCTTATGCCAAGTCTCATGACTCTTGGCTTATCTACTTGACACTTGCATACACATGACTCTATCTTGTATGCACACTTGTACATGAATCTTCACATAACACTTTCTAATATAATAACACATATGTACACTTACATATGATACATTTGTGTATATCTACACATAACACTTGCACACTCATTTACATGACACTTGTGCATTTCATGCACATTATTACATTACATAAAATATTTACTCACACTCTAATATAGGACACAACCCTAATCTAATATTTACAAAATGTACCATGAGGGTACATTAGCATGTACCAAATAATGTAATATTCTCCAACACACCCCTTGTATTACATTATTTGGTTATTAAAGAATTTAGTCTTCAATCAAGATCTTCATCCTTCACCTTCAATATGCAAGTGACCTTGTAGTACATGTGATCTTCTATTATCCTTGCATATTTTTCATCATTCTAAACTTTGGATTCACCCAATGTCTTCGATGGTAGAATGGTTCTTGATTCTTGTTTCTTACACCTTGTCTTTTAGAGTATTCAACAATGTTATCTTGAAATAGGATAAGCTCTTGAGAAAAACCAATTGAATCTAAGGTATATATTCCATTTTTAATTGACCCTATTGCCTCTGTTATATTTTGATTTTTGATAACACATTTATTATTCTCATTTATACACTTGAACTCAACTGATCTTCCACTTTCAACTAGTTTAGTGACTGAGATGAGATTAGATGTTAGCCCTGGAACATACATCACATATTTTAATACAAAATATGAGAATGGTGCACTAGGTGTTACACAACCACTTCCATGAACTAGGTACCTCTTATCATCAACAATCTTCAAATAGAAATTATCTCTAACTTCTAAACAATCAAACCATTGTAGATTACTAGTCATATGATGACTAGCACCTGAATCTATATACCAAAGATCTCTTTTTGTTTGAATCACATGATTGGCTTTACTTGAAATTATTTTGCATTGTTGACAAGAATTTTGAGTATAATGTTGCTCACTTGATGTACCTTTTTCTTTTGAAGGATATGGTTTTATATTTTGATAACATCTTCTATGTTGAAAAGTTCCTCTTGGTAACTTATCCATTGAATTTGCAGATTTTTATTTTTGAAGTAGACCTCCTTGTGACTCCCTAGGTTTTAACTAAATTCAAAGTTTCTAAATTACAAACCTATGAAGTATAATTTCTTATATCTCCCTAATATTTAGAAACTAAGAAAATAAGAACTTTGTAAAATTAATTTCCTAAATTTGAGGTTGAATACATTTTGTCTCCCAACTTAATTATTTTGCAAAAAATCAATAAACTATTATTTCAAAAACTTAGTAACTCACCTCAATTCAAAAATACTTTTAATTATCTATGTGCGTAGAGTAGTTGGAAAATACCCTGGGTGTTGTTTGTGGCTAACCCAGGTTCCATTCCCATTGCCTTCACCCTACTGGATATGTAGGCATAGCTGGAAAAATGTCCTATGTGCTGGTAGAGGCCGACAAGGCTCCATTTTCCCTATGCCCAACCTATGGATATATTAATAATTCAACCCCTTATGACTGATGCCATGTGGTATACCCAGATGGGATAGCTACAGCTAGCCATAGAGCTAGGTTCTTGTGGCTTCTAAACTACCCAATATTTTTTGGGGGAGGTGAGATGACCTTGTCCCATTTGCTTGCGCCCTTGATCCTAGCCTACATCTTTTCTAGGCCTATGGGATCCACTGGATCTTCCAGGATTGTTTCTCATGCTTGACTGAATCTTCATAGCTATATGGATCATCCTACAGTCCTTGTCCCAAGTGCCTTTGGTTTGGTTGGTTTTAGGATAGCCCAATTGGGGGGTTGTGGCTTTCAAAAGAGGGTTTGAAATTTGTTTACTTGTTCTTGTTTCTCGAGATAACTATATACATTTTTTGTGTCTTTAGGTGGGCCTTGTGCTCAACATCTAAATATGTTCATCCCTTCATAATCTAGATCAAGTTTTGCAATACCTCTGGGATATCTCAGTAGATCTAGTATTTTTTTCTTATGGGTGTTCTAGCAGTGCCTCTTGCTACAGTCTATATTTTTGGTCTTGGGGTGGGATCCTATGGTTTTTCATATAGCTATAGTTTTTGTTTCCATGGTTTCATCCCTTTCTGGACTTTGGTGGGACTGTGTGCTTTTTTATATGGGTGTTTTTCTATTGGTGGTTCGGTTATGTAGTTTTAAAGATATTGGGGTTGGGACCTCATCCTTCATCATTTATTACAATTGTTGGGCCACGATTGACAATCCCTATGTTCAGTTTAGCTCCAGTCATGGGTCATTTTGGTGGTTGGTGTCTTTGAACTTTTCCCCTTTAGCTTACATTTTCAATATCCTTCGTAGAGAGATCTTGTGACCTATCGAGATGTCTAGTGTCTACTGATTCACTTTCTAGGCCATGTTTCCATTTCAACTATTCATGGGATTATTCTTGTTGTAGTTGGGATTTTATATTTACCCGATAGCATGCTTGGATAATTCTGCTTATTCCAACAGGTAATTTTATTCCAAAGTTGAGTGGAAATGGTGTTTCACTCTTGGTTGAGATTTTATTTTCTGGACCAGTTTGGTTTTCCTGTGCATCCAGATAATATTCTCTTACTGGGTGAGTCTATGATGATCCTGTGCCTTCCTATATGGGATCCTCCTATGATATATCTGATACCTGACAATTAATATTTAGTGGGATTTCTTTGTTATTGCTGCTTTACCCAGGCTTCCATTAGATAGGTTTTTCAAATCTGGTTTTTCCACTATTTTTTTTGTTGGTTTCCAATTTTTTTAACCCCTTTTGGGTGGGATTCCATTCTAAGCCCTTCCCAGTAAGGATTCCATCTTGAACCCTTCCTAGGTGGAAATCCTAAAATCTAAGTTTATTTTAATTTTACTACTTTGTTGATTGCTAGTATTTTTATTCACTCATGGTTTGGCCAACTCAGATTTTAGGCTGGAATCAGAGTTTAAATTTTAAATTTCAAATTTCAAATTTCAAATTTTGGGATCATCCCATCAGGATCATCTTCCTATTTATTAGATTTTACTTGTACGGGTTTGGGACCACCCTAGTGGCATGCCCCGACCTTCCTTTTTGTTCTATGAACTTGATTGTTTTTGTAATATCTTTGTAATAAGGTTTTGGGGCCCTTTCAAAACCCATATTTCAACCCAAATATAAAAAAAAATACTTTTAATTAAATATGTATAACTTTAAAAACTTATTACATCATCAATTTATCTAGTTAGATCTCCACTATCTAAATCATTTCTCTTTCCACTACTTATTTATCACTTTTTAATAAATATAAACATATAACTTCAAAGAAATAACTTTAAACTACTAATCAACTCTAGCACTCCTATCTTATCTTTAATAACAAGGCTTTAATAAATAACTTCCTATTGAATAAAACCTTATTAGCATTCCTTATTTCTCCATTTAATATAACCTTATAAAAATTTATAAAGCCTTATAAAACCTTATAGCTCCCAATTTAATTAAATCTTATAAAAAATTTAGAAAAATTAAATAATACCTCCACAAATATTTGTGCACTCATGACTCAACCGATTGTGAAGACTTACTTTGAATTTGTTGCTACCAACTCACACACTCTTTCTTTAATTATCCTACTTGAACATAGTGAGTGTTATACTTTAGGTAGGTAAAACATTAGGGTTTCCTTAATGTTCCATGAATGGACACTCGACTTCAAGATGACGTTATATTTGGTGCTCAAATTTTACACTGCTAAATATGTGTCTTCTCCTACTAAACACTACTTCTAATGCTACAAAATTATGAGTTTGAATGTTTCTCTTTTCCCTTTCAATGACTATGTTTGCACTCGATAATAGACTATTAAAATCGGTTGTTGCACTTCTTGCTTCACTACTTCTTTGGAGACAACGGTAAAAAATTTATGTTAATGCATTGTGATATTTGATGGTGATGGAATTGGCATTTCAAAGAGCAATTATTTCTCTTCACTTTCCTTAAATGATACTTGGAATTTGTGTAGTTCTACTATGTTCAAATTTAATGTGTTCTTTTACTCTTAGATTTAATTATTTCTTTCTACTTGTTGTCTCATATTTATAATGTGCTTTTATTATTTTTAGATCTCTTTTTTTGGCTTGGCGGTGGCTAACATAAAGGATTTAATATTTGCTGCTCTGCATAATATTGTACCTCATCCAACTAAAAAATGTCTAACATGAAGGCTTTAACTTTATTGCCTTGCATAATATTTCACCATTGTACTAAGGACATTGATAGCTTTTACTCAAACTTTCTCTAACCAAATAGCTTTACCCTTGGTTGCACTTCACAGGAAACTTATATGCACTTGATTTATTTTAATTTCTCAATGCTACCCTTGACTCTTTTCTTAGATGCCTAAGTATTTTACCTATATATTTGCTTTCTCACAATACTTATCTTACATTCTGCCTTTGCAACTTTAAATAATTCTTCATAGGAATTCTTCCTTCTACCTTATTCTCAGGTATTCCATCTTTAACCTTCTTCTCTAGAATTCTATTTTCTTCCTTAGATGATTATATGGCTTCAATGTTGCTTGTTGCAATATATATCAGGCTCTTTATTTCTTGAGCCTTATTTCTCTTACATTCTTGTCCTTTATGTTGTCCTCTATAATTACCTATTTTCCTTTAAGGGTATCAATCCTCTAATATTGGTCTCTCTCTTGGACCAATCATCAAGATAAATATAGACCTGAATCTTCTCTATTTTTTATTTACTAAAAATTTTATATGGTTGCCAATGTCAAGCCAATTGTCAAGGTCTATATTTAAGAATCCTTTTCTTTTTCAAGGTCTACCTTCAAGACCCAAATCCTTATCTATCAAGGGTTATCTTCAAGACCTAAATCTATAATATTCTCTAACTTAAATCAATCCCTACTTGATGAAATATTTCTACCTTCTTCTTGCACTTGAATATGGAAGTATTATTTATCTATTGTAATAATCTTCTCATACTTCTGATGACTAAACATTGTTGCAACAAAGTATTAGGTTGATTTGACCTGAATCTTCTTCTATGTTAAGGTGATACAAATTTTCCTGATGCTCCAATCAAGATAGCTTGATTGTATCAAATCCTTCAAATTTTCTTATAAGTGTTGATAGAAATAAGTTATTAAGAATTTATCTATACCCATAAAAATATTTATCAATTTTAGGGTTGGCTATTTACCTAAAAAATCAACTATATTCAAGTTGATTCATCCAAATATGAGTCCTAATCTTCATTGGTTATTCTTCAACCTAGTGGAAAGATTCTAGCCAAGTCTTAGTCTTCACTAGTTTTTTTGCAACTATGGAAAGACTCTGGCCTTTTTGCTTATTTTTATATTACAATAGAGTGTAGGTCTATCTCCCTTTAAAGTAAATAGACTAACCAATTATGTCACATTGGAAAAAAAATGATTTTATATATAGCTAAAAAAATTCACCTTGTGTAAGAAACTTCTTGTTGTAGCTTTGACACCACTAATGGCTTTTGAAGCCTTAATATTAATGTAAACTCACAATATCAAATATATGATAGCCATAATATAGTAATATCAAGATAATAATGTAACCAGAATAATATGAGCCAACTAATATGTAAAATCAAGGCTTATAATATATCAACTAATATTCGTTAATAAGCATAAATATATGAATGTAATATCCTTAATCATATATGTACAAAGCATATAGTATAACTTATAATATTAGTTTCTCAAGTGTATGCAATCTTTATTACTCCTCTTACAAATGTATCATAAAACTCTCATACAATAACAATACTTTCTATGCTCACTATGTAGACAATGTAGACTATGTAGGCTATGTAGACGATGTAGTCTATGTCCACTATAGAGTAATATATAGCCATTGTAGGATGACTCTTTGGTTACTTGACTCTTCCTTTTCTTATTCCAAGTCTCATGACTCTTGGATTCTCTACTTGACACTTACATACACATGACTCTATCTTGTATGCACACTTGAACATGACTCTTCACATAACACTTCCTAATCTAATAATACATGTGCACACTTACATATGAGACACTTGTGCACATCTACACACATAACACTTGCACACTCGATTACACGATACTTGTGCATTTATTGCACATTATTATATTACATAAAATATTTACTCACACTCTAATCTAGGACACAACCCTAATCTAATATTTATAAGATGTACCATGAGGGTACATTAGCATGTACCAAATAATGTAATATTCTCCAACACATTCATAAATTTAATTTTTGTTTACCACCCCTTAAGCAGGTTTTGCAAAGTAGATTAAAAATAATTGTTCTGTCTAACTTTGTAAATCAACAACTATTATGTATCTATATCTTACTGTTATTAACTTTGTAACTAGTAACTGCATGGTCAACTTTGTCTGGACTATTTTAATTGATACCTAAATGTTATTGATAGACCTTGTCTAGACTATTACTGAATTTTTAACTAATAATTGCACTATCAAACTCTATAGATTGTTACTGACTATTATTAATAGATCTTTTCATTACTATTATTCTCTCCACTAGTTTGTATATCTTCTATTTGTATTTGATCAAATCTATGATAATGTATTCTCCTTAGTGTACTTAATTTTTGTGGTGGGGTTTTTGACATTCAAGATAAAAAAAAATAGGATACTCTATGATAGGATGTACATACTATCCATAGCCCTCTATTGTACCACAATGATGAATTGTAGTTCTCAGACCAATATTTTAGGCTAATACTTAAGGAAGATTCCACACATACCCTTGAGCACACTACCCCCCTATTTAATATTATGGAGGGACAATCTTTCCGAATGCTATGTTTGGTGCATTATGGAAAACACATGTTCAAAAATATTCTTAGGGCTAAAGGCTTCTACTAATCCTAGAGAGGTCTCATGAAATACCCAAAGATACATAGGAGCTCAATTCCATATACAAGTGTTGTTTGAGGCCTGGGTATTGGAGTCTGATCATCCCTCACTTCACTAAAAACTTTACAATTAATATAGCTTAGCCAATAATAATAGCTACTCTATGATATTTTAAAACCCTCGACATAGTATTTCTAATCTAGTAAGCTAAAATAGGCAAAAATGCTAGATTTTTTTAATAGGAAAACAAGTGGAAAAATAAAAACATGAAAAATTTATACTTTACAATTGAAATGGTAGGGCAAGAAATGTTATAGTCACAACAACACATGGCCCTAGAAAGTACTCTGATACCACTTGTTAAGAACCTTCTAATTAAAATAAGCACATTCACATAAATATTGCAATAAAAGTAGTAATTCATGAAAGACAAAAATGTTGCAATACAAAATGTAAATGCAAATATATTTATATATATTAATCTCATAAATCACAATATATAATTATGGGCCTCTTCGAGGGGATAACCTCCTTCAATAATTTCATTCAATTTGTAAAAATATACATTTGTTTATGTTCCCTTTTCTTTTAAAGATACATTTAATGAAACTATAACCTAACGCTCAAGAGTTGGATTACATGCAAAATGCCACCCGAGATAGAATCTTCTACCAACAAATAGTTACATTATTGATAACGATTACATGAAATGGTCCCACTTTTCTAGGTGTTTCAAGTGACACATACCATTATAAAATATCATTATAATAGGGTCCCTACATTGGAAAGGGAGTCATTACATAATAACGTGTCTATGGGTCCTAACACAAGTTCAAAACTTATGAACTATTTTTGGTAGAACATAGTTCTATATTTTGTCTATCATAGATGATATTTTCTTTGGAAAAATAGCTTATTAGAAATAGCAGTTGTTATTATTTGTTAAATAGTGTTTGGCATGGTGGTAGATATTCCTCCTTAAATGTGAAAGGTTTCAAGTTCAAAACCTCATCACAATTGTTTTTCCTTTATTGTATTTAACTACAAGGACACTTTTATTTTATAAGAAACTATTTTCCATCATTGAATGGATGCCATGTAGTCATAATGGTTAGGTTAATGGCTTATATGTGAGATGGCATAAGCATGAGTTACGTACCCATGTCTTTTATTGTGGAATAATATGCCATAATTGAAGATATACCATGTAGTCATATGTTAGGATCCCATCCTAATATTATTTTGTAATTCTAATTTGCTTATGTAATGACCCACTTCAAACGTAGGGGATTCCATCTATAGTTTTAATTTATAATAATTTGTAATGTATGTGGCAAGTAAGGCACCTAGCCAACTAGGGCCATTTCATGCAACTATTATCAAGATTGTAACCGATGTTCGGTAGAAGATTCTAGCATGAGTGGCATTTTGCATGTAAACCAAATCTTGAGCCTTAGGGTAGGGTTGAATGGAGTTTCTATTTAAAATACGTGGAGCCATGCATAAATGCATATTTTTTCCAATTAATGAAATATTGAAGGATTTTTACTCCTCGAAGAGGCCTGTGATTCAGTGTTATTGTGAGAGTGTTTAATTTTGCATTTACTTTTTTGCATTATGATATTATGATATTGCATGAATTTTTGCTTATTTTTTGTATTTTATGTGAGTGTGCTAATTTTTAATAGTAGGTTCCTAACAAGTGGTATATGAGCACTTTCCAGGGATGATTTTTGCTACAATTGTGACAATTTTTGCCCATCCATTCCATTTTTAAGTTATAATTTTCCTAGGTTTTTTGTTTATACTTCATTTAGAAAAAAAATTATGGTCTTTTTTTAATAGTAGTTGAGTAGGTTAGAAATATTGTGATGAGGATTTTAAAATATCATGGAGGAGCTGTCGTTATTGACTAAGCTAGATAACACATAAAGAATCTAGTGAAGAGAGGGATGATCAGGCTTCAATACCCAAGCCTTAAACAACACCCACACACAGAATTGAGATCCCACGTATCTTTGGGTATTTAGGGAGACCATCTAGGCTTAAATAAAATCATATCTAATTGAAAGCTTTTTAGCCTTGTATTATCCATAGTCCATGGGATACACCATCCCATATGATTACTCTCTCATAATATCAGAGAGGTAGATAGTGTGCTCAAGGGTATGTGTGTTATCCTCCTTAGGTAGTGGCCTAAAATATTTGTCCGAGCACTATTGTTCGTCACTACGGTATAATATAGGGCCTATTGGTATTACAAACTTCTCTACCTAGCGTACCCTAGTTCTATCAAAAAATTCAACCTACAAAACCAAAACCTTTTTCTTCTGCTAAACCTACATTTTTGAACCACAAAGGTAAGCATACAAAGAAGGAATTCCCTATCATAGAATAACAAAATTTTACATGCACCAAATAGTCAGGACAGAGTCTGCAAGTGTCTATGATAGTCAAAAATATTCTAATACCATTCAAGTTAGTGGTAGTAATAGTCAACTTAGTAACAGTAACATTCAGGTCAATAGTGGTAGTAATAGTCATCTATAATAGTTAGAAATTATAGGCTGTTAGTGGTAGAAACATAACCACTAGTGTTAGTAACTACACATTACAGATAATCCTAAGGTCAGTGAAGTGAACAATATTAATAACTACAATATAAGTGATAGGAAAATAGATACGATAGTGAAAAGAGGGTTAGTATATAGAGTTCATAGGTCATAGAAAGTTGACCTAGACCCCAACTTTTGAACCCAATCTCCAAAACAAAAATCGACCACACTAGTAATCTCATTAAAAAAGAGGATAAAAAAAAAAGTTTAGGGTGTTCAAAACTAGAGTTGAGATATATAGATCATTCTGATCATTATTCCAAGTTGATGATTTTGATATATAACACCCAAACACTTTTTTGAACTCCTTACTAAAAATAGTAACTCATGTAACCACACTTCTATTTTTAGTAATTCAGTGAAAGAGGTTCAAGACTCTCCAAAATGGTTGTTGGTACTCGTGGACATCAAAAAGAGGTAGACCAAACCACCTCAATGTTGGAATACCTAAAAATCTCCCTTGATAGCATTACCCAAGCAAATCAATCCATAAGGGAAGAGCTTCAAGGCTTTAGATGTGAATACCTTAACTCCAAAAACCGCTTGGAAGAACAACTTGCAGATGTTGAGTCCAAATTGTAAGGTGGTCCAAGAAAGTCTGAGTACCATACTGAACAATATGACCGAGGTAAAGGAAGGGAAACATATTATTCTCACCCTCACTATGACCATGATCCTACCTTTAAGATGCCTAAATCAGACTTTCCTAAGTTCAATGGGAAGGACGCAAATGGGTGGTTGTGTCATGTTGATCAATTTTTTAAACTCCATAATGTCCTTAGATATTATTGAGTTCAAATGGATTCCTTCAACTTGGAATCTAAAGCTTTGTAGTGGTACCAATGGTTGCAAAACACTACTCTTGATCCTTATTGGAAATAATTTGAGTCTTCATTAATCACTTGATTTGGCCCTAGTGAATATGATGATTTTATAGGAGCATTAACAAAGTTGAAATAAACTTCTACAGTTGGATATTACCAAAAAAAATTTGATAAATTGGCCAAAAAAACTAGGGGATTGAATGAAGGGTTCTTTACAAGTTTTTCATTAGTGGCTTGAAGGATGATATCTAGGTTGAGGTCAAGATTTTTAAACCATAAACCATGATGCAAGCTATCAGTTTGTCCGAGTTGGCCAAATACAAATTTTTAGCTCAAAGGTGGATATCTAAATTTCCATAAGTTAGACCCTCCTTTCCTCCCAAATTCTAAAATTATAATTAAAATAAAACTATTGCACCCAAATTTTTGACTACAAAATAAATGGATGCGTGACATGCCCAAGGTTTGGGCTATAGTTGTGATGAAAAATATGTTCACAGACATAGGTGCACCCAAAATAAGTTATTCCTCATAGACGTTGATGAGCCAACCACTAGTTACCAAAGTGATGATGACATAGAACTAGTAGAGGAACCATCCTAGGTTGAGGAAGAAATCTAGGAAGAACCATAGGCTAAAATTTTTGTTCATGCTCTTGCTAGAACTACTACTCCCCAAACCATGAAAGTTGTGGGTTTTTTAAAGGCTTACGTCTTACCATATTGATTGATTCTAATAATACAAACAACTTTATTAATCCTTGCATTGCCAACCAGGCTAATTATTACATACACACATGTAATTCCTTTGAGATTATGGTAGCCAATGGAGGGACCTTACCTTGCAAAGGTAAATATCATAATGTTAAAGTAAAAATAAAATAATATGAGCTCAAACAAGATATGTTTGCTCTCCAATTAGGGGGATGTGATATTGTGTTGGGATATCAATGGTTGGGCATATTGGGAACCATCTCATGGAACTTTTCTAAGCTTTGGATGTCATTTTCATAGAATGGATAGTCCTCTACTAAACCAAGGCCTCTATAGATTATCATTTCAAACCATATGGAGAATTTATTGAAAAAATATTCTCAAGGAGTCATAGCTTAGATATTGTGATCCAACCTCCCACTGTTGAGGTGGATTCCATTCCTATAGATCTACAACTTATTTTGGCAAAGAACAATTCTATTTTTGTTGAACCATCATATTTGTCACCTCATCACTTCCATGACCATGCTATTCCATTATTACCTAGAAATGCACCACCCAACATCATATCATACCAGTATCCTCATGCTCTTAAGTTAGAGATCAAGAAATTAGTACAAGAATTATTAAAATTTGACATCATTAGGCCGAGTAACAATCCTTACTCTTTTCTAGTCTTATTGGTACAAAAGAAAGATGATTCCTAGCAATTGTGTATCGATTATCATGAGTTCAATAAGCTCATCATCAAGGATAAGTTTCTTATTTTTATGGTGGATGAATTATTAGACGAGCTGCATGGGACTATATATTTAACCAAATTAGACCTTCATTTTAAGTACCATCAGATCTGAATCAAGGATGAAGATATTTCCAAGACTAATTTCCATACTTATGAAGGTCACTATAAGTTCTTGGTGATGCCATTTATCTTGACTAATACTCTTTCCACATTTCAAAGCCTCATGAATAACATATTTCACCTATTCCTTCAAAAAATAAACCTATTTTTCTTTGATGATATTTTATTTTATAGCTGCTCATGGGAAGAGCACATCGTCCATGTGGATCAGACTTTACAACTATTGGCACAACATCAACTTTATGCTAAGCAGTTCAAGTGTTCCTTTGGGTTAGTAGAAGTGGAGTATTTGGGACACATTATAACCAAATATAGCATCAAAGTTGACCCCAAAAAGATCTATGTGGTTTGAGAATGGATGAAACCCCACACTCTCAAAGGTCTTTAGGGATTTTTAGGGCTTGCAAGTTATTACCGTAAATTTATTTGTAATTATGGTAAAATTGCAGCTCCCCTCATATCCATGTTAAAGGAATCTTTTACTTAAATGGGATCACCTAACAATATTTCCTAGATTTTAATCATAATATGACCACCATATTGGTCTTAGCTATGCTATATTTTTCCAAGCCTTTTGTCATTGAAAGCTATGCTTTTGGTCATGGTATTGGTACAGTGTTGATGCAGGAAGGGTGGCCATTGGCTTTCACTAGTAAAGCACTCTCCAATTGTAATATGGGAAAATCCACTTATGCTAAGGAGATGCTAGATATTCTACATGTAATAATCCATTAGTGACTGTATCTCATTGGGAATAATTTCTCCATTCAAACTGACCATCAAAGTCTTAAATACTTTTTGGAGCAATGGGTGGCCACCCAACATGCCCTCGAGGTTAAAGCTAGGAAGGATAATGTGAGGTGTCAACCCAACAACTCATAAGTTTTCTTATTTATAACCGGAGAAAGGGGGAATTTAGGGGAGTAGTAAATGCTTTCTTAAGGTGGTTGTGTGGCTACAAATAGTCATCTATCTGTGCGTGACAAGACCACCAATCGCCATTGTTCTACAACATTTCATAGAGGTCAGGTTAGTCTCTCATGTTTCACTTGATATCGGACAAGTATAATGTATGGATGATGTTGTAGAATTTTATGACGTAATAATGAAGCTCCTTATCTGTGTTAAATAAAATAAAAATCTTCTCAGTTTCCAGTTAGAATAATAGTCAAATGGTGATGAGAGTTCTATACCTAAAAAAAAAAAAAATTAAAAGATTTCGTAAATACTATAAGAAAGAAAGCTTGTGGCCAAAAATTAGGTCTAAGTGTATTATAATTTAAAAAAAAAACATAACTCAATGTCTGTGTATGGAGAAATAGTAAATTGAACTTTAAACCAGTTGAAAGTTTGAAAAAGAGATAGAAACCCTAAGAGTATTATGCCTTCTCTGCCATGTTCATTGTTTGGGTATTGCGAGGAAATACCTAAATAATATATATATACCATGTGAATTTAAAATCTTGTGTGAAAACCTATAAGCGTTTCACTTAGGAGGACGCTATGAAATGCATTGCCTTGGAAATTTAAAACTTGGGTTTTACAAACTTTGTGTGGAAGCCTGCAAGCGTTTTAATTATGAGGATGCTATGTAATATCTTGGAAATTTTGTGATGCTTGTATGAAAGTCTGAAAATGTTTTAATTGAGAAGAAACTATGGACTGCATTTCAATTGCATAAACCAGTATGGAAAGATTTGTAAATCATTTAGGAATTAGAAGATAAATGCATATCATATCAGTTTAATTATTAGTTCTTGTATGCGAGTGATGTTTATCATAATTTCTCTGTCAAGGCAATTCATAAGTGTCATTCTTGCTTGTTGTGCATGGTTGTATGTCATATAGTATTTTGTTAGGGGCCAAGCTGATCCCATCCCTAGTATTTAATCCTTGTCATAGTCAACACGGGTGAAATTCGAACATCATCAGTATACCGGTTGAAGACAGTGCTTTGCGCTCCGAAAAATAGCGTCAAGGAGAAATAATTTTAAATAAAAAAAAATCTCTGGCTTAGTTTTATGATTTGTTATCTTTAAACGGCAGTTGGAAAAGAATGTATGAAAACCTACTTATGTATTGACCTCTTATACAGAAGTTAATGAAACAGTTTTTATCAGATGTATTACTGTTTTAGATTAATTGGTTTAAAATTTTTTTTTTTTTTTTTTTTTTTTTTTTTTTTTTTGTTTTTTTGTGTTTTTTGTGGTGGGGGTGTTTGTGGGGCGGCGGGCCCAGCTTTTGGGCTGCCTCGGTATTTTGTGAATATAATATTTAATAAAAAAAAATTTAATATATATATATATAAACAAATAAATAACCACCACCACACAACCAGGCAGAGCAAGCCGCCTCCCAAAACCCCCCAGAAGATCCCACTTTCCACCCCCGAAGCGGCCACACAGATCTTCCCTGGACCCCCCCCCCCCTCCCCCCCTCCTCTTTCTTTTTCTCCCCCCCCCAACGCGGGAGCCGGGGGGGCGCGGGGTGGAACGGGGCCCTCCGCCCCCCGGGGGGTGTGGGGGAACCAATTGGTCTACCCCCCGGGCCCGGGTTAAAAAAGCCACAAACATTTTAAAACTATAAACCAAAAAAAGCACCAAGAAAGAAAAAGGCCGGGGGAGGCCGGGAGAAACGGGGCCGCCCCCCCCTGGGGGGGGGGGGAAAGAAATGGGCAACCCCGGGGCGGTTTAAAAAAAATATTATATGATAATTGCAGAGAATTCTTTTATGTTATGGAATAGACACCATTTTTTTTTAAGTTTGCGTGTATGAGGAAAGATATAATGAAATGATTGATGTGATATAAAGAGTATCCAATTGTTTAATATCTAAATTAAGGGGAAATAAACAAATTCCATGATTAGGTCATGGGCTTCAGTGAATTCATATGAATGCAATCAGAAAGATGAAAATGTAGGCTGTCAAGAACTTGCATTATGATTTTTTTATTTGTTTGAAATCTCATTGGAAATTGGAATGTTTTCCTTTGTATTTTAGTCAAGAGAAATGGTTTTAGAAAGGCATGTTCATTCTGATAGGTGAGAATGTAGAGATGTATATCATAGGAAAACTTGTAATTAAAATAATGTTTTATGATAAAGTAGTACCTACTGTAAATTAATAGAAAATGAGGTAGTTTGAGGCTGGAGGATCGTAGGTCTGATATTTAGAACATTCTAAAAGTATTCTTGTTTGATATGTATTGTTAGGCTTTTTCTTTGGAATTTGGTTTTTAAAAATTCAAGCTATTATTACATGAATTTATTCTCAGATGAGTTGAAACATTATATTTAAATTACTATGGGGATATTTTATATTCTTGTATTATTAAAAGAGTATTTTCTTAGAAAGGGAATAGCTTATATTAAATAATTCATGTTTATAAGTTTACTTGGGAAATACTCTCAGATCAGTTTTAATATTGCTATAGTGAGATTTTAATAATTTAAAGAAATGGTTTTAAACGAAGGATTATTTTATTTCCTATTCTTTTAGTAGAAAATTTATCTTCATATAAATACATAGATGTGTTATGCTCTATTGATTACCTTGGATGATTATGAATTAATAAAATATAACGTAGGGATGTATTATGCAATTATGGTATGGGACTTTATGTAAAGACTATGGGAATTTATGTAAATACTATGGGACTTCATGTAAAGACTATGAAAACTTAATGTAAAGACTATGAGATCTAATGTAAATCATTGAGTAACATTTTACCTTCTTAATACGAAACTTAACGTGTAATCAAACCACACCCATCCACATAAATCGTGGGGGAAATTTATGTGAGACTACATTATCTATTCTCCAACTATTAAGGAAAGTGGTCTGAGCTATCGATAGTAAAGAGTGGCGATATGAGACGTCGCTCCAAGAAGGCAGTCCGTTAGTAAGTGAATGTGTTCACTAATCCACCCGGTTGGGGAGTGGCCAACAAAAAATATGGTTAGAGAGCTAATCATGTTGTTGGAATATCCAATGGTAGATGGTATGGGTAGCATTACCATCAACCGGAGATGGATCTTGAACACCTAGTCCATAAGCCATGCGATGGTGGACTCTAGTCAAACCTTAGAAGAGGGTCAATGATTAGCACTTGCATAGAAACATTGGTTCCAAAGCATACGGGTCAAAGGACCAATGAAGTAAAAATTTGAGATTCCTTGCGCTTTGGATAGGGGTTTATAGCATCCACCCTTTCAGGTGATATGGGCCCTGAAAGGACAACCCCATGCCAGGATCCAGATGGACTCGAGTGAGGAGTTGGGATCCTTAAAGGTAGTCATTTGCGAGAAGTTGGCCGGTCCCGAGCACTTAAGACACCAGCTACAGTGGTGATAAATCTTGAAGTGTGGAATATTATGCTTAAAAACTAACAGTATGATGGGTAGAATAACGATGATAATGCTCAACCAAGAAAATTTTATTTGTGAGATTTTTGGGTTGTGACAAATCCTGTAACCAAGGGGCAAGCACCTCTTTTTCCGCACTTGATAATTCCTATGATAAACACCATACTTATAAATATTTTTAAAAGCAACACACTATTAGATTCAATGGTGGTAGATGGTATTAAAATTTAATAGATTTTTAGACTATGGTTACATGTATTTGATTTTTATTATGTGATGTGTTCTTAATAATATAAACCAAAATAAAAATACGTAAACCAAAATTAACTCTAGTTTGATCTAAACTAAAATAAATGCAACCTTGAACGCATATCAAAGGATGCAAAAATATGATATATGGAATAATAAAAAATCCTTATCAAAACCTTTCTTAGATAACTATAGTAAAAAGATAATAGGTTCATTGCATGAAAACATCATTTAGAATTCATTGGCCATATTGTTAGTAGATATTCACTATGTACCACATTATGCTTCAAGAACAATGATTTTTGCAATGATGATACTATAACATTATATATATATATTAACCATAGCCTATTTAGTCTATATTTCTATAAATAAGAAAATATAATGTCCATGTCCATGTTGTATTATTGATTACACACTCCTTAAATATTAGGATGAATACAAATATAGTGTATCTTAACTTGTTTTTTTAGACATGATATTTGTCAAGATATCTACACAATAATCACATTATGCTCTAAACCAATCAAACCATTTTAAAATTTAAGCCTAAGGTAATAGATATTTTCTCTTAAAAATTAATCCATAGGATCATCAAATGGCATTAGCTTAACTTGTTAGATTCTTCAACATTCGAGGAGACTTGGGTTCGATAATTGCTAAGTGATACATGGATAATATCCAACCTATTGTAATAACACTACATGGTGATGATGTAACATGGGTGGGGACCATTTCAATATCATATAACCAATAAAAAAATAATCCATGGGATTATTGGTAATTAATTATTCATTTCATTAACACATGATTTCTCTTCAAATTGGCTTATAACATTATACTGGTAACTTTTATCTATTTTGGTTGGTATGCCCACTATAATTTGCAAGTAGTTTGGATTGAATTATAGTATATTATATATTGTATAAAATTTTATCTTATTAAAATATTTTAATAGTTCATCCATTCATCTATGATTGTTTAAATATCTTATGATTATCTCATAGATCATATCATATGCATCCAATGATTATTTTTAACGTTAAACTTAAGGTCAAACCATTTTTTTGGAAACATAAATATGAGAGTATCACAATTTCATCCTTTGTAGTGTTGGGCATTTTCTCTTTAAGTAAAAATAATCCCAAGGCCACCAAGTTTATGATACCCCCTAAATCCAGCATATACCTCTTGTTGGAGAATTTCTCACTATTTGAGTTTCAAAACACATCCTAATAAGTAAAGGTTATTTGAGCTTCATATAATTTAGATTTAATAGATCTAATATTTGCTTCTAAACTATTTGGATTGACTTATACTATATTAGATATTGCAAAAAATATATTTTTTACTTAAAATCTCTTAGCAATTGATCCAATTAACTATAATTGTTCAAATATCATGACTTTCTAAAATATCCTATTTTGTACATCCAATCTAAATTTTAACAACAATTATAAGGCCACATCTAGTCATTGGAAATACAAATATGAAAGTATTGGTATTTTACCCTTTTTAGGATTACTATGTTTCCTTTTTATTTAAATCTAAGATAAGGTAATTATGTTTTTCTTACCTTCTAAGCCTAGTATATATATGTACTCTGACAATTTCTCCATAGCTCATATTTGAGATTTGAACATAAGAATATTAATAAGTGAAGGTTATTATTTCATTTGTAAGCTTCACTTTCTCAAAACAAAAGAATATAAATTTACATGGAACACATAAACATTATCTTAGAGAGCCCCAATATTCATTTATTCCTTTGCATGATTCTATAAAAATGATTGGCATGTTTAATTCATCCTTTGTGTAATTTTCATATTATTGTTTTGAAAGAGAAAAATATAAATATTTACATTGTCATGGCCTGATTAGTATCATATTTTACATGAGTACAAAAGTGTATTTATGATGCATATGACCACAAAGACAACTTACTATGGTTGAGATTGTGAGAAGTGAGATATTAAATAACAACTTTAAAAATTGATCAGATCATTTTATGCCATAACAAATATATTTTCTACAAAGTATGTTTTAACGTATCATACTATTGGACAACTCCTACTTCCTTATCAACAAGGGCTATTTAGACTACATTGTTTACATTTTCATCCATGATTAAACTTTACCATGATATACACTTAGATAAGAAATCCTAGGATTGAATGCAACAAATTCTATTTAATAATCTATAATTTGTATTGGTAGATATATTTTATTCCTTATTATTTGTGGTAGATTTATTTTACCACTTATAGTAACTATGTGGATTATATGAAAAACTCAAAACATGTTTGCAACCTACAACGTTATCAATCTGAGTTGATATAGATTTTCAAAGGGTGAAAAGTCATTGATAAATCCATTTTTCTTATCTCCTGTATAATTTAATAATATTAAGGTGTGATCCAATTCAAACAAATTATCAAATAATTATAATTTTTATAAGCTTATTATATTATTTGTAGTAGTTATAACTTTGTGGAGGGGTTAAAGGCTTATGATATGCAAGGTGAATTGAGAACTTTGAATCAAACATTAAGAAACAAATATAAAGCATATTGACCAAACATTTTTTTCAAACATATGAACAAATTCTCTTATACATATACATATACATATAAAAAATTTAGATTATATCCTTGATAACATGTCAAAGGGATTTACAAAATGACATGATCTCAACTAATTAAATTTCTCAACTTTCAAGGAGGAGACATACGTTCAAATATTTCCAAATAATGCATGCATAACAACCAAGTTGTTGTAATACCACTATGTGGTCATGATGTAATACAAGTGGGGTCCATTTCAATGCTTATCCTATATTGACATACTATGTGGTTATGATGTAATACAAGTGCAACCCTTAAGGAATATATTATAGATATTATGTGGGCATCTATTGATAAAATCTTGGATAGATTTCCTCATCAATTTTAAAATATTTATTTGAATTGTATAAGCAATGACTATTGTGGTATTAGGATCTATTAATAAAAAACAATTATAATCTATGATTAAAGAGGGTGACATAAAATCCATAATTAAGGCATGTGGTCTTAACTTGGTCTTGATTTTATATCCTATCACACTTTTGGCATTTTTATAAGATGTATTAAAAAGCCTTAGCTTTGTGCATTGTCCTTCTACTTCATGCAATAAAGGCTCACTTAGTAAAACTTGCTCAAAAACCTTTGTTCAAAGGGTTTTAAATGTTACGCCATATTTTTAAAAATTTACCACCTCCTCCTCTTATTTTAGGATCCCCTTACATTTCTACCTTATTTTTTTCCAATAAATCAATATAAGTATTGTTAATCAAAGTGTCCTTTGTATCCACTTGCATTATATTTACCATTTCCTATAGGTTCCCCCTAATGAATGAAAGTACATAGATCTTGAATAATTTATAGCAATTTAAAAGGTTTTAAATGGGTTTTAGACTTTATCAATAAAATTATTTTTCTCAAAGTTAACATTAAAAAAGCTTATAAAAAGTTAATGTTCATTTGATCATGATAATTCTCATTGCCTTGGAATTTGGACCCTATTATAAATATGTAGTTGAAAATGTCTTCATTAATTCATTTGCATTTATCACCACTAATATTCTCAAAATCAGTGTCTTTTGGGTTTAAGAAATTAGTAAAAAAAGACTATCTTCTTTCGCCTTGTCTATTTTCAAAGTCCTTATTTGAGTCTAAGAATTTAGTAAAAAGGTAATTTACTTTCCCCTTGTCTATAAATAATTATTGAGAAACCATATGGTTACTTAGTAGTAGTTAAGGCCACATGACAATCAATTTACAATATCATTTTTGTATAAGTAGAAGATGAATATCTCAATATCTATTTCTCATTTTAGATTAACCTAATCAAGTTGTTTTTAGCTTTTTAAGCTAAATACTAAATATTGAATAACCTCAAGATCAAAAATAAAGTTACAATATGAAATATAAGATAATGGCAATATTCTAGATGTATAAAACTCATAAATAACTTCAACAATAACTCATATAATTTCCAGTAATAAATGATCACAAAAATTGTATCTCCATTGAATAAATATCTCAAGTACCCATACTTACAAACACTCTCATACACAATACATATGTCCCTTGCACACACATATATATACATGTATAATAGAATGTGACTCTTCATATGGTGCACCCTTGGCCTTCACTCTTCTAGAGACTCTTCATCTTCCTAACCTTTGGACTTGTATGCACATGGACTATTATGCACATTTACATTCCCAAAATACTTTGCACACTTGTGCATTTATAACATTGCATAAAGTAAATACTCACACTCTAATCTAGGATATTCTCATAATCTAAATATGTACCCAATATGGTACATTAGCATGTACTAAATAATGTAATATATTCCAACACCTCCATGTATTACATTATTTGGTTATTGAAGACTTTAGTCTTCAATATGGATCTTCATCTTGTAGGTACTTTTCATCTTGTTCAGGTTCTTGTTCTTCTTTGATTTTTAGATATCCTTTTAGTGCAATATTTTTTTGTCCTCTCATTTTCTTCATATAAATCTTGTATTCCCTCATCTACTTCCATAGTAGAATGATTATTTGTTTTCTATAGTTTGTCTCTTAGAAAAAAAATTAGTATTATCTTAAACTATTATAAGCTCTTGTGGAAAAGAAATAGATTCTAAAGAGTATATCCTATTGTTGATTGATCCAGTAGCCTCTATTTCATTTAGAATTTTAATAAAATACTTATCCTCTCTATTCAAATATTTGAATTCTATTGTTCTTCCACTTTGAATTAATTTGGTTATTGAGATGAGATTTGTTGTAACCTCGGTACATACATGACATCGTGCAATATATAAAGTGAGTAAGATACACTAGGTATTACACATCCATTTATATGAAGTGGATATTTCTTTCCATCTACTATATTTAGACCAAAATTATTAGTAACCTCTAAACAATCAAACCAATGTAGATTTCCTATCATATGATGACTTGCCCTTGAGTCAATATACCAAATATCCTTACCATATTGAATAATAGAATTATCCTCTTGTGAAATAATTTTACATTGTTGATAAGGAATATGAAGAGTGCTTTGTATTTGCATCTTATGATGATATGTCCCTCTTGCTAATTTATCCATAATTCTCTTACATTTTGTATGAAAAATTCTACAAATATCGTACACCTATGCAATGAAATGAAGAACAAACTAGATAGCAAACTATGTAACCATAATGATAAAATAAGATATGAAATAATGGTGCCCTTTTTATTAATATCAATTATGTCATTCAAAAGGGTTACAATGGTATCCCCATAATAAAAAGTAATCGAGGTGTATCTCGCAGGATCTTTCTTGTACCCTCACAAAATGATTATTGACAGGTTGTTGGGACTGTTCTGATGTATGATGATGAAGGATGAACCTTTGTGTTGTTGCTCCCTTGTAAAGACCTGTAATTTGCACACAAGAAAATATAAAGAGCATAAAAAGCATATGAAGAGCCTTCCAAAATAAGTCCCATAATGATGTCAAAGAAAGCGATAAATAAGCTAAAATACGATAAATACATGCATGAAAATGTAATCTAAATATGCTAAATAGTAATTAAAATGTTGCTAAATCTAAAAAAGGGAAGAAAACAAGAAAAAAATATCTGCCTTAGAAATCATTCTTGTGCGTGATGATTGTGCCTGTGAGCCATCTCGGGATGAGAAGGTCATGCCTACGGGATATCTCTGAGAGAGAAACTACTAAATTGTAAGGGATTATTTTATGGTCGATGCAAGGTACCGCCAGGTTCGATCCATGGATTGGTTTACGTTCTTGGTGCGCTCATGAGGAATGACTTAGGGGAAGAATATGACATAAAAGCAAGGGTGTTGGATGGTACAAGAAGCATAAATTTGATATTAACCTTTGATATGGTCCATTGGCATTCTTGGAAGCTTCATGGTTGAATTTCTACAGCACTTCGTTACTTTAAGAGTAGGAGCTCTTTGATTATTCAATTCGACAACACTTCATTGCATGAAATATTTAGGAGTTTTAATGAAGGCCAGGTGCCATTATGTAGACTTACCAATGGTATTCTAAATCTTGTAAGAGAAGCCAAGAAGTGATTAGGATCAAGAAGAGTAACCACCCGTTCTTAAAAATCATTGCGCAACTAACTTTGTTATGTTGTTGCTCTTAGTTGCCAGTTGTAACCGCTTGAACCATGGTGTGGGGATTTTGGGTCCCATTGCTTCTAGCGTGACCGTCTTGGGGTGATACGGTTATGAATATAGACTATCTCGGGGTAAGGCAGTCCTAATTAGGGGTCATCTATCACAACCTGCCCATTGGACTTCCCAGAAGATATTAATTAATCTAGAGGATCAATTAATACTTAAATTTTAGTATTTACCAAACCTTACTAATGTTGTCAAGCATTAATAAAAAGTCCTAATTAATAAAACCTAAGGGTTAGTAAACCCCAAGTATTCTACAAAATCCCTAATTGAAGCTAATTACACTCTACCAAGTAAATTGGAGAGTTTGAATAAAATTGGGATTTTGGGAAAATAAAATAAGGCTTTTGCAAAAAGGATTAATTTGGGAAAATTATCCTCCACAAAAGCAACTTATTAAAATAAACCTAATTTATTGCAATTAGGTGCACACCAAAATTTGTCAAATTTTTAAAAGACTCAAAAAGGACAAGGTCTTAATTTAATAATAAAAATGTGCATATGTATCTAATGGGTGCACTATTCTCCATATCACCTAACTCCTTCCCAATAGTATTAATGCAAGTTTTGCAGGTCCACTTGGAGGAAAGGGAAAGCCAAAAATAGGTAAAGTAATCCCACCTTACCCTCTCTTGTTTTGTCCCTAATTTTAAAATGATAAAAAGGAATCCCCACTATTTGGGTGAACCCCTAAAAGGTTTCGTTTTAATAGTTTATTAATAAACTCACCTAGTTGCTCATGAGGGAGGAGGAGCTGGAAAAAAATATAAAAGGAGAGGCAAGCAAAAGTTGAGAGAAGGGGAAATCTTGGGCTTAGGGAGTATGCTCTCTACCTTGAGTAGATCATAAACCAAAAGGTCTTGGAAGAGTACTAAGCTTAAATCAAGGGCATCTGGCCAAAATGAAGAATTATAAAGAATATTTGGGAAGGAAGATACCATTGTTGGAAAAGCTTGGAGGGAGTAATCTTCAAGGAAATTTGTTGACAAGTTGAATCTCATGCTTATGCATTCTTATAAGGTGTGTGATTTTCTAATCAATCCATCAGACCACCATATGATGCTTGTGTCTCGTAATGATTTTACTAGTTGCCTATGTTTTATTAAGAACAAGGTGTCTGTTCTTACTAATCACTATATGGTGCTTGTTCTTATTAATCACTATATGGTAATCACTGTATGGTAATTTATTAATTATCTATTGGATGCTATTTATTTAGAAATAATTGATTATGAGTAACCTAATCACTGTATGGTGTTTCAGTAATTATCTACTGGATGATATTTATGTAGAAATGATTGATTATGAGTAACCTACCACTCTTTACTTAGAAATATTCAAATATTAAGTAATTTAACATGGTTCCCTATCACCCTTTTTTTCCATTCTTGTTAAAATGGTGCATCTGAAAGTATTAATACGTTCACTAGCAAGTCATCCCATAGATAGAATGGTCAAACCCCTAGAATCATCCATTGGTGGGGCTGGATCGGCCACTGTTTGGTAGCTACTCTTCTTAACGCGTGTGAAAACCAGTTTTACAATCTACCCCACCATACTATGCATGTGGGATAGGACCCCTTTCTTCTCTATCCCCCATGCCTAAATACATTTTTAAGTATCGAAAGGCTCTGCGAAGTTACTCTTCTGGCCACATCGTTGTCTCCATGTGAGTGATTGACCCCCACTTGCTTCTAACCATCAATAGTGGCAATCATATTTAAATGAAATATTTTGGCCTCACGGTAAGAAGACCTTCCCCTTATTCATACTAAAATTTGTACCCGTAATGCTATCTGACTAGATCATCAATGAATAGAAAGTTATGGTATGATGCACTTCTTCAACCACATGAATCCCTCTTGTAGAAGTCGAGGTTTGTTTAAAATCAATGGCGGGACCCCCTCCCCTATGGGAATTTCCAATGGATAAAGTTGAGACCACCCTTATATTCCTCCTTCATGCTATTCATTTAAAGCTAGGAATTCATAAAAATACTTCATGTATTTCGAAGCCAGAGGCCCTCTGGTTCGTCAAAGCCAACAAAAGCAAAATTTCAATAAAAATTACCCTCTACGAATTTAAGATGGGGCATTATACACTAAAACCACTATGGTGAATTGATAGGGTGCTGGGAGGTCAGTTCAATAAGGTACTGCTTTAAGGTTTTAAGAATACATCTGTAAGACCCCACGTACGACTCCACGTAGAGGAGAAGGATGTATGATGGATCTCAAACCCGTGTTCCACAAAAGACTTAGCCCGCTACCATGAGCCCAAAAAGGGGTTGACCTTACAATAGGTGCACTCGGTAGTCTAGGTATTGGCATTTGTCATCTTGGGTGAAGTAGACATCGTTGGATGTTATGATACTTCCCCTCAAGCCACCGCGTGACATCATACTACTCGACGTATTTTATAGGTACAAAAGTATTTTTTTAGTTGTTTGAAGCATTCTATCCCTCATAACTATCATAACATCTATGCAAGCTAGGATGATAGGGGTTCGAAGATATCATCATAGCCTTTATCCCACATATACCTTGTTGTATATCAAAAGCTTTCTAAAATCCATTTCACTCTTAGAGGTACACAACTAAGCCCCTAGACTTGGACGTTGGCTGAGCCCTACCCAACCAAGTACCTTCTCCTGCCTACAAAACCATATTATTGCTCACTGATATTTGCACATATTGTTGACTAATCTGATTAGGTTACCATCCCTTAGGTTCTTGTTGTTTGTGTTATATGGTTGCCTAGGTCGTTAGCCCTCGACTTAGATTAATGGTTCTAGGTTTTAGCATACTTGGTCTGTTTGACATCACTACCTGATGTCACCGCGTGCTCAAAAATTAACTGGTTGGTTAGGTTTGGTCCATGCCTGTATAGACTTACCCTAGATGCATGAAGACCCATTTTTCCTTTTGGTTCACCGGTCCCTTTATGATTTGGTTTACCCGATTCCTTTTGGTTCACCGGTCCCTTTATGATTTGGTTTACCCGATTCAATTAATGACCTGAGGTAAATAAAAATATTATTCTTATAAAATAATCAAGGTATTATTCTTATAAAATAATCAAGGTACAATAGATACCAGGCTAGGCTTATCTTAATAATGAGTTTGTAATTGGCTCTGAAATGTTATTTGATGAAATCCTTGAGGAAAAATCAAGGAACCCAAGATAAAATTTAAGGGGGGATAAATTTGATATGTTTTGGCTAACTCATTGGTGGGAATTAATAAATGAAAATATGTGGATCAAGTTCTAAGGGTAACCTGATGGTTACTAGACATAATTATTGATGGGGTGTACCTAGGTCAATCATTGATTGAGTCTTGTTAAAAAATACCTAAATGTGAAGTAAGAATTAATTTAAATAATTTATATTTGTAGAAGATGACTCAAAGGGAAGATTACTTCCCCTAGACCTAGCGATGGGTCACAAAGCAATAGGCTTTTGGATGAAAATAAGGTGTTTGATCCATAAAGGAAGCCATGTCAAAAGTACTACGACAATTTTGGGTAACCCTTGTATGATAAATTACAAGGTTAAATTGAGATTAAGGTGTAATCTTAGTGGATAAATCACCAGGTTGATTGATTTAAGGTGTAATCTTATGTGATAGATTACAAGGATGTTTTGTGATTCAGGTGTAATATTGTGTGATAGATTACAAGGTTGTTTTGGGGTATAATCTTGTGTGATAGATCACGAGGTTAGTTTGAAATCTTGTGTGACAGATTACAAGATTGATTGGTAATCAATATTTAATCTTGTTTGATAGTTTACAAGGTAACCTTGTTTGGTAGGTTACAAGACAAGGAAGATGTAACCTTATTTGTTAGATTAAAAAGGGGTAATATTTATAGGGACTCTAGCATAACAATATGAATTATCATGTTAATGGATTATGAGAACTAGAATAAGATATGGTGGAAGTTGTCTTAAGTGTGAAACATGAATGTGGAAGATTAGACATGGGATCTAATATTGGAGAGAGTATGGGATCTCTCTATGGGAGGTGAAAGATTAGATAAATTCCATACCACATGGGGTTATGATGACATCTAGGGTGAATAATGAACGTGGGTTTCATTCTCGAAGGAACTATGGGGTTCCCTCTTGGAAATTGATGAAAACTTCTCCTTAATATGTAATCAATGATATTTCATAAACATGTAGATATAAGAAATTGTGAGATTCTTATGTATTGCATTGGTGGCTTAGAGAAAGGAAATGTGGCATTTCCTTAATTGCATCATGTTTAAAAACAAGGGACATGTTGTTCCTGTAATGCATATTGATTTAGAAAAGGATCTACAGGATAATTTTCTTTATTTGTATTTAAGACAATTTAAGTTTATGAAATGAGAGGAGAAACATATTTTGAAGGCTATGTTTATTCCTTATGAAGGTTCCCAGGGTATATGTTGTGTACTTCTATTTTGTGGTTTGCAAATATTGTTAAGCATGGATGTTGTATTTACTCTCTAGTATAATGCTATCTAGATAGATCATGGATATTGAATATGATGAAAGAAGTAAATGCTATTTGCTTTCTAATGAGATGATGCTTTTACATTCATATAAGATGATTATTAGAATGTTGTATGATGTAATGTTTTGTTAACAAGCAATGTTCTATGGTTAATGATTATAATATATGATGCCTTTGTGCTTTCCAATGAATGGCTCTTTTATTATGATGGAATGGTTTACATTTGTAATCAAGTGAAAGTCTTGATATAGATAAAGTAATTTTCATGTGTTGTTTAGATGATACATGCATGGTATTCCGTTGCAAAATTAATGATAATAGGAGGATGGAATGGAATTCAATTCAATTGATGATGTAACTAAAACTCCTAATAATAAATAGGTAGAAACAATTAAACCAAGGGATCATACATATAATTATGGGATGAAAGGTTGGATAGAAGTTGGTCACAACTATCATGGGAGTTGACACTGACCATGAAATAAATCTCTCGATTACTTCCTTCTCTACATGGTATTGATTCAAGCATACTTGGTTATAACTTAATACGATAGATATAAACAAAAAAAATATATCTTAGGTTTGGTTGGTAAAGTGGGTTGTTACATCATCTCACGGTAAGACGGTCATGGTTGTAAAGGAAAATTCCTCCCTGTTTGAGTGGTGAAAACCACTGTTAAGCCCTAGGGCTGCCCAAGGTGGTTCATATGGCCTAAAAGGAGTCCATATAGGTAGTCTCATCAACATGAAATTTTTTAGGTGTCTACAATGTAATATAACTTTCAATTCTTTAGACTTTGTGGTTGACTGCCTTATGACTCCCTAGTTTTGAATAGTAAGCTTAAGACAATTTTGAATGCAATTTCAAAATATCTACTTTTATTCCACCTTAGGTTTGGGTGATAGACTAACAACAATTTTCCAATTGTTTTTTTTAATTTACATGGTGTAATCGGTAGCCATCATGAATCCAAGCAGGTTGTCCGAATTTTATGGCCACCACAGTATTTTTGTGTTGTTCACCCCCAAAACCACCACATAGTTCTTTGCATGGTTCGCCCCTATAACCACAATGCCATAATCATTTTAAACCTTTTATGCCATTGAAAGCACTAGGAAAGGGACACGCATTTAGTCTGGTGAGGCCTGTGATTTGAACCTTGGGCCTCTTCCCCCCTTACGGTGTTTGGGTGAACCAATTGGTCTACACCTCGAACCATTTGTGGTTTCGATTTTCCAATTGTTAATCTTAAAGTTGACAACCTTTTATCTCCCTAATCTCAAAAAATATAATTTCTTTTAATTCTAAATTTCTCAATCCTATGTTGGTGTTGAATTCCTTATAACTCCAAACTTAGAAATTTAGAAATTCCATAAAAATATATTTGCAAATTTTATATTCCTAATTTGATGTAGAAAACCTTATTTCTCCAATCTTATCAAATTGCAAATATTTCAAATTGTTTTGTAAACTTAGATAATCAAATTACAAAACTTCAAATAAATTCCTTTAATTCTTCAAACCAAATTTCAAATCTTCATAAACTTTCAAATAGCAATAATCAGGTTTCTAAGGTTTCAAATATTAATTCAATATCTTATCTCTCCAAAATAAATAGTTTCTCTTTAACCTTAGAAAATAATAACTTTATGTAACCTTATACCTCCTATCTTGAGCATATAAATAATTTTAAATGGAATGAATTACCTTCAGTCTTGAATGCATAAATTCTCTTGGTCAATAGTGTTTGACCACCTCCTAATTGGCGCTCCTCCTTCTATGTTGTATGTATGGAGATCTTGTTGTACTTTGGCTTACCTTGGAAAGATTACTTTCTCTCTCCTCTTTGATTGGTCAACTAAATTCCAACCTTATAAAGGTGCTCTAAATAATACGTTATCCCTGTTGTTTGTATTTGAAATGTAAACCTATTTTTAGTCAACTCCTTTGTTGTACGTATCTTGAATGGCTCTCTTGCATAAGCTAAATGGAGTAACTCCTCCTACTTGCACTCAAACTTCAATTAATGTGCTTCCTTGCACTCCTCCTATTTTTGGCGTTCTCTGAAATCAACCTTACGCTATGCTATCTTTGGTACTTCAAAATATGCATTAACATCTCTATTGTGAATATTTGAATTGCTTCAATGTTGTTGACCTTCCACTTCTCATGTGCCACTTGGCACTAAATCTCTTCTATCGCTCCAAATTCGCTTCCCTTGTTCTCCTCAGGCGCTTATAACGTAACTCTACCCAGTTTGGTGAAATTATGACACTTTGGGCATTACACTTTACAAGTGTCTCACCTCCATCATAGATTCAAAATGTCTCCTTTATCCTTGGTGCTATCTTGGCACTTGGAATTTTCCCTAGCTCATCCTTTCCAATGCTTTGTCTTCTCCACACACGTCCCTTCACTATCTTTTGCATGAAATGCTTTCTCCAATATTTGATGCTTGGTGTTTGCCCTAGTTTTCCAATGCTCTATCTCCTTTATGTATGTTCCTTCACTATCTTTTGCAGAAACATCTTGGTTACATTTGTTTGAGCTCCTTGAGGTGAAGCTATGGCGTTGGACCTTCATCTTGGTGGCTTTCTTTCACTTTTTGGTGGTGGCTCTTCCTTGAGTGGTGGTGGCTCTTCCTTGAGCTATGGTGGCTCTTCCTTGAGCGGTGGTGGCTCTTCCTTGAGCTATGGTGGCTCTTCCAACTTGGTGGTGCTTTTACTACTCCAAAATGGTGCCTCCTCCTTTTCTTGCATGGTGGTTCCCTTAGTGTCTTTAGACACTCTAATATTTGCTCTATTTGGTCTTCTATTTTCTTAGAGAAAATACCCTTATTTGGTTTCTTTTTACATTAATAAATCTGCACTTTCATGAGCTTATAAAAACAACATTTAATACTAATATTATTTCCTCCTTATTTCTCCTTTTCAAGTAAGCTTTAACTTAGATCTTTGTTGTTTTACTTTTGCAGATTTTAGGACTCAAATGCTACCACCTTATTTTGCTTGAAGACTCTCTATTTCAACTTCCTTTTTCAGAATTTAATAAAGCTAATATGGTGCTCTCAAATACTTAATGTAAAATTAGTTTTAATGCTCAAATAATAAACTTATGTAGCACCAATATCGCATACCTTTTTGGTCTCCTTTTGTAGCTAATTTCCTTGGTGATTTGATTCACCCTTTTTCTATCTCGATCTTGTAAATTTTGTAGCTTCACTTCCTTTCACTTTTCTTCTCTAAACTTATCAATTTTGCAGCTCTAATTGCTGCCCAAATACCAACTTGCTTGCTGCCCAAAAACTCTCTCAAATCTGCCCAAAGTTCTCCAAAAATGCAGCTCTTTCTTCTCCTTCTAATGCTGTCCACAAATCTGATTTTTGTGGCTTCAAATCTCCTCCAAATTTGTTCTCTCGAACTCTGAAACTTGCAGCTATTAGTGCTGCCCAAATGCTGTCCAAAATTCTGCAATTTTGCAGTCAATTCCTCCTTTGTTTTGTTGTCCAAAACTGCCTCAAAATTCTCCAAATTGCTGCCTTCTTTTTCTGTCAAGTCTTCCTTCAATTTTTTGTTCAAGGGCACTTCAAAATCTGCCCAAATATTCTCCAAATCGTAGCTCTATACCTTCTTCAATTTGTTGTCCTATGACCCTTCAATTTCTACCTCGAAAATCAGCAACCTTCTTCTTTTCAAATCAGCCTTCAAAATCTTTGTGGCTGTCCTAAACTTCTCAAAATTGTGGCCTCTTCAATATTTCTTTATCCTTCAATCTTCTTGTCAAATTCTGACTTCAAATCTGATATCTTCCACTATCTTCTTCCTCAAGAATCTGAATGTCTTGAGATCTTCAAAAATCTTCTCCAAAATTTGGCAACCTTCTTGCCAAAACCTTCTTCCTTTTGGGCTTGTTGTTGGATGGTGACAATTGTCCCAAATCCTTCTTATCAAAACCTTCTCCTTGCTTGCAATATTCTTCCTCTAGCTATCTTCAAATCTCCTCCAATGGCCACTTCTTCAACTTTGCAATGAGGCTTTCTCTAGCCTTCTTCTTCTTCTACTAATTCTCTTGAGACCTCTTTCCCTTGGGTCTTCTAATTCTGTAGCTCCTCAATTCTTCTTCTCAAAACTTCAATGAGACCTTTCCTTGGTCTCTCTAATCTTCCAACTATGGAAATTCTACAATGAGATCTCTTTCTTGGATATCCAAAATCTGTTGCTTCTCAAATCTGCAATAGGACCTTTTCTTAGTCCTTCTCTATCTTCAATCTTCAATATTCTATGGGGACCTCCTACATGGGTCTCCTCAATATTCAATGTCAATAGTATTCAATCTTCAATGAGACCTCTTTCTTGGACCTCCTTAATCTACAATGTCTACTCTTTTGCTGCAACTCAAAACTAATCCCTGCACGAGGAAAGCACATAGAATTTCAGGCAATCGAAGGTGAAATTCTTCTCTATCTATTGTAGGAAGCTTCTCAACTTCTGAGAACTAATTTTTTGCAACAAAAAACTTAGATAGTAGCAACCAAATACATTCAAATTTCTAGAATTCTAAAACCAATAAACTTCACTAGTTATTCTCAAAACTAGTGGAAAGAAATCTATGTTGAGTCCTAGTCTTCACGAGTTTTCCTTCAACCCTGTGGAAAGACTCTAGCCAAATAGCAATATGGAATCTTCTTCAATCTATCAAAATTTTCAATAGGACCTCCTTCTTGGGTCTCTTAATCTCATCAATGTCAAGGTCTATCTTCAAGACCTGTAATTTCCTTCTATTTTGAATTTGCTCTTGGAATAGGTAAATCTTCAAACTTCCCTGGTTTTCTTTTCCAGAGGTAATTTCTTTAACTTCATTAGTTTCTCCTTAACCAATGGAAATCTCCTTTGCAACTTTAAAACCTATGCAATTCAAAACCTTGTTGTAGCTCTGATACCACTGTTAGCTTTTGAAGCTAAATACTAAAGATAAAATAACCTCAAGATCTAAAATAAAGTTGCAATATGAAATATAAGATAATGGAAATATTCTAAATGTATAAAACTCATAAATAACTTCAACAATAACTCATAGAATTGCCATTAACAAATGCTCACGAAAATTGTATCTCCATTGAATAAAGATCTCAAGTACCCATACTTACAAACACTCTCATACAACAATACATGTATCTTGCACACACACACATAGATACATATATAATGGAATGTGACTCTTCATATGGTGCACCCTTGGCCTTCACTCTCCTAGAGACTCTTCATCTTCCTATTCTATGGACTCATGTGCACATGGACTATTATGCACATTTACATTACCAAAATACTTTGCACACTTGTGCATTTATTACATTGCATAAAGTAAATACTCACACTCTAATCTAGGACACTCTCCTAATCTAAAGATGTACCCAAGGTGGTACATTAGCATGTACCAAATAATGTAATATATTCCAACAAGTTGTATTCACTAGGTCAGAAAATATTTCAAAATATTGGTTCTCCTATGTTGTAATATAAAATCCATCAATATCACAAGATAATTTCTCTCTCCTAAAGTAGGACTAAGATTCTAGTTGATATTATATTCATCCAAAAAAGGTATTTAGATTCATGGACTTATCTTTTTCTTTTTATTATTATACCTTATAAATATGGTGATATATGATTGACTAAGTAGAAAATCTTGTATTGTATTTTGAAATAATTCTCCAACAACATTTGATATTTTATTCGAAACCTAAGTATACTAATAATCCTCCAAGGTTCACTCCAAAATATCATATGATAAATTGACCAAGTTATTAAAATATTTGTAGCTAGGTAGATCATGAAATTTTAGTGGCTTTCATAGAGTTGCTTGATATGCTTTTTTTGTTCATAATTATTATAAAGGTAAGGAATAACCCCATGTTTTCAAAGGAATGCAATTAGAGTAGTGATATTTGATATTTTATGTCTCAAAAATCCTTGGTATGATCCATATCAAATTTGGGGCTCTATTGAAGAAGAGCTTTGTAATGTCCTAGATTTATAGATATTTTTTAGATTATTTTATCCCAATCATTTATTATAAAAAATTTGAAAATATTGAGAGAAGGTTAAACCTTATCTTAAATGGATTTGTGATCAAATTAAAATATGTAATTTATTAATTTTTTATATGGAATTAAACGGGTCCCACTCGAAATTATTTTATGA
The DNA here is from genome assembly GCA_028583015.1 of Wollemia nobilis. NCBI lineage: Eukaryota > Viridiplantae > Streptophyta > Pinopsida > Araucariales > Araucariaceae > Wollemia > Wollemia nobilis. The sequence goes on along the minus strand of JAQPPZ010000754.1, from coordinate 14,921,344 downwards.
AAAAAGATCAATGGAAAGAGAATTTAGGGTTTTTTTAAAGAAGCAAGTGACTATGCGAGGGTTTCATCTGTGTTGAGTGCAAGCAGCTCTAGAGGTTGTTTTTGGGGCCTTAAGGCCCTAGCACATAATATTTTTGTGGTTTTTGCTCAAGATTTTAGCGGGATATGTTGCAGGGGACCCAAGATGGGTTAGAAATTTATCTTTCAATAGATCTTCATGCTATAAACTTGATTGACAATGGCTTCCAATTTGTTGCACAAAATAAAAGTGAAAATCATACATTTCCTCAACATCCAAGACATGGATTAAAGAGATATCAAAACAAGTTTCAAGAAGATGATCAAAAAATGGTTTAGATCTCAAGAAAATCCAGTGCTAAGGAGCACCCCCAAAACAAATCCACTATGGAAACCCCTTTCAAGGGCAAGGATTTCCAAGACTCAGCTCCAAAAATAAATTTTAGGGATGCCCTCCATGGTGGATAGCCTCAACCTAATGCTAACATTAATCTTAGGGCTTCCTATAAACCTCTAAGAATGCCTAAGATTGATCCTAGGAAAATTGAGTCGGGATGTCTTAGGGCAGCTGATGGAACTCTATTTAAGCTAGATATGGGTGATATTTAGACTAGCATAGAAGATATGAAAAAAAAAGGACTAATTTATCATTTCTTAGGTTTTTTTCCAAGCCTATCTGCTTTCAAAGTTTGGGCTACAAAAAACTAGAAAACAAAAGGTGAATTACAAATATCTATTTATCCAAATGGTTATTTTCTTGTTTTATTTGCTAATAATGAAGATAGAGAGAAAACATTTCAAGGGGGTCCCTGGTTCTTTGGAAGGGTGGGGCTTTTCATGAAGCCTTGGCATACTAAATTTAAATTCAAAGAAGAGATGCCTTCTATAGGTCCCATGTGGGTTATACTCTTTGGCCTCCCAATTGAATTATAGAATTTGGTTGTTTTTCTTCAATTGGAAACTCTTTGGGAACTTTTATGATGATTGTTGATTTTACTAAAAAATTTGAACATATTATTTATGCTTGGATTTGTGTTTTAATGGATTTTAAAAACCCCTACCTAAAAAGATCTCATTACAATTTGGGGAGGACACTTGGGAGAAAGTGGTGGACTATGAGAACATTCCTTTTCATTGCAGAATTTATCATGAATATGGTCATTTGGCTAGTGTCTACCCAAATAAAATTCTAGATCAAAAGAAAGAGGATACAAACTTAGCAGGTTTCCAAATGCCTAAGAAGAAGAACACTTAAAAAAAACCAATTATGAAGGATCAATCAAAGTTATCAACTAATATGTTTAAAATTCTTTCCACAAATGATGTCCTAGGTGAGGAAGAGAAAATAATGAAAACAAAAATATTAGAAACACAATTTAAATATGTAGGGAAGAACTTAGAGACAAACCAACAAATCAAAGGTTTTCAATAGAAAAAAATGGAGAAAATATACACAAGAAAAATAATATTTTAAATGTTGAGACTTCAAATAATACAAGTCCCAAGATAGACTATGTTGAACCTTCTAGTAACACTTTGGCTTTGTACATGCATTCTTTGAGGTTATAAGCCATCCCATATTCAATTGGGGTAAGTCAAGAAATAGGAAAAAAAATTTGAAGATGGATTCTAACAAAAAGTTAGGTCACAAGACCAATCAACATCATATGGTAAAAGAAGGTGAAAATATTGTAGAGGAAGGTAAGATTAATACCCTTACCAAATTTTTTAGCCCTGTTATTAATGAAGATCATCACTTGGAATATTAGAGGACTCAAAGGGAGTCTTTCAAAACAAAATGAAATTAGAAGAATGATTCAGATAAACCATCCACATCTTGTTTTCCTTTAGAAAACAAAGATGTCAATAGAGGAAATAGAATCAATTGCTAGTAAAATTTGGCTAGCTAGAAAAGTTGCTTCCCTTAGTTCCTAGGGGACTTCTGGTGGCATTGCTTGCCTTTGGAACCCAAAAGAGGTAGTTATTCACCATATGGTTGGAAGTTGGGGTCTTTTAGCTATAGCTATTCAAAGTAGACATTCCAACCAAATTATGCTCTACACAACTGTTTATGCTCAAACTAATTTGGAGGAAAAGAGAAGATAGTGGAAGGATATAACTTATATTATCTCTCATTTTTCTTAAGCTTGGATCTTGATCGAAGGATATTTCAATACCATCCTCTCTTTGGATGAGAAAATGGGGGGAAATAGAAATTTGGACAGGAGCATTGACCTCATGAGTGAATATATTGTAAACCTTCATCTTATGGACATCGAGCCAGATAATGGCCTTATGACTTGGTCTAATAGAAAGTAAGGCTCAAATTGTATCATGGAGAGATTGGATAGGTTCTTGCTCTCTAAAAATTTCTTAATCCATGGTCACATTCCTAAGGTGAAGACTCTTAACAATGCTAGTTCGGATCACTGGCCAGTCATGGTGGAAATTTGGAAAACCAATGTGAGTTTCTCACCTTTTTTATTTTAGTTAATGTGGCTTAGAGATAGTTCCTTTAGACCTTGAGTGCAGCAATGGTGGAAGGAAGGTAAACCAAGGTATAGGACTAAGATTTTCTATTTTGCCAAAGGTTGCAATACATTAAATCCAAAATCAATATTTGGAATTGGAAGGAGTTTGGGGATGTTTGACAAAAAAAATAAAGTGATTGCTCAGTTTAAAAATTTGAATAAGAAAATTTATTTATATGGTGAAGAACACAAGCTTATACTGAGAGGGGGGCATGAACAGTATAAGACCACTTGTTACTTTTTATTCCAATTTAATATTATGTTGTGTATAGATAGTAATCAAAGCAATACACAAAATACCATACACAATAGAGACACCAAGTTTATGGATCTCCACAAAGAAAATATTTTACTAAAACTTTCTCAATCAATATCTTTGGGAATCACTCCCAATTAAAATTTTTATAGATCTTTGTCCAAAGGAGATGTTGATCCCCTAATCTCAATTTCATGGATCTATTCCATAGGAGAACTCTTTCCCCTTCTACTCTGGCTATGTGATATTCTAGAAGACTTTGTCTCTCTATTGCACTAACTGGTGGACCTCTCTCCAAGTGGAGACTCCTCACTTAGCTTTATCTTCAACTGTGTTGGCTTTTGGATCTCTATCCACTAAGACTCTATCCTCTGTAATCGGTCACCTCCAAATATCTGTCAATAGGCTCACTAAGAACGTGATCAATAGGCTCACATAGAACCTGCTTAACAAGCTCACACAGAACTTGTCAAATGTTGAATAACAATTTCACATAAAACCTTTCCAAATCTGCTCTAGCAAGCTCACCAAGAACTTGCCCAAATCTACTCTAGCAAGCTCACCAAGAACTTGCCCAAATCTGCTCTAGAAGCTCACAAGAACTTGCCCACAAATATGTCCACAAATCTGTCCCAAAACTTATCCTAAAATTTCCTCCAACACTGTCCTCAAATCTATCCCAAAGGCATTCTCAAGGCTCAATAAATCATGCTCAAGTAGCACTCAAATATCATCCACAAATCTATCAAGGCAAAGCTCAAATATGAACTCAAAAATGAATGGCAATGTACTCTTCAATGGATGACAACAATGATCCACAATGATCTCAACTCAACTCAACTCATAGAAGCATAAAGAGAATTGTTAGAGACTAATATGTAATTCAATCTCAAATCATCTCAACTCAAATCAACTCATAGAACCATAAATAGAATTTTTAGAGACTCAATATGTTCTAATATCAATCTCAACTCAACTCAATTCAAATCAATATCAACTCAACTCAAGTCAATCTTATAGAAGCATAAAGAGAATTGTTAAATACTCAATATGTTCTAATATTACTCTCAACTCAAATCAGAATAATGGAATAGTTTGTTTCATAGGACTTGAACAATCACTTCACACATCACTTGACTAGGCTCAATCAACTCAACTCAACCAATCACCATAAGGGACAACTCTCTCTCACACAACCCTAGTCCAAGTATGTATCAACCAACTCAAATATTTCCAACAATGCTCAACCACAAATCTCACATAACAATGATACTCATGTTATTTTCTAACTCAAGTTCTTTCACAACCAATGGGCTTCAACAACTATGCTTATAAAACAAGGTTTAAACTCAACTCTCAAATCAGAAAAACCTTGAAGCATTCAACCAACCACTTCTGAAAAGGAAACCACAAACAATCCTTTTCCCTCCAATGATATTTCAGAAATCAACCACCATAAACAATCAATAGGAGAATGTGCCCATACCTTTTTTGAAGATGAAAAAATATCTTTTTAAATCTACCACAATCACAAAATTCTTTTTCCAATCTTCACAAGGGTTAGTAGATCACAAAATAATCAACATTACTCCACTTTTCAATAATCATCACCAAGGCCTTTAATTTCACAACTTCCTTATCTCTCCTAAAACCACTTGTACCATAAAATAAAATAAATCAAAACATTGCATAACCTTTTCACTCCAAAAATCACTTATACCATAAAATAAAATAAATCACAATATTGCATACCTTGTCACCTCATGAAAGAATTAATCCTCTTGAAAAAAAAGAACAAGGCAAACTTCACTTTTGGAACCCCTTTGCAAAATCAGAAATATCTCTTTACACACACCTTATTTCTTCTTCTAAATAAGTTATTCAAATAGACCTTGAAATAAGCTTTCTGGCGATATATAATATTCCCCTTTCTAAAATAAATTGAAACCTTTACATATATATATGCCATCCTCCATTAATTGCACATAGGTCGGCCCTCCATTAATTTAAACTTAAACTTTAAACTTTAATATCTTCATCACCGGAGGTCATTTTTGGATGAAACAAAATTCCACCTTGGCTTTTAAGAAAAGCCCTTTCCACATAAGCCCACCATGGTTTTAAATAAAAGCTTTTCTTTTGCCTGCCTTGGTTTTCAGAAAAAACCTATAAATAGCCATACTTTCCAAAATATCATAAATGCTTATTTATGAAATATTTTGGCCACCAAACCAAATATGATCCATGTGATATCAATGATCCATGTGACATCAATGAAAACACAAAATACTTCATATTAACTCAAATTTCCAACTGATGGCCTCATAGAGAGTAGAAGTATAGATGAAATCAGACTCATAGCTCAGTTAGAGGAATGGGAAAAATGAGAAGAAATCGTATGGAAGAAAAAATCTAGGATCCAATGGCTCAAAGAAGGAGATTGAAACAAAAATTTCTTCCATAAATCTTTTCTAGCTCAAATATCTCACAACTTTATTTCTTCCCTAAAATCAGATTCTAGATATGTTGTCTACAATTGGTATGGCATGAAATCTATTGTTGTCAATTACTTTTTTTTTTTTTTTGCGGCTCCTCTTCACTCGACTTCACAACATAATGTTCTTCAAGAAATCCCTACTCTTATCACTTTCGAGGAGAAATCTATTTTTACTGCTCTAGTTACTATAAATGAGATTCAATAGGTGGTTTTTAAGATGCAAAAAGAAAAAATCCCAGGTCCTAAAGGTTTTCCCATTGAGTTCTACTACGAGTTTTGGGATATCCTTCATACTGATTTATTAGAGGTGGTGGAAGAAGCTAGGAAAGCCAAAGAAATTTATAAGTTTATCAATAAAAATTATATAGCTTTAGTCCCACTCGAGGAATTATTTTATAAAAAATATCAATGGAAAGAGAATTTAGGGTTTTTTTAAAGAAGCAAGTGACTATGCAGGGGTTTCTTCTGTGTTGAGTGCAAGCAGCTCTAGAGGTTGTTTTTTGGGGCCTTTAAGCCCTAGCACATAATATTTATGTGGTTTTTGCTCAAGATTTTAGTGGGATATGTTACAGGGGACCCAAGATGGACTAGAAATTTATCTTTCAATAGATCTTCATGCTACAAACTTGATTGACAATGGCTTTAAATTTGATGCACAAAATAAAAGTGAAAATCATACCTTTTATCAACATCCAAGACATGGAATAAAGAGATCTCAAAACAAGTTTCAAGCAGATGATCAAAAAATGGTTTATATCTCAAGCAAATCCAATGCTACGGAGCACCCCCAAAATAAATCCACTATGGAAACCCCTTTCAAGGGCAAGGATTTCCAAGACTCAGCCCCAAAAATAAATTTTAAGGTTGTCCTCCATGGTGGACAGCCCCAACCTAATGCTAACATTAATCTTAGGGCTTCCTATAAATCTCTAAGAATGCTTAAGATTGATCCTAGAAAATTGAGTCAGGATTTCTTAGGGAAACTGATGGAACTCTAGATATGGGTGATATTCAGACTAGTATATAAGATATGAAAAAAATGACTAATTTACCATATCTTAGGTTTTTTTCCAAGCCTATTTGATTTCAAAGTTTGGGCTACAAAAAACTAGAAAACAAAAGGTGAATTACAAATATCTTTTAATCCAAATGGTTATTTTATTGTTTTATTTGCTAATTATGAATATAGAGAGAAAACCATTGAAAAAAATGGTGGGAGTGGGAGTAGGTATGGGAGCGTGAGCAGGAGTAGGTATGGGAGCGGGAGCGGTAGCGAGACTGGGCATAGGTTCATAAGTGGGTGCAAGTTCCAGGGTGCGAGATGGATCAGGATCGGGGTAAAGCATGTCGGAGCCTAAACCTGGGCCCGTAGGGCCCTCGGTGAACCCATAGGAGGGCTCAGAGGTTGGGCAGAATGGTGGTTAGGGTGGGGATGACATCTTGGGCCCAGGACCTCCCCCCTGGCTCGATGCAAGCACAGGGCTAGGGAAAAATCCTCCAGATATTGGGCAGGGTTCTACCCCGAGTGGGCCCAAACCCTCCTATCAACAGATCTTGGTTGGCACCAGGGCCCAACCTCTGGCCCTAGGTTTAGGGCTCTCCCTCGAGGGCACCCACATTTCTATTCAAGAGGAGGTCTACTCCTCCTTTGTCACTGGATCCTCTACCTCCCTAGTTGGGAAGTTCCTGGGAGGGCACCCGGACATGGAAACCATCCACAGATGGGAGGCTTCCAAATGGAAAGTTTTTGGACATATTCAGCTGGTGGCGCTCACCAAGGGATTCTTCATCATCAAATTAAATAACAACGATGACGCTAAAAATATCTTGTCATGCCCCCTAGTGGTCAGGGGACTCCCCTTATTTCTTCGCCATGACGACTGGCCTCGGCGCCCCCCTTGCTAGTGTGTTGGCCAATCCGTTTGAGCTCTCCCTCATGGTGCCAAGCGTCAGCGGCCACGTTAGTATTTCATGATGCTCGGCTGGCATTTTTTGCAAGTCCAAGTTGGAGTGCACAAAACCCCATTTTGACCTTCCCACCTTGGACGTCGCAACATTGGATTCCCATGCTAAGTCAGTTCATCTGTGGATCTATCCCATGAGGTTTCCCCAAGCTACCCCCCGCTCAGATTACACCATCTAGAGCATAGGCATTGGCCCCCTCCCCTGCCCCACATGGCATCTAGCTGCGATGCCCCCTCAACTCCTCTCGGCTTGTCGCCCCCCACACTTAGTGCTCCTTCTCGATGCCGACGGACCTTCCCCTCCTTTATGCCCCCTGTAAGTTTTTAAACCTATCATCCATAGAGCTCTCCTGCATTCTTGTCTGCTTCCCCTTCCCCCTATCCCCGTGTCTCTAGTCAGGTCGCCCCTATTTTCCCCATTCTTGGGCTATCAGTTCGCTTCTCATGGCTGCCAAGACCTTCTTCCTCGAGCCCTCTACTCTTCTCTTGAGCGAGTCGGCTAGGCTATTTTCTAATGCCAATAAATTCACCCCTTTCTTCAACAAATTCGTAGGGGCCGACGAAGATATTACTCAAGGTTTTTTGGATACCTAGAATGATGGAGAAGTCAAGGTGAAGGGGCTCCACTTCAAAGTGACCAAAGAATTTTTGACAGAGGTGACATGTCTGCATCATGAGGAGAAATGTAGATTCATCCAATGGGACAAGCATAATTGGGAGGAATAGTTATCTCGGTTCCTGGAGCAGTAGTGGGACAAATCTAATCTCTTTCGCACTAAACTCTCAGTCCCCTTCGATGAAGCCATCATCCTGGTGATGCAATACATCACCTGCGATGATTCAGACCAGCTGCTGTACAGTTTCCATCTTAGCTTCTAAAACCACCTCTGTGAAACCATGCTGGTAAGCACCCCCCAGTTTCTCCTTTACTCCCTAGGCCTCACCATCGACCGTGCTTGCAGGAACCATTCCATGCCCTCCCACCAAGGGCTCATGGATTTCCTGTATAGGCATGCCCTAGCCAACCAATTGTAGCTTCACTACATCCCTCCCCTGACCTTTGTCCCCCACCCCGAAGTGACTAACTCCCCCAGGGCTTCCCCTGTAGCTTCCAAATCCAAGGAGACCCCTCCCTCGAAGCCTCCCCTTCCTCAAAATGGTGCAGGCCCACCTAAAAAATGTAGAACTCCAGCCCAGGGTCTAGGTGGGGCCCCGACTCCTGGCTCCAGCTCAATCCATAGAGGCCCAGCCCCAGGCAGTAGCAGGGCTACAAGTAGCTCTAAGAAGGACAAGGTGGAGGCCCTGGAGGCCACCAAAGTCAGCTCTAACTCTGGCAGCAAGATGCAGAACCTGGAGACCAGATCTCTCCTTGACATTACTATTGGCTCCATGACTGCTTCTGCCAAAGTGGCTTCCTCAGTGGCCAGTGCCCTGGTCGAACTCCAGCGCAGGTTGGGCAAGGACCCTGATAGGGAGAGGAGCTGATCTGTCAGGTTGGGCCCCACCCAGACCAGGTCAGGCAATCGGGCCTCCCGGAGCGGCAGCATGCGGTTTTGGCATGTGTTGTTTTGCGATTTTGTCGTATTGTGGTGGCCATAGGCCAAATTTTATTGTTCTGGTTTCAAAATTGGTTTGTCTTTTTGTAGGCAATAGGGCCCTGGGCCCTGGTTTGTTGCCCAAGGATGCAGCCCCAGTTTTTAATCACAACTACAGCCTCGAATATCTATGTAACTAAGGTTTTGGGATCCTTTAACAAAAAACCCACTGTAAATATATCGTTACTTAGCAAAAAAAAATATAGAGAGAAAACATTTCAAGGGGGTCCCTAGTTCTTTGGAAGGGTAGGGGTTTTCATGAAGCCTTGGCATAGTAAAGTTAAATTCAAAGAAGATATGCCATCTACAGGTCCCGTGTGGGTTATACTCTTTGGCCTCCCACTTAAATTATAGAATTTTGTTGTTTTTCTTCAATTGGAAAATCTTTGGGAACTTTTATGATTATTGTTGATTTTACTAAAAAAATATGAACATATTATTTATGCTTGGATTTGTGTTTTAATGGATTTTACAAACCCCTACCTAACAAGATCTCATTACAATTTGGGGAGGATGCTTGGGAGAAACTGGTGGACTATGAGAACATTCCTTTTCATTACAACTCTTACCATGCATATGGTCATTTGGCTAGTGTCTACCCAAATTAAATTTTAGATCAAAAAATAGAGGATACAAACTTAGCAGGTTTCCAAATGCCTAATAAGAAGAATACTAAAAAAACCAATTATGAAGGATAAATCAAAGTTATCAACTAATATGTTTAAAATTATTTCCACAAATGGTGTCCCAAGTGAGGAAGATAAAATAATGAAAAATATATATTAGAAACACAATTTAAATATGTAGGGAAAAACTCAGAGACAAACCAACAAATCAAAGGTTTTCAATAGAAAAAAATGAGAAAATATACACAAGAAAAAAAATATTTTAAATTTTGAGACTTCAAATAATACAAGTCCCAAGATAGACTATGTTGAACCTTCTAGTAACACTTTGGCTTTGTACATGCATTATTAGAGGTTATAAGCCATCCATGATTCAATTGAGGTAAGTCAAGAAATAGGAAAAAAATTTGAAGATGGATTCTAACAAAAAGTTAGGTCACAAGACCAATCAACATCATATGGTAAAAGAAGGTGAAAGTCTTGTAGAGGAAGGTAAGATTAATACCCTTACCAATTTTTTTAGCCCTATTATTAATGAAGATCATCCCTTGGAATATTAGAGGACTCAAAGGGAGTCTTTCAAAGAAAAATGAAATTAGAAGAATGATTCAGATAAACCATCCACATCTTGTTTTCATTTAGAAAACAAATATGTCAATAGAGAAAACAAAATCAATTGCTAGTAAAATTTGGCTAGCTATAAAAGTTGCCTCCCTTAGTTCCTAGGGGACTTCTGGTGGCATTGCTTGCCTTTAGAACCCAAAAGAGGTAGTTATTCACCATATGGTTGGAAGTTGGGGTCTTTTAACTATAGCTATTCAAAGTAGAAATTCCAACAAAATTATGCTCTACACAACTGTTTATGCTCAAACTAATTTGGAGGAAAAGAGAAGATAGTGGAAGGATGTAACTTATATTATTTCTCATTTTTCTTAAACTTGGATCTTAATCGAAGGATATTTCAATACCATCATCTCTTTGGATGATAAAATGGGGGTAAATAGAAATTTGGTTTGGAGCATTGACCTCATGAGTGAATATATTGTAAACCTTCATCTTATGGACATCGAGCCAGATAATGGCCTTATGACTTGGTCTAATAGAAAGTAAGGCTCAAATTGTATCATGGAGAGATTGGATAGTTTCTTGCTTTCGAAAAATTTCTTAATCCATGGTCACATTACTAAGGTGAAGAGTCTTAACAATGTTGGTTCGAATCACTGGCTAGTCATGGTGGAAATTTGGAAAACCAATGTGAGTTTCTCACCTTTTTTATTCTAGTTAATGTGGCTTAGAGGTAGTTCCTTTAGACCTTAAGTGTAGCAATGGTTGAAGGAAGGTAAACTAATGTATAGGACTAAGATATTCTACTTTGCCAAAGGTTGCAATACATTAAATCCAAAATCAATATTATGCTCAGTTTAAAAAATTGAATAAGAAAATTTATTTAGATGGTGAAGAACACAAGCTTATACTGAGAGGGGGGCATGAACAATATAATACCACTTGTTACTTTTTCTTCTAATTCAATATTATGCTATGTATAGATAGCAGTATCAATAGCAGTAATCAAAGCAATGCACAAAATACCATACACAATAGAGACACGAAGTTTATGGATCTCCACGGAGAAAATATTTTACTAAAAATTTCTCAATAAATCTATTTGGGAATCACTCCTAGTTACAATGTTTATGTATCTCTGTCCAAAGGAGATGTTGATCCCCTAATATCAAGTTCATGGATATCTTACATAGGAGAACTCTTTCCCCTTCTACTCTGGCTATGTGATCTTCTAGAAGACTTTGTCTCTCTATTGCACTAACTGGTGGACCTCTCTCCAATTGGATACTCCTCGCTCAGATTTATCTTCAACTATGCTGGCTACTGGATCTCTATCCATTGAGACTCTATCCTTTGTAATTGGTCACCTCCAAATATCTATAAATAGGCTCACTAAGAACCTGATCAATAGGCTCACATAGAACCTGCTTAACAAGCTCACATAGAACTTGTCAAATGTTGAATAACAATTTCACATAAAACCTTTCCAAATCTGCTCTAGTAGGCTCACCAAGAACTTGCCCAAATCTACTCTAGCAAGCTCACCAAGAACTTGCCCAATCCTGCTCTAGCAAGCTCACCAAGAACTTGCCTGAAACTTTCCACAAATTTGTCCCAATACTGTCCTAAAATTTCTCCCAACACTGTCCTCAAATCTATCCCAAAGGCATTCTCAAGGCTCAATAAATCATGCTCAAGTAGCACTCAAATCTCATCCACAAATCTATCAAGGTAAAGCTCAAATATGAACTCAACAATGAATGGCAATGTACTCTTCAATGGATGACAACAATGATCCACAATGATCTCAACTCAACTCAACTCATAGAAGCATAAAGAGAATTGTTAGAGACTCAATATGTTCTAATCTCAATCTCAACTCATCTCAACTCAAATCAACTCATAGAAGCATAAAGAGAATTGTTAGAGACTCAATATGTTCTAATATCAATCTCAACTCAACTCAACTCAAATCAATATCAACTCAACTCAAGTAAATATTATAGAAGCATAAAGAGAATTGTTAAATACTCAATATGTTCTAATATTACTCTCAACTCAAATCCGAATAATGGAATAGTTTGTTTCATAGGACTTGAACAATCACTTCACACATCACTTGACTAGGCTCAATCAACTCAACTCAACCAATCACCACAAGGGACAACTCTCTATCACACAACCCTAGTCCAAGTATGTATCAACCAACTCAAATATTTCCAACAATGCTCAACCACAAATCTTACATAACAATGATACTCATGTTATTTTCTAACTCAAGTTCTTTCACAACCAATGGGCTTCAACAACTATGCTTATAAAACAAGGTTTAAACTCAACTCTCAAATCAGAAAAACCTTGAAGCATTCAACCAACCACTTCCGAAAAGGAAACCACAAACAATCCTTTTCCCTCCAATGATATTTCAGAAATCAACCACCATAAACAATCAATAGGATAATGTGCCCATACACTTTTTGAATATGAAAAAACCTCTTTTTAAATCTACCATAATCACAAAATTCTTTTTCCAATATTCACAAGGGTTAGTAGATCACAAAATAATCAACATTACTCCACTTTTCAATAATCATCACCAAGGCCTTTAATTGCACAACTTCCTTATCTCTCCTAAAACCACTTGTACCATAAAATAAAATAAATCAAAACATTGCATAACCTTTTCACTCCCAAAAATAAAATAAATCACAATATTGCATACCTTTTCACCTCATGAAAGAATTAATCCTCTTGAAAAAGAACAAGGCAAACTTCACTTTTGGAACCCCTTTGCAAAATCAGAAATATCTCTTTACACACATATTATTTCTTCTTCTAAATAATTTATTCAAATAGACCTCGAAATAAGCTTTCCGACGATATATAATATGCCCCCTTTCCAAAATAAATTGAAACCTTTACATATATATATATGCCATCCTCCATTAATTGCACATAGGTCGGCCCTCCATTAATTTAAACTTAAACTTTAAACTTTAATATCTTCATCACCGGAGGTCCTTTTTGGATGAAAAAAAAATCCACCTTCGATTTTAAGAAAAGCCCTTTCCACATAATCCCACCATGGTTTTAAATAAAAGCTTTTCTTTTGCCTGCCTTGGTTTTCACAAAAACCCTATAAATAGCCATACTTTCCAAAATATCATAAATGCTTATTTATGAAATATTTTGGCCACCAAACCAAATATGATCCATGTGATATCAATGATCCATGTGACATCAATGACAACATAAAATACTTCATATTAACTCAAATTTCCAACAGATGACCTCATAGAGAGTAGAAGTATAGATGAAATCAGACTCATAGCTCAGTTAGAGGAATGGGAAAAATGAGAAGAAATCTTATGGAAGAAAAAATATAGGATCCAAAGGCTCAAAGAAGGATATTGAAACAAAAATTTCTTCCATAAATCTCTTCTAGCTCAAAGATCTCACAAATTTATTTCTTCCCTAAAATCAAATTCTAGATATGTTGTCTACACTTGGGATGGCATGAACTCTATTGTTGTCAATTACTTTTTTTTTTTTTTTTTTGTGGCTCCTCTTCACTCGAATTATCAACATAATGTTCTTCAAGCAATCCCTACTCTTATCACTTCCGAGGAGAAATCTATTTTTACTGTTCTAGTTACTATCAATGAGATTCAATAGGTGGTTTTTAAGATGCAAAAAGAAAAAATCCCAGTTCCTAAAGGTTTTCCCATTGAGTTCTACCAAGAGTTTTGGGATATCCTTCATGCTGATTTATTAGAGGTGGTGGAAGAAGCTAGGAAAGAAAAATAAATTTATAATTTTATCAATAAAAATTATATAGCTTTAGTCCCAAAAGCTCAAGAGGTAGAACATATCTCATATTTTTAACCTATAGCTGTATGTAATGTTCTCAAAATCATTACTAAGATCATGGTGGAAAGGTTGAAGCCTATTTTGCATAGGATTATTTCCCCTAAACAAAGGGGGTTATGTGGAAGGGCACCAAATAGTGGATGAGATAGTTCTTGCTTAGGAAGCCATCCATTCCATGGAAATACAAAAATCCCCTTCTAACTGGTGAGGTTCTTTACTTGGATTTTATTGCATTGTAGGCTGCTAACTAGTGAGAAACTTATGAAACATGGTTTTCATGGCCCATTTAGATTGAAAATGTGTGGAGAGAATGTGGAAACTCTCAACCATATTTTTATTTAGTGTACCTTAACCCTTAATCTATAGAGGAGAATGACCATCTTACTTGGCTTACAATGGTCCATTTTTTTACTTTTGAATATCTTTGGAGGGATTGGTCTAAAAAGGAGGGTGTTGATCATTTTATTAGGTCGTTCATTTGGATGGGTTCTACCATTCTACCTTGGAATATATAGAAGGAAAGGAACAACCAAATTTTTAATTAGAAAAGAAAGAATACTCACTATATCTAGAAAAATACCATTTCCAACTTAGTCGAATTAGTCCAATAGATCCTTATCTTTGCATCACTTGATCCCACCAAATATGGGATCAAGTGATGCAAAGATTGAATATTAACTCTTCTAAGGGAAACCAACTTAAATGGAATGTGAGTAATCAAAATATGGATAGAACAAGGAATTGGCAGCCTCCTAAGAATTTTGGAAAATTCAATATCAATGGAGCCTCTAGGGGAACCCTAGAAAATCTAGTGTAGGAGGAATTGGTAGACTTTTAGATGGTTCCCTAGTTTTCACTTTTGTTGAGAATTTGGGTATCCTTTCCAATAACCTTGCTGAGGGGTATGGTATCCTTAGAGGCCTTCAAGAGGCTACTAAGGTTGGATGGAAAAAGGTGTTGGTTGAATCTGACTCTCAAGTCATGATTAATCTATTGAAGACTCATTATAAGAATCATAAGGTTTATTGGAGAATAAAAAGAATTTTTGAGAAGATTCAATTAATCTAGATGGGATTTTTGAAAGTTGAATACAATCATGTGGTTAGAGAACAAAATAGGAGTGTTGATACTTTAGCTAATTGGGCATTGGACAAAGGTGATCTTACTTAATATGGCCACCCTCCTAGATGGTGGGCTTTTTAAATAAGGGAAGCTCTTCTTTCTATCATTTCTTTGGATGGCTCTAGTACTAGAGGTACCTAGTTTCTTTTTGCTTTGTTTTTCTTCTGTTTGGTTTGGTCAGGGTATTTTAGTTCCCTAGCTCAAATATATTTTTCTTATGTTTCCTTTGTTGAATCTTGCTTGAAACATATTTTGGTCTAGAAAGGCCAAAGTTATTTTCTATTTTTCCTTATTTTTAGGTTTTTGATGTATGTGTTTTTTTTTTTTTGTTATGTTGTTTTTTGTGTTTTTCATGTTTTTTTGGTGTTTTTGTTGTCTTTTATGTTTTTCATGTTTTGTTGTGTTTTTGTTTTCTTGTGTTCTGTATTTTTTTGTGTTTGGGTGTTTTTTTGTGGCTTTGTGGTTTTTTTTGTGTGTGTTTTGTATTTTGTTATTGTTCATTGTTTTTTACATTTTTTATTATTTTTATGTTTTTTTTTTTGTGTTTGTGTTGTGTTGTATTTTTTTGTTGTATGTGTTTTTTTTGTTGTGTTTGTTTGTATTTTTTGTGTTTGTGTGTTCTTGTTTTTGTTTATTTAGGCATGCTCGTTGAGTGTGTTGAATGGGGAAGGCTAGGTGTGAGCCCTAGTGACTTTAATAGAATAGATACTCCTACCTCCTTAGGACTTACCGAAAAGTGGCATCCCAATTGGGGTGTTTTCCACAAACAAAAAAAGGCCCCACTCATATTACATCAACCCTCATAACGATCTTACAACAATACTTTGGTAATTATGCATGTATTGCTTAGGAATATTTGAACCTATCTATCCCCTTGAAAGTTAAGCTATTTAACCATTTGAGCTCATTCCACTTGATAATTTAACATAGCTACATAATTATAAATGGCAATTACTCTTTTTGAAATTCCAGAGTCTAAAGTCATCAATATTTTTCATAAATATTATTAAGACTACTAGAGACCTAATACCTTAATAGCATGGATTTATTGGTCACAACTAAAGAAACAATTCAATATTTTTTTTTTTGTGGAAAACATCCCAGAAGGGATACCACTTTCGAGTAAGACCCAAGGAGGCAAGGGCATCAAGAAAAAATAAATCTTATTAAGGACAATGCTTCTCTATTATTTTTATTTTTTAAAATAAACTATTCTATTACATCATCACCACAAAGTGGTATTACATCAATTTGGCTATTTTAAGCATGTATCCTTTGCAAGAGTCAAACCTCGGTGTCCTATTTTAAAGTTGAGGAATCTAACTAGTTGAGCTAATGCTTTGGATAATACTTCTCTATTATTATGTCGTCCAAAACATCATGCTTAATACCTCTTTGCACAAATTCAAAATCACACTTCGAATAATACATAATAAAAATACAAGTGATAGAATATAAATATGTTTTATACTAGAGCATGTACTAAGATTATCATATAGATTTTTTTCTTATTCATCATATGAATACTTAATTGTTGATGATATTTATAGTCATCACCAAAACTTGGGCTTGTTGGTTTGGGAGTATGGCAATCAAATTTATATCTCAAAAAGGCTTATTTTGCATAGTGTTGTATATTAGAGTTTTTTTTAATAGAAAATCATCTACCACATAAGGTTATAATATTGTATAACATGTCATAGACTTCAAATATTAAAACAATATTTTTATGATTTTATCCCGTAGACCAAAATACTTGGTGAGATATTCCTTGTTTCATTTATACTACCTAAATCCATGTATTCTAAGTTTTTTAGGACCTTCAATGTATTGGCATAAATAGAAAATTTGTAAAATATTTTAAGAATGCACATGCTATTTTAATTTTTAGAAGTCTAAAATAAATACTTCTCATAATAATGGCCCAAACACAACTAAATAGCTAGTTTGATGTTCAATGTGTTGTTCTATATATATTTAGCCACTAAAATTTGTCCTTTAGTTCCAAAACTTTAGAGATCTTCTTTGTTATTGATGTAATGCTTTGTGCATCATCAAGGTTCCTCCTTAGCACCCTAAGCATTTAAACACTATATAAGACAATCATTGTGACAAATACAAATATGATCACTTAGATAAGTCATATGAAATTCATTAATTTATCTAATTAGAAACTTAGTATGCACATCAAATTTCCTATTATAGAGTAAATATGGCTCATTAAGTACCCATAATCATAATTTTCTTGACTAGCATTCATGTTATTTTCAAAATCTAATGCAATCATTAGCTAGGGAAATTTAGCTATCGTTAAATTCATCTACCAATAGGTATATAATATTTAATATGGATGGATGTACAATGATATTATATGTTCCCATTTCACTTTGGATCATTTATAAGAATGATCCACTTTCTAAATATAGTCACAATAACAATTGTATAATAAATACCCAGAAAAGGATAGGTTGGTTGGCAGCATTCGAGTGCTTGTCAATAGGCTTTCATGGTTCTCTTGGAAGGTCAAGGTTTTTGTTGACTTTTTATTTACCCAATGGGCTAGGGATTATAGAGGTTTCCTATGCAATAAAAAATATTGTATACTAAATTGTTGTTATATATGCATTAATAGATGTTTGGTGGATGGAATCTATCTATCTACATGACATCAAATAATTATATCGATAAGTTTTTAATGTTGATTGTCTGGTTACCCAAAAATAATTTAATGATTTTTTCCTCATGGCATCATACTACATAGCTCTAGGGGAACTTCCTTTAAGCATGGCAAAGGGTTGTTCCACCTTATGGACCCTTTTTTATTTATATAAAGCATTTTTTTGTATAATAATTCTAGTTTTATTTAATAAAATGCTTTATTCAATAAAAAAAATTATGTATGTTCATATTTTATAATCATTAAGTATAATAAAATTATAAATATAAATGTTCAAATAATTATATTTCTTTGATATTATATAATGTTAACTTTTACAATGTAAGCATAAGTCATGATTGCTTGCAATAACATTGACAAAGCACCTCCTATAATGATCAATAGTACCTTATAGTTTCATAATGATGGTAATCAATACGATCATCCTATAGTAGCATTTTTTAGTGTTTAACCATACTAAAATATTGTTAAAGAACCTATAATGAATATTGTTGATCAATGTGATTTTATTTTTTGAAATTCACTCAAATATTACACCTACACTTTTTTTTTACTTTGAAAATATTTTAATCATTAAGTGCATGAACATAAAGAAAGATGCCTACTAATAATTAAGTTTTCATTGTGATAATTGTTCTCACCTTATAGCTAGAATGTGCCTTCTACACTATCATAAATCCATTTATTTTATCAATAAAAATAACTAATATAAAGTTTTCTTTTTTTCAATGAATTTACACAAGTTTTTATGAGGGGTCCTGGTTCCCTCGTATTGAGTGAGGTTTGAACCTTGTACCTCTTAAAAAGAGGCCAAAGCCCTTACCATTTCAATAAAATTGCAGCTAATATATTTTTTTTTTAATGAAAATGAATATATATTTATGCATGTAAAATAAATAATACATATGTAAATAAACTACATGATTGTTTTTTATATGTAGGTACATTATATAATACTTATGTTCTTTGGTGTATATCCATGTTGTTGCACATTACATGTAGTAATATTTATTTATATGTACATGCTAGGTAGGTAAGTATGATCCACGTTAGGGATCAAATTGAAGCCTTCGTGAACCTTAAAATATCCGTTTTTTTTCATTAAAGGCCCCAACAAAAAAAATAATAATATGTAATTTACTTTATTTAATAAGCCTAGTTTTTTCATGGTGGTAACGGTATTCATAACAAGGATCTAAATTAAATTTATCTTAGGCTTACTCTTATGAAAATGTGCAACTAAAGATATCAAAAACATAATGAGATAGGGTGTAATTCCTTAGCAAATTTTATGGAATATATATCTCTATGTAAACAATATAACAAAAAAAATTGCATGATATGGGGTGAAAGTCCTCGGTGAATTTGATGGATTATATATCCTTAGGTAAATGTCATAACAAAATAAAATACACAAATTTTATAGTGAACCATTTGGTTTAACCCTAAGATGCTATAGAAAAAATACAAAATGCATATCTTAAATAAAATTGTAAAGAGAAAATGATTTCTTCTATAGTCTCCAGTTTAGAAAGATATGAGATTTAATTACACCAATATTTAAAATTACAAATGGTGTACACATCTTAAACTAAACTTTAAAAATATCATTGTGAGAAGTTATTTTTCTCATCGTTATAATAATTCCATAGATCCTTCAAGCCAATTTGTTCAAGAAAATGATAAAAAATACCTTCATAAATCTTACAAGACAATTTGATCTAAATAATGATAAAAATAATCATATATAATCTACAATAAATTTTATATTATATATAATATGTAGTGTTTCAATAAAGAAAGAAATGAGCAATAAGAATACTTGAATTATAGTAGTAACAAACATAATATAATCAACTCTGATAATTGGATTCATAAAAAGGGTCTTTGTAGATCATTGATAAAATGAAATTGCCCAAAAAAGATTTGTTAAGTTAAATTGTTATAGTTCCTTAAAGGAGAGTCCAAGGATATTGGGAGGGATAAGAGTATTTCCTAGTCATGACATCTATATTTTTGTTTATTTATGTTGAAGGTTATGGATTGACAACAAATAATAATGCAAATTATTGAGCATTAGTTATTGGTATTGAAATTACAATTAAGAAGGAATGAAAGAATATCAAAATTGAGAGCGACTCTACAATAATTATTAATATAGTATAAAAAATAGATTCATATATTAAACCAATAACAATATTATTTTTTATATTAGACAAATCCTTTTTGATTCATCATGGCATGTGCAATATATCTAACGAGATGAAAAGAAGTTTCTAGACAAATTAGAAAACATAAAAGTCTCTCTTCTTTAGATTCAAATTTGAATTCAAAATTACCAATGGTCCAACAATGATTTCTTCATTTATGAGAAATGGCATCAACCATTTTTCTTTGATGGTTTTAAGGTATTAGATAGTGGTTTTAGTGAAGTCTTTATTAATTGTTATTGGTCTAAGGATGTTCCCTTTATTTCAACATGATGTTAGACCTCCTCCTTTGAGGGTTTCCTTATATTAGATGGTGGTTTCAATGAAGTTGTACATGAGGTGTATGTTTATTAGGATATTGATATTAATGTAGTATGTTGTGGCCTTTGAATGGTGTAAGTTTTTAGGTTGGATTGCATCATTGGGATTCTACGAGAGTCTCACCTACTCAAAAAGAAAAGGTATACAAATATTTTATCAAATAAGCATGACATCAAATCTTCTTGTTTAATAATTTCATGATATTATATGGTGGTTTTAGTGATATATCCCCTTATGTGTATATCTAGTAGGATGTTGACATCAACATAACATATCTTGAACTTTGTATAGTGCAAGGTGAAAGGTTGATATTGTCCTATTAAAATTTTATAAAATATTTTTGTAACTCTTTTGGTTGAATTATTGTGGCCTTATGAATTTTACTTGCTTATTATGATCAAATCGAGAAAAATAGCCTTATAAAAGCATTTTAAAAAATTGTATCCTTTTAAGCACTTTGAGGTTTAGTCTAAATTTCACTTTTTTTTTGTTCTTTTTTAAAAAGAGGAAAATTAGGCTCTCACACAAGACAATTTGTGTAGTAACAAATAATAATAGACAAATATAAATTCCAACTTGTGCTAGGATATATGATGAATTATTAAATAAAAATGTTTCTCTCTCTCTCTCTCTCTCTATATATATATATATATATATAATTAGAACAAATCATATAATTATGGTTCATCTTTTTGTAGGAATTTTTATGGGTAATGTAAGGACTTGATCTTGAATTACAACCTTATAATAAAAATTAATAAGAAATGTATATGAAATAAAAATTTCCATGTGATATAATAATGAATGTGTTTAATAATGGTCATCTTCAATAAAGAGGTGGAAACATTAGGTGCAGTAAATAATTAGAATAAAGGAAATGGGTGTAAACCCTAGGTATAGTCAAGTAATAGAGCAAAGCGATAAATTTGGCTATAGTCTTCACGAAAGGGATGTAAACCCTAGGTGTAGTCAAGAATTTAAGGAAGAGGGTTGTTCATAGACCATCTCTTCAGTCTATGAGAAAGCCTCTTCGATCAGAAGAAATATCTCTCAAGGATATTTGGGTTCACGAGTGGATGAACCTATACCCTCTATTAGGATTTTGAAGGATAAATTTGGGTTGGATATGATTGATCATGAATCTTGAATAATTATCTATGAACTGAAGGGTAAAATACCAATCCTGGAGGATCTCAAAGGATACATTAAATATTGGTGGACTAGTACAAAATTCCAAGTAACTCTTCTACCCAAAAAAATTATTTCCTTTTCAAATTTAGCAAATAGAGATAGGGTAATGGATTGTGGATTTAATTGGCTTTCCATACAAAGGGGTGTCCATATAAGACCTTAGAATCCTATTTTAAATCCCTTTATAGAAGAATTTAATGGCTTCCCATTTTGGGTGAATCTTTATGCTCTCCCTATGGATTTTTAGGGAGAGAATATATTCACCAAAATTGATAATGCCATTGGTGCATTCCAATATATGGATGCCCAAACAAAGGAAAATTTATCTAGTAAAATTAATATGATTAAAGCAATATTGGTTGTTTGGATGGATGTTTCAGTTCTTGGACCTCAATTCATTACTATCTCCTCAAGAAAAGGGGAATTAATCCAAAATATTGAATATAAAAACTTCTCCCTAAGATTTTATGGCTGTCAACAATATGGCCACCTAAAGAAATGATGTCTGATCATTCGATCATGCTATGATTCCTCCTTGGTGAAATAAAAAGGCCTTGCATGTAAATGATTTAAAATCTTCAAATGTCCCAGTCCAAAAGAAAGAAACTCATCCTCCATATACAACAATTGTCCAACAGGAATCATATGAGCAATAAAAGACTCAACCCCAAAAGAAGAATTTGAATCAGATCATTGATAAAATCCAAATGGTTACTAAAGACCATCCAAATGGTTCCATGGAAAATATTAGCACCTTAGATGGTATTATTAAAGCTAATTATGAAACAATTGGTGACAGTCAATTTTATAAAATGAAGATTTTACAAAATATGTTACAACTAGATATTTCCTCATGATCTTGAAGTGCAAAAATGTATTCGTAGATCTTGCCACTCTAAAGGAGGAAGAACCTCTACTACAGAAGAAAAATAATCAAAATAATTTCCTCTTTTATG
This sequence comes from Wollemia nobilis, assembly GCA_028583015.1. NCBI lineage: Eukaryota > Viridiplantae > Streptophyta > Pinopsida > Araucariales > Araucariaceae > Wollemia > Wollemia nobilis. The sequence goes on along the minus strand of JAQPPZ010000754.1, from coordinate 14,898,947 downwards.
AATGACTATTATGTTTGTTTTCCTTCTATCTATTGGAGTTATGTGTCATGTAAGGGATTGTTCTTTTCCTTAAAAAAAAAGAGTTGATTATGGAAACTTAGCAGTTTGAGGAAGATGGAGAATATCTTTGATAGAAAGGTAAATATGGGTATGCTTTAATTTACTTGTTAGAAATGTAATGAGAGAAATATAATTTTTTTTTAATGGGAGTGGCCCCCAATGGAAGCCACACATAGCTTATTAAAAAAATAATGAATGTGTTTAATAAGTAGATCAAAATATTGTATGTTATTTATGTTTTTTTAGTTTATATAAAATAAAAATAAAAATTATATTTATTTAAACAACTACAATAACTGATGTTATCATCAACCACTTTTTTGTAGGATATTTTGGATTTGAATTTGAGTTATACCCCTACAATTGCATTCCATGTATTATTGTTTCATAAAACCTTAGACAACATGTTGAAATTGATCCATAAAATTAGAATTTTGTTGTGAAACTCCTCATTCTTCATCACTTGTTGGAGATGAATTGCATAAAATGTTAATATTCACCAATAATATTGGAGATTTTGTGTGCTAGGTGAAACTCCTTGGCTTCTAGTACTTCAAACTCCTTCGACGAGGTATTGAAAAAATTCACTCACCTTTATTTTTCATTTTTTTTACTGCTAGAAATATTGAGTTGTCATTGATGTCAAAGGCAGGAATATACATTGATGTCAAAAGCAGGAATATATTCAAGAATAGAATTGTAAGTTGTCAATATTATCAAGGGAAAAAACATTGACAAGGATGAAATTATGAATGGACAATATTATGGTGCTTGAACAAATAAAATGGTGATATATATCTCAAATATCAATTAGTGATGTATACTTTGATATTTAAATTAAATATTTAAATATTGAGGTAAGGTTTTAAAGGTGGGATATATTTAAATCAAAAGGATTTAAATATATTAAAATGAAAAGGCCGACCTTATGTTTAAGATTCAAAAATTTATTTTTGAATACATATATGTGGTGCTAACTTTATTGGTGGAGTGATTTTAGTGAGCGCCTTCGCAATTGCCTTTGGAGAAATAAGAAGACCTTTCATTTGCATGCTTTATCTTCATTCGAAAGAGAGAGTGAGCTCTAGAGTGCACATTCTTTGGAGAGTGATATTTTTATTCGTTTGAGTGCAATGAGACTTCCTTTCATTTGAGTGCAGTGAGACATCCTTTCATTTGAGTGTAGTGAGGCATCCATTCATTGAGTGTCATGAGTGTTTCGATCACTTGAGAGATTGCATTTGAAGGAATGTATTTTACATCTGAGTGGAAGTAGTGTTTGTATGTGAAAGGTGTGCCTTCATTTGTGGAGAGTGAGTGCTTTCAAGAAGTGTGTTGCAGTGTGCATTGGGCAGAAGCTTTGCTGAAGTAAAATCAAGCTAAGAACCTTTTTTAGCCAGCATAAAAGAAGAGGAAGAGGCATAAATTTTCTTACATAGATTGGCATTACCAAGAGGAAGAAAAAGAGAGGTATGCAACATAGTTGGAGTGTGCACAATCTAAAGGAAATAGTGGTGACAGTGAAGAAAAATCATCAATATTGTGAAGTAAAATCATTGGCTACATTTGACCTAAGCTTAAGAGACTTGCACAGTAATAAATACAAAGATATCACATTGGTTTATTTATTTGCATTAATATTTATTAACGTTGTGAGGAATTTTTTGTGCTTGTAGAAATATGAAGCAAGTCACAAAGTCGCAATATTTGAATGTAGCATACAAAAATCCTAATCAACAAATTGCATGAAAAACCAAGGTAGTGGAAGTAACAGTTGTGTGTGATATTAGAACCAAACCCTAAAGATAATGAAAGAGGCAATAGCGTGAGAAGCCAAAGTTCTAGACATGTGGGAGATTAAGGAGAAACAGTGTAAATACGTCTTGGATTCCTAGTGCACCAGGGATATGTTTTGAAGTGCAAAGTAATGTCCACGTCTTCAAGTTGAAATGTGTGGAACCACCTTCCATCCAATGGTGTAGCTAACATGGTTCATGGCCAGCCAATAAAATTTATGGGTGAGAGACTAGGGTTCAATTTGTAGCACCAATGAAAATATTTTGAAGAGATAAGTATCTTTTTTATTATACCTGAGAATGAAATTTTTATTGATGAAATGTTATGATTGAAAGTTTTCTTCAAAAGGACAAAACAAAAGAAAGTGAGAATTTATTAATGCACTATGGTTTTTATGAATGAAAGTTAATTTTTGTTAGAACAAGAGAATAAGTAAATAATATTTTGATCAAGGTATGGCAATAGAAATTCCAAATACAAGTGTTTTATGGGGGTAGCTATGAAAGAGTTATGAAAATATTTTTGTATGATACAATTATGATTTTTTGATTGTGTCAAGTGGGAGATATAAGAGATTATTATATGTATGAAGTAAAAATATGAATTTGATAATTGTTGAGAGAAAATTTGTGCATTGCTTTGAATATATTTAATAATAAAAGTGTAAGGTTTTGAGAACAAAGTTGTGCATTGCTTTGATTGAAATTGGGAATAATAGGGTTTGATAGAAAAATTGTGTATGTATTCATGATTGATTTTGATAGTAGATGATAAGGACAACTTTGTGCAGGATGATTATTTTTGAAGTGAAGGTGGAAATCAACAATTACCAAATCAGTAATTGAGTGATAGACTAGAACTACCTTTAAAATGTAATAAATATGAGACATGTGAATGTGAAGAACATATTGAGCATTTTTTTAGTGCATATCATTTTCTATATGTTCATGAAGATAAAATAATTCTAGGTAGAATATGTATGAATTTCTCTAGTTGAGGAAAGTACATTGAAGAATAGATAAAGCACTTGATGACATCATTATGCAAGATTTAGAAATAGATAAACATTGTTTGTATACAAGGTTTGGAGCATCTATGAGCATATTTGAGTAGGTTATGTGAGCATACTTGAGCGGGTTTTGGTGAGCAGATTTGAGCAAGTGAGTGAGCATATGTGAGCATACTTGAGCAGGTTTTGGTGAGCAGATTTGAGCAAGTGAGTGAGCATATGTGAGCATATTTGAGCAATCCTTGTGTGTAGGCTTGGAGCATATTAGAGTAGGTTTTGGTAAGCAGATTTGAGCAAGACTTGTGTGTAGACTTGGAGTATATTAGAGCAGGTTTTGATGAGCAGATTTGAGCAAGCCTTGTGTGTAGGCTTGGAGAAAATTTGAGCAAAGTTGAGAGCAAATTTGAGCAAGTCTTGTGTAAAGTCTTGGAGTATATTAGATCAAATGGGATTGGTGTCTCTTATGGATAGAGGTCCATGAACCAGAGAAAAAGGGATTGGTGTCTCCTATGGATAGAGGTCCATGAACCCGAGAAGAGGGGATTGGTGTCTCTTATGGATAGAGGCCCACATACCAGAGTAAATGGGATTGGTGTCTCCTATGGATAGAGGTCCATGAACTAGAGTAGAGGGGATTGGTGTCTCCTATGGATAGAGATCCACAAACTAGAGCAAAGGGGATTGGTGTATCCTATGGATAGAGGTCCATGAACCAGAGCAGAGGGGATTGGTGTCTCTTATAGATAAAGGTCCATGAACTTGAACATAGAATATTGGTGTCTCCTTTGTTTTGGTGCCCATAAACATTGTAATAGGGATTTTTTCCCAAGAGATTTATTGAGAAAATGTATAAGAAATATTTTCTCCATGGATGTAGCCCACATTGGAAGAACCACATTAAATCTATCTCTTATGTGTGTCATGATCTATGCATTGTTTCATTATTATAATTGATAATATTGGATAATACTACTTTGGAAAGAAAAGTAAAAATTTGTATCTTATACTGTTCACCCCCTCTCAGTATAAGCTTGTGTTCTTCAATTGGTATCAGAGCGGGTTCCTTCATGAAAGCTTAACAACTTGAAGGAAGATCTTAAAAGAACACAAATGGCACATCAAGAAGGGTTTTCATCAAATAAGGCTAACTATGCTTCCTTGAGCATGGATGAGCTACGTGGGATTCTCAAAGTATTCAAGAAGAAGAAATAAAGAATATTTTATCATGAAAAGAAAAACAGACATGGTCAAGGCAAGCATGAGAAGAAGATTTTTCAAAGACATAAGAAGAGCTTTTATGTTGAAGAAGCAAGCAGTGCTTCCAGTAGTAGTGATGAAAGCTTCTCAAATAGTTAAAAAAAAAAAAATCCTAATTTCTGCCATAGAAGAGAATTAAGATGCTCCTATTTTCAAATACCAAGAAGAAGAGAAAGAAGATAATATTGTAGTTGAAGACCAAGAAAAGGAGAAATATTTAGAAAATGAAGAGGAAGCCACAAATGATATGGAAAATTAACTTGATAAGTTGAAAAGGGAGAACTTAAGATTGAAGGCTTAAGTACAAGAGGATGAGAAACAAAGGTAAAGTTTCTACAAGATCTCACTAACTTAAAAGTTAAAGTTGAAGATGCAAGGAAAGTTGAAGAAGGTATGGCTGAGAAGTTAAAGGTAAAAGACTTGGAGTATGAAATACTAGAATATGAGGTTATTTCTCTAAAGAAGGAAGTTTAAAATCTACAATAAAATATCAGGTTTGAGAAAAGCACAAAAATCCTAAATGATATTATCAAAGCACAAAGATATCCATTTATAAAAATAGGACTTGGTTTTGAAGAAGGTCAAGAGAAACAAAAAGGAGGATTCAAGCTCAAAAGGAATAAAGGAATTGAAGAAGAGCCTAAGACCTATGCTAATGTGTTGAGAGGTGATAGTATCAAAGAGGAAGCAAACAAAGAATCATCAAGGAACAAGGACCATCACAAGAAAAGCAAAGAAAGAACCATGAGATCAAGACAAGATGAATATTTCTTCCAAGGTTATTGTTACTCATGTAATATTTTTTGTCATAAAGCTACACATTATAGGGTTCATGGTAAGAATTATTATGGCTTCACCAAGAAGAACTTTAAGTCATTTGCACCTTTTAAGGACTACAACATCATGTGTTTCAATTACAATAATTTTGGTCATAAAGCTATACATTGCAGGGTTTATGGTAAGAATGATTATAGCTTCACCAAGAATTTATTTGCACCTTTCAAGGACTACAACATCAGGTTTTACAATTTTAATAATTTTGGGCATAAAGCAAAGTGGTGTAGAACAAAATTTTTGGAACTTCCAAAGACAAGCAAGAAAAAGGATGCTCAAAATGTTCGAAGAGGTATGACTTCAAAAGTTTGAAAAAATATTGAAAAATAAGGAGAGCATAGTAATTTAAGAGTTTCACTCCCATCCCATAATTAATCACCTCAAGAAAATGATGTGGTGAGGGGGTTGCACTAAGTGTCTTATATTTAGCCCCAAGGAGCCCTTTGCCATTGATGTCAAAGGGGGAGATAATTTGGTGAGGGCGAGCAGCATGTTAGGGAGAGTAGATTGAGAATCCAGTAGCAATAAAAGAAAGTTTTTTTTGTAAGGTTTCCATCAATGACAAAGGGGGAGATTGTTAGAAATATTAAGTTTTTTTTTGGTAAGTTAAATTTAAAAGTGGGTTTTTATCAAGGGACCCAAAACCTGATTACAACAAGTCATCAAATTTAATAGGAAAAGCCAAAGGAAAGGTCGCAGGAAAGCCCTAGGAAGGACACCAGGAAAGGCTTGAGGAAAGTCAAAAGGAACAACTTTAGGAAGGTAAAAATTAAGCCTTTAGGAAGGAAATTGGGAAACTTTAAAATTGAACCAACCACCTAGCGGGAAACGGAAGGGGAAAAAATATGAACGGGCATTCCCGCCTATAAATAAATTTGAAAATCCCCACAGGCGGGAAAAGTAAAAAGGCATTAGGGAAACCAAAAACCAAAAGAGTTCAACATACCATGCATGGGAAAACCAACAAATGCAAAAAAATCATCCAAAACCAAGGGTGAAGCAGAGAAGCTACAAATACATTAAGTCCCACCCAATAAAGGACGGGAAAAAAACTAACACCAATATTTACAACATCCCACATAGGGAAAAATAAACATTTACAAAAAATGCTGCGAAACCAAAATCAATACAAAAAAACCACCCCAACTATAGGGTGGAGCAGAGAATCTGCAAATATATATAATACCACCCATGAAAGGATGGGAAACAAGCAAGGATGCCAAAAGATCAAACAACCTGAGAATAAACTGCATCCCTGACAAGCTTGGAAATTGGAACAATGTTCTGAGGAACTCCACAGGCCATGAAGTCCTACTGCAATAAAGAGAGGAGCCACAAAAGACACCAACCAAGTAGAGGAAGTAGCAGACATAGAACAACAAATTGTAGGAAAATATGGGAAAGTTCTCAAGTAACCCAGAAGGAAGGAGTCAAAGAGAAAAATAGTTGTATACATTAAAAATAAGTCATCCCAGATAGAGGATGCAACCAGAAGTCCCAGATAACCTTCAACGCCACCAACGAATAGCTTTAGGGAAATAGATGAGGAATTCTAGTAAGAACACAACAACAAGCAAACCAAAATGACCCCAATAATACCACAAAAAAAACTGAGAACCCACCGAACCAACAACACCAATTCCAAAGAGCAGAGTCACAATAAATGGCACATGGTTCCCCTAAAAACCAAATAGATGTGCAAAATTGCTCATGAAGCCACTTTCACACAACCACAACCACTCACACCTGAAGAACCACCAAAAGCTAGCATCAATATGACACTTGCAAAAACCTAGAAAAAAGCTGAGAACTCCAAGGAAAGAAATCCTTGAAGCAACCTAGAAAACCCAGTGAAGGTCCTAAGGAAGAACCCAAACCCATCCAAAAACCCAAACACCAGAAAAAAAAACCCCACAAAAGGGCAAGGAAAGGGGTAAACAAATGGAGAAGTGACCTCCCTCCCCAAGGAGATCGTTTGCAACACCATCCAGCCAAGGAGAAAGGGTTAAGGAAGTTCCAGGGAAACTGGGACAGGAACAGGGACCTGGGTTATGGCCAGGGAGGGTTGTAGGAAAGTGGAGGACTTCCCAAGGAAGTCCCCTATAGAGCCCCCCATTTTTTGTTAGAAATATTAAGTTTTCATTGATGTCAAATTCAAGAATATACATTGATGTCAAAAGCAGGAATATATTCAAGAATGGAATTGTAAGTTGTCAATATTTTCAAGAGCAAAAACATTGACAAGGATGAAATTATGAATGGACAATATTGTTGGACATTTTGAGTCAAAGTTGTCATTGATGTCAAGGATAAATTGTCATTGATGTCAAAAGGTCAAAAGGAGTAATGCAAAAGGTTGATGGCAAAATAAGCTTCATAATATTTATTTTTAAATATTATGTAAAAGGTTTTTATTAAAACCATGGTTGGGCAAAATAAAAGGTTTTTATTAAAACCATGGTTGGGAAAAATAAAAGGTTTTATTAAAACCATAGGTGGGAAAATTAAAAAGGTTTTTCTAAAAACCTAAGGAGGCTTTAATTTTTAATAAAGCCCAAAGAGGATTTAAAATATTAAATTTATAATATTTAAATTCTATTGAATTTAAATAATTATAAATTAAAATATTAACAAGGTAAATGTTAGTGTTGACTCCCAATGCATTATCCTCCATCGACGTGCATGGTAAAGAGGGCATAAGGTATTTATACCTTAGCCAAACCAAAGTTTGGTATTCGATTAAAAGGTGTGCATCCAAAATATTCGAAGCTCGTGTAAAATTTAATCAAGCGCCTCCGAATTGCAAGTGTGGTAGTGGATGTCGCATCGAAGGAAGAGCCAAAGGCTCTTGAGGGTCGTGAGGAGGTCAAAGCACATATTGCGCTTTAAGGCATCAAAGGAGCACGTGGCTCACACGACATGGAAGCCATGACCAAGGCGTTGTGGAGAGAGTGGTGCAAGTTTGAGCCCCGCAGATTGCAAAAAGGGTAATAAAGTTTTTGAAATTATTTTAATTTGCATGTGCTAAGGTCTTAGGAGGAATAAGGTGTTTAGAAGTTAGGTTATGATATTAACCTAAGTGTTGAAAGGTTATTTTGGCTAGGGTAAATTTGTTTTACCTTAGAAAAATTGGAAATTGATTTATTGCATTATTTTATAAAGTGAGTTATTTAATTAATGCAATATTAAGTAGGGAGTCATAAGTAGAGTTTGGATTATTTTTTAGATATATTTCTGAAAAGGGTTATGATGAAATTAAAATGTTAAGAGGTTCTTTTGATGAGTTAGAGTTTTGGAAGAAGTGTTTTGATTGAATATTTGTGTTGTTGGATATTATTTTAAGAAGGAGAAATAAGGTGTAATTAAGTTTGATTATTTTTGTAATTGAGAATTATTTTGAGAGAAAGTTAGTGTGATATTTTATCATCTAACCATTGAGATTGGCAAAAGAGAAAATTGTGATTGAGACAGGTTTTCCAAGGTCACTTCTACATCAAATAAAGGTATGGGCATATTCTTCCTAGTGAGTGATTGTTGAAAGTTGTGAATGCAAAGTTGGAGTGAAAAGGATTGTTTGGTAAGCATTGTTGAGTGTGTTTTGAATTAATGCTTCAAGGTTTTCTGAAATTGAGAGTTGTTGATAAAACCTTGTTTTATAAGCATTGTTGTTGAAGTGATTGATTGAGTGAAGAACTTGAACTAGGGTTTGCAAATATCATGAGTATCATTGTTATGTGAAGATTGTTTTATAAGCATTGTTGTTGAAGTGATTGATTGAGTGAAGAACTTGAACTAGGGTTTGCAAAGATCATGAGTATCATTGTTATGTGAGATTGGTTGATGAGCATTGTTGGAAATATTTGAGTGAGTGTTCATATGCTTGGACTAGGGTTTGTGAGCAAGGATTATTTCATTGAGTGATTGGTTGAGTAGAGTTGGTTGAGCCTAGTCAAGTGGATGTGTAAAGTGATAGTTCAAGTTCTATGAAACAAATTGTTCTATATTCTGAATTGATTTGAGAAAGAGGTTGAGTGTTGATGAGTGTGAAACATATTGAGTCTCTAACAATTCTCTATATGTTTCCAAAAAAGTGATTGAAAGTAATTGAGCATTGTAAGTGTGAAGCATATTGAGTCTCTAACAATTCTCTATATGTTTCTAAAAGGAGTGATTGAAAGTGATTGAGCATTGAGGTGAATGTGAAGCATATTGAGTCTCTAACAATTCTCTATATGTTTCTAAAAGAGTGATTGAAAGTGATTGAGCATTGTGATGAATGTGAAGCATATTGAGTCTCTAACAATTCTCTTTATGTTTCTATGAGATTGGACAAGTTCTAGTGTGGACTTGTTGAGCATATTTGAGGTAAGTCTTAGAGAAGACTTGTGGATAGATTTGTGTGAGCTTTTGTGGAAGCTTACAATATATATTGAGAGTAGATTTGGACAAGTTCTAGTGAGGACTTGTTGAGAGCATATTGGACAAGTTCTAGAGAGGACTTGTGGATAGATTAGTGTGAGATTTTGTGGAAGCTTACAAGGCAGATTTGAGATAAGTCTTTGAGAAGACTTGTGAGCAGAATTGATTGATTGATTTGTTCAAACCTTGAGTGAAGGTTTGGGGCAGATCTAGCAGTGTTGATTTGTGATTGGATCAAGATTTGTGTTAAGGCTTGAGGATAGATATTGAGGAAGATTTTTGCGGTGTGGTAGAATTGAGGATAGATTTGTGCTAGACCAAAGAAGGACTATGTTTAGTATAGATTTGAGGATAGAGTTTGGTGCATATTTGAGGATAGGTTTGTGCCATACTAGAGATAGATATTGAGTAGATTTGTGCTAGACCGAAGGACTATGTTTAGTGTAGATTTGAGATAGAGATTTGAAGGTGATAGAGTATAGAGGATGATAGTCTCTAGTGGATAGAGATCCATAAGCTAGGGTAGTGAGGATAGGTGTCTTCAGTGGATAGAGATCCATTAGCTAGAGTAGTGGGGACAATAGTTCTTCTAGAAGATCACCAACCAGAGCAAGAGGAGAAAGGAGTTCTCCTATGGATAGAGATCCATGAACTTGATTAGGGGATTGGTGTCTCCTTTGGATAGAGGTCCATAAACATTGTAATAGGGAAAGGATTCCCAAGAGATTGATTGAGGAAATTTTAGTAAAATATTTTCTCCGTGGAGTAGCCCACATTGGGTGAACCACGTAAAATTGGTGTCTCTATTGTGTGTGGTGATTTGTGCATTGCTTTGATTACTATTGTTGATATTGCTATCTATACATTGCATAATATTGATTGGGAAAGAAAAGTAAAAAGTGGTCTTATACTGTTCACCCCCCTCTCAGTATAAGCTTGTGTTCTTCAATTGGTATCAGAGCGGGTTCCTTCGAAAGAGTTTAACAACTTGAAGGAAAAGCTTTCAAGAACACAATGGATTCTAAGAATGTGTCCTCAGATAATTCAACACCAATATTTTATGGAAGTGATTATATATTTTGGAGTATGAGAATGAAGATTCACCTGATGGCACTTGGCAATGAAATTTGGGAAGTAGTTGAAAATGGATACATACCACCAGTTGATCCACCTACAGATAAGGAAGGTAAGCTTCTACAACATTACAATTCAAAAGCAATGAATGCAATTTTGAGAGGTTTGCATAGAACAAAATCAATAAAAGTTATGCATTGTAAAGATGCAAAAGGAATATGGGATAAGTTGCAAAGCATATATGAAGGAGATAAAAGTGTCAAAAAGGCAAAGATACAAAATCTCAAAGGGCAATTTGAAGAATTAAGAATGAAGGATGAGGAAAACATTAGTACTTATCTACTTCGGGTAGATGAAGTTGTTAATGCCATGCAAGGACTTGGACTTAATGTTGAAGAATCAGATGTTTGTGATAAGGTCTTAAGATCTCTTCCAAAAATATTTAGTGAAAATATTTCTGCTATAGAAGAATCAAAATATGGTGATTCTTTGACAAGAGATATGTTACTTGGTATTCTCACAACCTTTGAGTTAAGAACAAAAGAGGAACCTAATATTCGGAAGGAAGCAACCTTCAAAGCAATTAAGAAGACAAAGGGTAAGAAGTCAGAATCGAGCAATGAGTCATCCAGTGATGAAGAAGCTAATTATGGTAGAAGGAATAAGGATTCAAGAAGATTTAAAGATGCAAAATCTATTAGATGTTTCAATTGTGGAAAGTATGGTCACTATGCAACTGATTGTCAAGAAGCTAAAAATAACAATGATGAAGAAAAATAGGATCACAGGAACAGGGAATCAAAAAAATACAGGTACCAAAAGAAAGGCAAGGATGGACAAGGTAGACAAGGAAAGAAGTTCTTTCAAAGACAAAAGAGGAGCTACTATGCAGACAAGGCAAGTAAGTACTCAAGTGATAGTGATAATAGTTTTTCAGATAATGATAAAGATGAAGTCCTATTTCTGATTGAAGAAAAAGAAGAAGTCAAGAAAAGGTCACCAATAATTCTCAAGTGTTTTAGATGTGGTAATTTTGGACATCTTGAAGATAGTTGTACAAGGAATGGTTTCAGTTTCAGTGATGATGAATATGAGGATGCACTTGAAGGACTAGAAGAGAATATTCTAATGGCACTAGAAGAAGAAGAAGATGATCCTATAGAAGACAAGTCAAAAGAAAATGAAGATGTTGACAAAGGCAAACAAATAGAGGAAGAATCAAAAAAGGAGGAGTTGATCTTGAGGGAGAACTTATTTATGCTCTTAAAACTTTAAAGAAGGTAAGAAAGCAAAACTCCCAACTTGAGATTCAGTTTCAAGAATGTGATGAAGAAAGAGGAAAGCTTATAGAGGATCTAAACAAGTCAATGGCTAAGACAAAGAAGTTCAAGGATAAGCTAGAAGCAAAGGTCTTAGAATGTGAAAAGTTAGAACAAGAAGTAGCTCTACTAAGGGAAGAGTTAGAAAAGTCCAAGGATAAGCTACACAAGTTTGGAAAGAGTTCAAAGAATTTGGATAAGATGATCAAGGTACAAAGAAGGTCAACAAACAAAATAGGTCTTGGTTTTGAACAGGCTCAAAAGAAACAAGAAGAAGAGTCAACCTCAAGTTCTGAAGAAGAAGAAACTTTAGAAGAAGATAGTGTAAGAGAAAGTGAGGCTTCTAAGGATGAGTTGAACAATAAAAAGTTCAACAAGGAAAGGAACAATGCACAAAGAAGAAATGGATGGAACAACAATCAGAATAGGTTAAGAGAGACTAAGAGACCAATGAGGTCAAGACAAGGAAACTTCAATGGAAGATGTTTCTCATGTCACAGATTTGGGCACAAGGCTTCAGAATGCAGGACACATGAAATACAGGAATATGGGAACTTCAGAAGCATACAACTTTTCCATGGGTATTGCTACTCATGTAATCAGTTTGGTCACAAGGCAATGAATTGCAGGGTTCATGATAGAAAAGGATATGGCTTCACAAGGAGAAATCCCAAGACATTTGCACCTCCAAGGAATAATAACATTAAGTGTTATAAGTGCAATAATGAAGGACATACAACAAAGTGGTGTAGAGCAGACATTCCATAATCAAGCATGAATAGGAAAAGGAAAGGAACAGGAATATGGACATGAACAAGAACAAGAATATGGACATGGACATAAATAGGAATAAGAACATGGACATGAATATGAATAGTCAAAGGAATCAGAAGGATCAAATGAGAAGGAAAAAGGACAAAGGTAAAGACCAGTGCTTGCTGGGAGTAGAAATACTCCCACCCTAGAATTAACCACCTCAAGAGGAGGTGGGGGAGGGGCTAAGCTAAGAGACTCATTCTTAGCCCCGAGCCCCAAAGGTGACCCTTTGCCATTGATGTCAAAGGGGGAGAGATTAGAGTAAGGGGGAGAGATCTATGTTTGAAGGAAAGCATTCAGTCAGGGGGAGCAGTTTCCTAGGGGGAGCAAAATGAAAAGGTCAAGAAAATGGTAAAAAGTTATTGGGTTGCCATCAATGACAAAGGGGGAGATTGTTGGACATTTTGAGTCAAAGTTGTCATTGATGTCAAGGATAAATTGTCATTGATGTCAAAATGTCAAAAGGAGTAATGCAAAAGGTTGATGGTAAAATAAGCTTCATAATATTTATTTTTAAATATTATGTAAAAGGTTTTTATTTAAAACCATGGTTGGGAAAAATAAAAGGTTTTTATTAAAACCATGGTTGGGCAAAATAAAAGGTTTTATTAAAACCATAGGTGGAAAATTAAAAAGGTTTTTCTAAAAACCTAAGGAGGCTTTAATTTTTAATAAAGCCCAAAGAGGATGTAAAATATTAAATTTATAATATTTAAATTCTATTGAATTTAAATAATTATAAATTAAAATATTAACAAGTCAAATGTTAGTGTTGACTCCCAATGCATTATCCTTCGACGTGCATGGTAAAGAGGGCATAAGGTATTTATACCTTAGCCAAACCAAATTTTGGCATTCGATTAAAAGGTGTGCATCCAAAATATTCGAAGCTCATGCAAAATTTAATCAAGCACCTTCGAATTGCAAGTGTGGTAGCGGATGTCACATCGAAGGAAGAGCCAAAGGCTCTTGAGGTTTGTGAGGAGGTCAAAGCACATATTGCACTTTAAGGCATCAAAGGAGCATGTGGCTCACACGGCGTGGAAGCCATGACCAAGGCGTTGTGGAGAGAGTGGTGCAAGTTCGAGCCCCATGGATTGCAAAAAGGGTAATAAAGTTTTTGAAATTATTTTAATTTGCATGTGCTAAGGTCTTAGGAGGAATAAGGTGGAAGTTAGGTTATGATATTAACCTAAGTGTTGAAAGGTTATTTTGGCTAGGGTAAATTTGTTTTACCTTAGAAAATTTGGAAATTGATTTATTGCATTATTTTATAAAGTGATTTATTTAATTAAATGCAATATTAAGTAGGGAGTCATAAGTAGAGTTTGGATTATTTTTTAGATATATTTCTGAAAAGGGTTATGATGAAATTAAAATGTTAAGAGGTTCTTTTGATGAGTTAGAGTTTTGGAAGAAGTGTTTTGATTGAAGATTTGTGTTGTTGGATATTATTTTAAGAAGGAGAAATAAGGTGTAATTAAGTTTGATTATTTTTGTAATTGAGAATTATTTTGTGAGAAAGTTAGTGTGATATTTTATCATCTAACTATTGAGATTGGCAAAAGAGAAAATTGTGATTGAGACAGGTTTTCCAAGGTCACTTCTACATCAAATAAAGGTATGGGCATATTCTTCCTAGTGAGTGATTGTTGAAAGTTGTGAATGCAAAGTTGGAGTGAAAAGGATTGTTTGGTAAGCATTGTTGAGTGTGTTTTGAATTAATGCTTCAAGGTTTTCTGAAATTGAGAGTTGTTGATAAAACCTTGTTTTATAAGCATTGTTGTTGAAGTGATTGATTGAGTGAAGAACTTGAACTAGGGTTTGCAAAGATCATGAGTATCATTGTTATGTGAGATTGGTTGATGAGCATTGTTGGAAATATTTGAGTGAGTGTTCATATGCTTGGACTAGGGTTTGTGAGCAAGGATTATTTCATTGAGTGATTGGTTGAGTAGAGTTGGTTGAGCCTAGTCAAGTGGATGTGTGAAGTGATAGTTCAAGTTCTATGAAACAAATTGTTCTATATTCTGAATTGATTTGAGAAAGAGGTTGAGTGTTGATGAGTGTGAAACATATTGAGTCTCTAACAATTATCTATATGTTTCTGTAATAAAAGAGTTATTGAAAGTGATTGAGAGTTTGTGAGTGTGAAGCATATTGAGTCTCTAACAATTCTCTATATGTTTCTAAAAGGAGTGATTGAAAGTGATTGAGCATTGAGGTGAATGTGAAGCATATTGAGTCTCTAACAATTCTCTATATGTTTCTAAAAGAGTGATTGAAAGTGATTGAGCATTGTGATGAATGTGAAGCATATTGAGTCTCTAACAATTCTCTTTATGTTTCTATGAGATTGGACAAGTTCTAGTGTGGACTTGTTGAGCATATTTGAGGTAAGTCTTAGAGAAGACTTGTGGATAGATTTGTGTGAGCTTTTGTGGAAGCTTACAATATATATTGAGAGTAGATTTGGACAAGTTCTAGTGAGGACTTGTTGAGAGAATATTGGACAAGTTCTAGAGAGGACTTGTGGATAGATTAGTGTGAGATTTTGTGGAAGCTTACAAGGCAGATTTGAGATAAGTCTTTGAGAAGACTTGTGAGCATAATTGATTGATTGATTTGTTCAAACCTTGAGTGAAGGTTTGGGGCAGATCTAGCAGTGTTGATTTGTGATTGGATCAAGCTTTGTGTTAAGGCTTGAGGATAGATATTGAGGATATATTTGTGCTAGATCGAAGGACTATGTTTAGTGTAGATTAGAGAAAAGAGATTGAGGATAGATTTGTGTAAAGGGAGATGTTATTTAGTATAGATTTGAGGATAGAGTTTGGTGCAGATTTGAGGATAGGTTTGTGCTAGACTAGAGATAGAGATTGAGCAGATTTGTGCTAGATCGAAGGACTATGTTTAGTGCAGATTTGAGATAGAGCTTTGAAGGTGATAGAGTATAGAGGATGATAGTCTCTAGTGGATAGAGATCCATAAGCCAAGGTAGTGAGGATAGGTGTCTTTAGTGGATAGAGATCCATTAGCTAGAGTAGTGGGGACAATAGTTCTTCTAGAAGATCACCAACTAGAGCAAGAGGAGAAAGGAGTTCTCCTATGGATAGAGATCCATGAACTTGATTAGGGGATTGGTGTCTCCTTTGGATAGAGGTCCATAAACATTGTAATAGGGAAAGGATTCCCAAGAGATTGATTGAGGAAATTTTAGTGAAATATTTTCTCCGTGGAGTAGCCCACATTGGGTGAACCACGTAAAATTGGTGTCTCTATTGTGTGTGGTGATTTGTGCATTGCTTTGATTACTGTTGTTGATATTGCTATCTATACATTGCATAATATTGATTGGGAAAGAAAAGTAAAAAGTGGTCTTATACTGTTCACCCCCCTCTCAGTATAAGCTTGTGTTCTTCAAATATTATGGTGCTTGAACAAATAAAATTGTGATATATATCTCAAATATCAATTAGTGATGTATACTTTGATATTTAAATTAAATATTTAAATTAAATATTTAAATATTGAGGTAAGGTTTTAAAGGTGGGATATATTTAAATCAAAAGAATTTAAATATATTTAAATGAAAATGCCAACCTTATGTTTAAGATTCAAAAATTTATTTTTGAATATATATATATATATATATATATATGTGGTGCTAAATTTATTGGTGGAGTAATTTATGTGAGCGCCTTTACAATTGCCTTCATAGAAAGAAAAAGACCTTTCATTCGCATGCTTTGTCTTCGTTCGAAAGAGAGAGTGAGCTCCAGAGTGCACCTTCATTGGAGAGTGAGATTTCTGTTCATTTGAGTGAAGTGAGACTTCGTTTTATTTGAGTGCAGTGAGACATCATCTCGTTTGAGTGCAGTGAGGTGTCTGTTCATTGAGTATCATGAGTGTGTCAATCACTTTATTTCTTGCATTTGGAGAAGTGTGTTTTGCATCTGATTGGAAGTAGTGTTCATATGCAAAAGGTGTACCTTCATTTGTGGAGAGTGGGTGCTTTCAAGAAGTGTGTTGCAGTGTGCATTGGGTAGAAGCTTTGCTAAAGTAAAATCAAGCTAATAATATTTTATAGCTAGCATAAAAGAAGAGGAAGAGGCATCATTTTTCTTACATAGATTGGCATTACCAAGAAAAAAAAAAGTGAGATCTACAACATAGTTGTAGTGCACATAGTCTAAAGAAAATAGTGGTGGCAATGAAGAAAAATCATCAATGTTGTGAAGTAAAATCATTGGCTACATTTGACCTAAGCTTAAGAGACTTGTAAAATAATAAATACAAAGGTATCACACTGGTTTATTCATTTGCATTAATGTTTATTAATGTTGTGAGGAAGTGTGTGCACTTGTAGAAAGACAAAGCATCTCACAAAGGTGCAGGATTTGAATGCAGCATACAAAAACCCTAATCCATGAATTACATGAAAAACCAAGGTAGTGGAAGTAATAGTTGTGTGTGATATTAGAACCAAACTCTAAATATAGTGAAAGAGGCAACATCATGAGAATACAAAGCAACGAATACATGGGAGACTAAGGAGTAACAGTGTAAATATGTATTGGATTTATAGTGCACCAGGGATACATTTTGGAGTGCAAAGTAATGTCCATGTCTTCAAGTTGAAAGGTGTGGAACCACCTTCCATATGGTGGTGTAGCTAACATGGTTCATGGCCAGCCCATAAGAGTTGTGGGTGAGAGACCAAGGTTCAAGTTGTAGCACCAGAAAAAATATTTTGAAGAGATAAGTATCTTTTTTATTATACCTGAGAATGAAATTTTTATTGATGAAATGTTATGATTGAAATTTTTCTTCAAAAGGACAAAACAAAATAAAGTGAGAATTTATTAATGCACTATGGTTTTTATGAATGAAAGTTATTTTTGTTAGAACAAGAGAATAGGTGCATAATATTTTGAGAAAGGTGTGGCAATATAAATTGTTGGCAATTTTGGGTACTTTGGGTACATTGCCTTTGCTCAAGTGTATAAGTTGTCATTGATGTCAAGAAGCTCTTGAAGGAATTTGATTTGATGTCAAATAATTTGTTTTGATGAAGGTTACGAAGATGACAGCTTCAAAGGTCTTTTGTAAACCCCAAGTTGGCAGGTTTAAAGATTACAGGTGGATGCATTAGTTTAATGCATTTGGGTCCAGGAGGAAGTATTTATTTAAATAATTAAAAACCTTGTTAAGGTTCCCTTTAATTATTTTTAAATAAATATTAAATTATTGTTTGCAATGGGTTATCCTAACCCATGGCGCTATGTTTTAAGATTGTGGGCGCTAGCCAAGACCTCCGCCGACGTGTTAAACTCCTCGCCGACGTCAAGAGCTTATGGTAAAAATGCATATAAATCTCCCTCGATGAAAATCAAGAATTATCCCATCCGCATTTTGAAAAGAGTTGCTCACTGTGAATTCGTGATCTGCTGTTCGATTTCTTCCTCGCTGTGATTTCGTGATCCGCTGTTCGATTTCTTCCTCGCCGTTTTCGTGAATCCGCTGTTCATTTTTTTGTACTCGCCGTTTGTCGTAAATCTGTCGTAAGGTTTTCGTCTTCGTGTTCACGTCAGAAGAAAGGGAGGCACTGTTGTTTTATTTAATCCCTGGCATAGAAGGAACAAGGCTAACAGCATGAGGTTTAAACCTCACCGGGCGCCTTTGGCGCACCGGTAGCGGCTAGGCTATTGGCGCGCTACCCGAACGGGAGGTTCCGCGTTCGAATAACGCGAAAGGGTTTTTCATCGTGAAGTGGACGCAATGGGTGGTGTTAGAATTCGTGCGCAATTTCTCCATAGCACGATTTTTGATGTTGGCCAAGGTATTTTCGAAATTAATTTTTGCTAAGTGTATTTTGTGGATGGAGGAAGTTTATTAGAGGGAAAAACAGCTTAGGAGTTATAAGGAGTTTAAAGCTTGTTTTATTTTGATAAAAGATTCTTTTGAAGGTGTTGTTTGAAATATCTTATTGCATTCTTATGAGAGATAAATTTTATTTTTGATAAGACTATAAGGGAGAAATAAGGTGTATAAGGGATAAATTTTTCTTGTAATGTTGAGAGTGCTTTTGGTTGATTATGGAAATGAAAGCATGATGTTTTAAGGTTAAAATTGCTTCTTGTGTGAAGTTGTGAAACCTTAAGTGGGCAGCTTTGAGATTGACATTTGCTTTCATTAAATTGGTAATAATCAAGCTATTCTTTACTTGGTTAAAGTGTTGGGCTTACTCCTTTGTTGATGATTTGAAAAGTTGTGTTGTGCTCTTGTTGATTTGAGTTGGTGGATGCTTTTTGTTCAAACAATATTGGAGAGAAAAGGAGTTCTACTTGTTTCCTTTTTAGATGTTGATTGTGAAATGCTTCAAGGTTGTGTTTTGAGTTGAATGGTGTTGATTGAACCTTGTTTGATGAGCATTGTTGTTGAAGCCCTAATTGATGGTGAAAAGAACATGAGTATCATTGTTATGTGATTCTTTGCATAGTTGGCAATTGTTGGGGTTTCATGTTCTTGAAAGAAAGCATTCTATCCTATCCATTTTAGATATTGAGTTGAGTTTTCAGATTTGAGATTGAGTTTGAGCCGAGTTGATTTGAGTTGAGTTTTGAGATTGGGAGTTGAGTATAGAACATATTGAGTCTCTAACAATTCTCTTTATGCTTCTATGAGTTTGACAAATCACATTGGGTCTCTAACAATTCACCTTGTGATTTCCTACTAAGAAAGTTTTTTTCTTGGTGAGCTTGTTGAGTTTTGGACAGGTTCGTGGGGACTTGTGAGCAGCTTGGATAGGTTTCGTGGGGACTTGTGAGCAGTTTTGGATAGGTTTCGATGGGGACTTGTGAGCAGATTTGGATAGGTCCTAGCAGAGGACTTGTGAGCTGAGTTTGATAGTTCTATCATAGAACTTGAGGATAGAGGTGCACTGGTTCTTTGAGAAGAACCTAAGGATAGATTTGGCAAGTCTTTGAGAAGGCTTGTGTGCAGAGGATTGATTTGTTCAAGCATTGGACAGATCTGACAGACAGAGGAAGACTTGTACTAGACCGACTGACCGTGTTTGGTACAGGTTGCCGAGCTACTGTGGACGTGATCATAGAAGGCAGAGGTCTCTTAGGCTAAGCATTGAGGACAGGAGGTCTTCGGTGGAAAGGAGTTCCACGTGCTGGCAAGAGGTAGAGGCAGTTGATCTTCTGAGGGATCATTTCCAGAGCAGAGGGGAAGGTATCTCCTTTGAGCAGAGGCTCATAAATTCTGATTAGGGGAAGGTATCTCCTTTGGGCCGAGGCTCATAAATATTGTAATTGGGAAGGATTCCCAAAGAACTTTGAGATAACTTTTAGAGAAAAGTTTTGTGGACGTAGCCCAGCCATTTTGGGTGAACCACGTTAAAATTGGTGTCACTTTGTGGATGATATTGTGCATTGCTTTGATATTGCTTTGGGTATATTGCTTTACTATTTTGAAGTATAAAGGAAAAAGTAAAAAGAGGTCTTATACTGTTCACCCCCCTCTCAAGATAAGCTTGGGTTTTTCAATTGGTATCGTAGCCGGTGCCTTCGAAAAGTTTAATAGACTTGAAGGAAAAGCTAGTAAAGAACACAATGGATCATTCAAGTGGCAATGCAACACCTATTCTTGATGGGTCAGATTTTGGTCTTTGGAGTGCAAGGATGAAGGTTCATCTAATGGCACTTGGGAATGAGGTTTGGGAAGTGATTGAAGATGAGTACACTATTCCTGTACATGGTCCTATTACTAAGGAAGAAAGGCTCCTACATCACAACAATTCAAAGGCAATGAATGCAATCCCGAAAGGCTTACAGAAAGCAGATCTCACCAAGGTGATTCACTGCAAGACAACTAGTGAAATGTGGAAACAGTTGAAGGTGGTTCATACAGTGATACAAATGTCAGAAAGGCCAAGTTGAGACACTTCAAAGGTATGTTTGAACAACTCAAGATGAATGATGATGAAAATATTAGTGACTACATGCTTCGTATGGATGAGGTTGTTAACTCCATGAAAGACTTAGGTCTTGAGCTTGCTGAAAATGATGTTTGTGATAAGATTTTAAGATCTCTTCCTAATAGATTTAGTGAAAATATTTCTGCTATTGAGGAAGCTAAAGATTTGGATAAGTTGAAAAAGGATGAGCTCCATAGTATACTTGCAGCATTTGAGTTGAGAACTCAAGTGAAGGTTGATGTCAAGAAAGAGGCAACTTTCAAGGCTACCAAGAAATCCAAGGGTAAACAACTTCAAGATAGTGATGAGTCTTCTAGTGATGAAGAGGCATATTACAACAAGAAAGGCAAGTTCTCTAGAAAGCACAAAAGTATGAAAAATATAAGATGTTTCAATTGTGGAAAGTTTGGTCATTATGCTACCTGATCGTACTGTTCCCAAGAATGAAAGTGATGAAGATAAACAGGATTCTAAGAGCAAGGATTCTGAAAAGCACAAGCATCACAGGAAGAACAAAGATGAGCACAACAATCAAGGAAAGAGGTATTCTCACAAGCACAAGAAGAGTTTCTACCTAGACAAAGCAAGTAAGTGTTCTAGTAGTGATAGTGAAAGTTCTTCAAGTGATGATGAAAATGAGATGTTGTTCATATCGAAAAAGAGGAAGAACCGAAACATAGATTCATTATCATGAAATGTCTTAGATGTGGAAACTTTGGTCACCTTGAGGATGATTGCACAAATAATGATTTGGTTTCTAGTATGTATGAGGATGCTTCAGAAAACTATAAGGAAGATGCATGTATGGTTTTTGAAAAGGGTAGCACCTCTAGTGATAAGAAATCTGAAAAAGGCTTTGATGATTCAAAAAGCAAACAAATAGAGGAAGATATAGAGGAAGGTGAAGTAGATCTTGAAGGTGAACTTATTAGTGCTCTTAGTGCTTTGAAAAAGGAAAGAAAGAAGAATGCTAGACTCAAGGATAAGTTAGATGAATGTTGTATGGAGAGAGATGATCTTATAGAAAGTCTTGACTTCTCTATAGCTAAGACACAAGAACTCAAGGATGAGTTAGAGTCTAAGGTTCTTGAGTATAGTGAGTTAGAACAGAAAATGGCTTCTTTGAAAGAGGAAACTAAAGAGTACAAGGATAAGCTTTACAGGTTTCAAGATAGCTCCAAAAAGGTTAAGTCACTCATCAAAGGTCAAAGAAAGACAACAGATAAAATAGGCCTTGGTTTTGTTAAGCCACACAAGGAACAAGTTGGAGAGTCTAGTAAGAGACTCCAAAAGGAAGAGAGTTCTGATGAGGAAAGTATTTCAGAAAAGGAGTCCTTGAATGATAGATGCACAGAAATAGAAAATAGAATTCATAATGAGAAGAAGAAGTATTCAGGACCCAAGAGGTCAAATAAAGGAAAGTTTCAAGGCAGATGTTTTGCTTGTCATAGGTTTGGTCACATGGCTTCACATTGCATGGCTCAAGTGAAGAAGGTAAATGACAGTTTCAGAAGTGCTAGTTACTTTCAAGGGTATTGCTACTCTTGTAAATAGTTTGGGCACAAGGCACTCTATTGCAAGGTAAATAATAGGAACAGTTTGATCAAAAAGTTTGGTAAAAAGTTTGGTCAATAGGTTTGGTATTAGTGGATTCAAAGATCAGGTTTACCTCAGTAGAAACAACATCGTCAAGTGTTTCAAGTGCAACAATGAAGGTCACATAATCCGACAATGTAGAGCTGAAATTCTAGAATACAAGGAATAGGAATAATGGCATGATCAGGTCCAAGGATCAAGGCATGGACAAGAACAGGGATGAGAACAAGAACAAGAATAATGACAAGAATAGGAATATGGACAAAGAGTTCAAGAGAAGGCCCGACAAGGAAGTTATAGACACTGATGATGATCAGTGCCTAATGGGAGTTTTACTCCCACCCTAAAATTAATCACCTCATCAAGAGGTGGGGGAGGGACTAAGCTAAGAGGCTCATTCTTAGTCCCGAGCCCCAAAGGTGACCCTTTGCCATTGATGACAAAGGGGGAGAGATATGAGTAAGGGGGAGAGCTTCAAAGTGAAGAGGAGAGCTTCAAGTCATGGGGAGCAAAACTTCAAAGGAAGATTCTCAGTTGTGGGCACAGTTGGTAAGTTGTTAGCACAGTTGGTTTCAGCTTTGGCTCTTGAGAAGTGTTTTCAGTAAAGGTTTGCCATCAATGACAAAGGGGGAGATTGTTGGCAATTTTGGGTACTTTGGGTACATTGCCTTTGCTCAAGTGTATAAGTTGTCATTGATGTCAAGAAGCTCTTGAAGGAATTTGATTTGATGTCAAATAATTTGTTTTGATGAAGGTTACGACATGACACTTTCAAAGGTCTTTTGTAAACCCCAAGTTGGCATGTTTAAAGATTACAGGTGGATGCATTAGTTTAATGCATTTGGGTCCAGGAGGAAGTATTTATTTAAATAATTAAAAACCTTGTTAAGGTTCCCTTTAATTATTTTTAAATAAATATTAAATTATTGTTTGCAATGGGTTATCCTAACCCATGGCGCTATGTTTTAAGATTGTGGGCGCTAGCCAAGACCTCCGCCGACGTGTTAAACTCCTCGCCGACGTCAAGAGCTTATGGTAAAAATGCATATAAATCTCCCTCGATGAAAATCAAGAATTATCCCATCCGCATTTTGAAAAGAGTTGCTCGCTGTGAATTCGTGATCTGCTGTTCGATTTCTTCCTCGCTGTGATTTCGTGATCCGCTGTTCGATTTCTTCCTCGCTGTGATTTCGTGAATCGCTGTTCATTTTTTTGTACTCGCCGTTTGTCGTAAATCCATCGTAAGGTTTTCGTCTTCGTGTTCATGTCAAAGAAAGGTAGGCACTGTTGTTTTATTTAATCCCCGGCATAGAAGGAACAAGGCTAACAACATGAGGTTTAAATCTCACCGGCGCCTTTGGCGCACCGGTAGCGGCTAGGCTATTGGCGCGCTACCCGAACGGGAGGTTCCGCGTTCGAATAACGCGAAAGGGTTTTTCATCGTGAAGTGGACGCAGCGGGTGGTGTTAGAATTCGTGCACAATTTCTCCATAGCACGATTTTTGATGTTGGCCAAGGTATTTTCGAAATTAATTTTTGCTAAGTGTATTTTGCGGATGGAGGAAGTTTATTAGAGGGAAAACAGCTTAGGAGTTATAAGGAGTTTAAAGCTTGTTTTATTTTGATAAAATATTCTTTTGAAGGTGTTGTTTGAAATATCTTATTGCATTCTTATGAGAGATAAATTTTATTTTTGATAAGACTATAAGGGAGAAATAAGGTGTATAAGGGATAAATTTTTCTTGTAATGTTGAGAGTGCTTTTGGTTGATTATGGAAATGAAAGCATGATGTTTTAAGGTTAAAATTGCTTCTTGTGTGAAGTTGTGAAACCTTAAGTGGGCAGCTTTGAGATTGACATTTGCTTTCATTAAATTGGTAATAATCAAGCTATTCTTTACTTGGTTAAAGTGTTGGGCTTACTCCTTTGTTGATGATTTGAAAAGTTGTGTTGTGCTCTTGTTGATTTGAGTTGGTGGATGCTTTTTGTTCAAACAATATTGGAGAGAAAAGGAGTTCTACTTGTTTCCTTTTTAGATGTTGATTGTGAAATGCTTCAAGGTTGTGTTTTGAGTTGAATGGTGTTGATTGAACCTTGTTTGATGAGCATTGTTGTTGAAGCCCTAATTGATGGTGAAAAGAACATGAGTATCATTGTTATGTGATTCTTTGCATAGTTGGCAATTGTTGGGGTTTCATGTTCTTGAAAGAAAGCATTCTATCCTATCCATTTCAGATATTGAGTTGAGTTTTCAGATTTGAGATTGAGTTTGAGCTGAGTTGATTTGAGTTGAGTTTTGAGATTGGGAGTTGAGTATAGAACATATTGAGTCTCTAACAATTCTCTTTATGCTTCTATGAGTTTGACAAATCACATTGGGTCTCTAACAATTCACCTTGTGATTTCCTACTAAGAAAGTTTTTTTCTTGGTGAGCTTGCTGAGTTTTGGACAGTTTCGGTGGGGACTTGTGAGCGTTGGATTGGGGACTTGTGAGCTTTTGGACAAGTTGGGGGACTTGTGAGCAGATTTGGACAGGTCCTAGCAGAGGACTTGTGAGCTGAGTTTGATAGTTCTATCAGAGAACTTGAGGATAGAGGTGCACTGGTTCTTTGAGAAGAACCTAAGGATAGATTTGGCAAGTCTTTGAGAAGGCTTGTGTGCAGAGGATTGATTTGTTCAAGCGTTGGACAGATCTGACAGATAGAGGAAGACTTGTACTAGACCGACTGACTATGTTTGGTACAGGTTGCTGAGCTACTGTGGACGTGATCATAGAAGGCAGAGGTCTCTTAGGCTAAGCATTGAGGATAGGAGGTCTTCGGTGGAAAGGAGTTCCACGTGCTGGCAAGAGGTAGAGGCAGTTGATCTTCTGAGGGATCATTTCTAGAGTAGAGGGGAAGGTATCTCCTTTGAGCAGAGGCTCATAAATTCTGATTAGGGGAAGGTATCTCCTTTGGGCCGAGGCTCATAAACATTGTAATTGGGAAGGATTCCCAAAGAACTTTGAGATAACTTTTAGAGAAAAGTTTTGTGGACGTAGCCCAGCCATTTTGGGTGAACCACGTTAAAATTGGTGTCACTTTGTGGATGATATTGTGCATTGCTTTGATATTGCTTTGGGTATATTGCTTTACTGTTTTGAAGTATAAAGGAAAAAGTAAAAAGAGGTCTTATACTGTTCAGCCCCCCCTCTCAGTATAAGCTTGTGTTCTTCAGAAATTCCAAAGACAAGCGTTTTATGAGGGTAGCTATGAAAGTGTTATGAAATATTTCTATATGATATGATTATGATTTGTTAATTGTGTCAATTGGGAGATATAAGAGATTATTAGATGTATGAACTTAAAATATGAATTTAATAAGGGTTGAGAGCAAATTTGTGCATTTCTTTGAATGGATTTAAGAATAAAAGTGTAAGGGTTTGAGAACAAAGTTGTGCATTTCTTTGATTGAAATTGGGAATAATAGTATAAGGGTTTGAGAGAAAAATTATGCATGTGTTCATGATTGATTTTGAGAGTAGATGAAAAGGAAAACTTTATGCACGATGATTTCTTTTGAAGTGAAGGTGGAAATAAACAATTACCATATCATTAATCAAGTGAAATACTAGAGCTACCTTTAAAATGTAATAAATATGAGACATGTGAATGTGAAGAACATATTGAGAATTTGTTTAGTGCATATCATTTTCTATATGTTCATGAAGATAAAAGAATTTTGGGTAGAATATGTCTGAATTGCTCTAGTTGAGAAAAGTACATTGAAGAATAGATAAAGCACTTGATGACATCATTATGCAAGATTTGGGAATAGATGAACATTATTTGTATACAAGGTTTGGAGCATCTATGAGCATATTTGAGCAGGTTTTGTGAGAAAAATTGAGTAGGTTTTGGTGAGCATATTTGAGCAAGTGAGTGAGCATATGTGAGCATATTTGAGCAAGTGAGTGAGCATATGTGAGCATATTTGAGTAGGTTTTGAGTGAGTAGATATGAGTATATTTGAGTAGGTTTTTGTGAGCATATTTAATCAAGCCTTGTGTGTAGGCTTGGAGTAGATTAGAGTAGGTTTTTGTGAGAAGATTTGAGCAAGCCTTGTGTGTAGGCTTGGAGTAAATTTGAGCAGGTTTTGGTGAGAAAATTTGAGCAAGCCTTATATGTAGGCTTGGATTAGATTTGAGTAGAGTTGAGAGTAGATTTGAGAAACTATTATGTAAAATATTGGAGCATATTAGAGCAAACGGGATTGGTATCTCCTGTGGATAGATATCCACAATCCAGAGAAAAGGAAATTTTTGTCTCCTTTGGATAAAGGTACATGAACCAGAGCAAAGGGGATTGGTGTCTCCTATAGATAGAGGTCCATGAACCAGAGAAAAGGGGATTGGTGTCTTCTATGGATAGAGGTATATGAAATAGACTAGAGGGGATTGGTGTCTCCTATGGATAGAGGTCCATGAACCAAAGCAAAGGGGATTGGTGTCTCCTATGAATAGAGGTCCACAAATCAGAGCAAAGGGGATTGGTGTCTCCTATGGATAGAGGTCCATGAACCAGAGAAAATGGGATTGGTGTATCCTATAGATAGAGTTCCATGAACCAAAGTAGAGGAGATTGGTGTCTCCTATGGATAGAGGTCCACAAACTTGAGCATAGGAGATCAGTGTCTCTTTTGGATTGGTGCCCATAAACATTGTAATAGGGAATTGGTTCCCAAAATATTTTTTGAGAAAATTTATAAGAAATATTTTCTCCGTGGATGTAGACCACATTGGATGAACCACATTAAATCTATGTCTCTTATGTGTGTGATAATCTGTGCATTATTTCATTATTGCAATTGATAATATTGGATAATACTACTTTGGAAAGAAAAGTAAAAAAAATTATCTTATATTGTTCACCCCCCTCTCCATATAAGCTTGTGTTCTTTATTTACCCACTCACACACATCCCTTGTGGTTTGAACTCGGTTCTCTTGGATGATAGTTCAAAGACATACCATTCCAATGCCCCATAATGGATTTTATTTTTCAATTTCAAGTTTTTTTATCTTTAATTATAATAGTTCACATTAAATGGTTTTAGACACCAAATTACACCCATTAATCCTCCATCCTAACCATCCCACATCCCACTTGTCCACCATCTACATTCCTGCCAATTATTTGGCCCAATTCCACCTTTCCCGCCATCTATTTCACCACTTTAGCCCTTTTTTGCCATTTCCTAACCTAATCGGGATTATTTTAATATTATTTTATATTTAATATAATATTTGATATTATATTATAATATATTTAATATAAAATATATATTTAGAAACTCAATTAACCACAACCATATGATCCAATTTAATCTCCACCCTCCATCTTCATTAATCCATGCCACACTCAAAAAGTAATCTCAACCTTAGTATCTAGTTTAATCTTAGCCACATGATTAAAAGTGCAAGGCTAAAAACCCTAAGAAAACCCTAGGTTGGATTATAAAATAAGGGCATTTGCAAATGCTCAAAAACTGGAACCTTGAGATTAGAAGTTGCACCCTAGAGGAGTCATTGTTGAAACCCTAGCAAAGTAGAGAGATATAGTCTTGTTGGTCACGAATCTGCCACAGGAAAGGATTTTCTAAAAACTATGCACCCTAGACCCGGCCAACATTGAAAGGCTGGGAGAAAGAGATGTCTCCCAGACCAATCTCCAGAGAGGGCTGGTTCCCTTACTAAAACTAAGTTTGATTTCAGATTAAAGTTGCTGGAAAGGAATTATAAATGTGCAGAAAGAAATAGGAAAAACATGGAAAGAAATGGGAAATATAGCCGTAGGCCGAATTTGTTAGATCGGGAAAAGAACTCAGCAAGAATCAAACCTCAAGTGTATAAACAACATAAAATAACAGAACACTGCATAATCCACTTACGACCTTGCGTAGACAACCTCCAGTATGGCATTCCAGAACTCACTTTCTTCTAAGCAATATTCAAACCCAAATGCAGAATTTGAATCTAACAGCAGATTGGAAAGATGAGCTTAACAGGAAATACATGGAAATAGAAGGAAATCATTACACATAAAGACGCTTGCAAAATCGGAGGCCAAATATTTCTTATTTACGCAAAAACTTGAATGTTTCCAACAAATGTCTCTCAAACTCCCGACCCTTGTTCTTGAGATTTACATTGATTTATATAGAGGTCTTGCCTCTTTGCAGCATTAAAAATATGAAACGGACCTCCTCGAGATCTACAAATTATGCAACGAAAACAAGGAAATGATATCCTTAAACCAACCTCGAAGAAACCAGAAATTAAATGCAATAAGGAGTCGGTCGTCTTCATTAAATTGTCATTCTTGAAAATATGCTTGAAACCGTTAGAAAAATCATGAACAGCAGCTTCGAATAATGGAAATCTTCAATTCTGGTAGCTTGGGCGCATTCTTCTACCTTGACCGCATCGGAAAGCAGCAACACATTTAATTCTGGAGCGCTTTTAATCATCGAAAATCGCAAAACCTTATCGGACCGTTTGAAATGCTTTCTGGCGCGAAACTGTAACAGGTCGCGAAAACGCGACATGTCGCGAAATCGTGACATCTTTCTGCTCCGTACGCTTTTTCACTTTGAACCCGCAAAAATCAACCATGTCACAAAATCGTGACGTATTCGGCTTCCATATCTCCTTCGCAACCTTGAACCGCGAAAAGGCGACACTGCGCGATTTCGCGACGTCCGTACAATTATGCTCTTTCTCTGCCCTATTGCCGCGAAAATGTGACAATGCACGATTTCGCGACATTCTTCATATTTTGTTCTCTTCGCTGCTTCAAATCATGAAAACATGACACTGCACGATTTCGCTACAATTCTCTGCACTTAGTCTTTCTTCAACAATGTGTCACGAAATCGCTACGTTTCCTTGCTGCTAGCCTTTATCTCCATGAATGTCGTGAAATCACGATGCCAACTTCTTTCTTGCCCTTAGCCTCAACAATGTCGTGAAATCATGACAAGTTCTGTCTTGCTCAGCTCCATCCTGCAAATGTCATGAAATCGCTACCATTTTCTGCCTTAAGCCTTTCTTGCTCACTGTGTCATGAAATCATGACGTTTGCTTGCATTCTCCACTGTTCCCACTTCCTGTCACGATTTCATGACGTCTTCGTGCCTTCAACCTTTTCTGTCCACCTGAACCACGATCACACAACACGTAGCAATTTTGCTACATCCTTCGCTTTGCTTGGCTTCATCCCACAAATGTCATGAAATCGTGACGTATTTATGCCTTAAGCCTTTCTGTCCACCCACGTCGTGAAAATGCGACGCGTCACGATTTCGCGACGTCTTTTGCCTTATGTGCCTCGCTCGTTATTCCGTCGCGATTTCGCTACCTTTTTCTATGCTCTGCTCCATGCCCACTGTAAGTCATGCGAAAACGCGACATGTCACGATTTCGCGACGATTTTGCTGCGCTTCCCTCATTGACCATTTTGACCATGATAATCCAACACGTCGCGATATCGCGACGGTTTTGCCCCCTGCTGCCGTTGACTGTGCTGACCGTGATTTTTTGACACGTCACGAAATCGCTACGACTTTGCGTTTGTTTTCTCTCTCCTCATCCGACCCGCGATAACGCGACATGTCGTGATATCGCGACGGTTTTTAACTTTGGCTCTCCATGCTATTTTTTGTCGCGATTTCACGACAGTCTTCGGACTTAGGCATTTTTTTGCATCAAAACCTGTAGAGGAGTTAGAATTTCAACAGCTTATGCATGAACAATCAATAATCAACATAATGTGGCAAAAATGCCAACATTCTTGGTGGCTCACGGGGTATACAGTTCTGTTGTATGCACGAATCCCAGGCCTGAATCCATTGGGCAACAGAGTCAAGAAAACCTGAGAACAGAAAGCTGGCTGATGGGGTACATCTCGACAGACTGCTGCAACAACTCTTGCTGAATGACTGAAACTTCAAGGAATTCTGTATTTGGCTGAACTGACCATGGAATGGAAATGATGAATGATGGAATAATGGAATGGAGGGAGTGATGCGGTAGATACAGTAACAGAGTGCTCCTGTGCTACCAGCTGCTATGAAAGGAAAATGGAGGTGAATGGAATAAACAAAATGATGATCAGTGAATGTGTAGGCTGTGGAATGAGAATGGAATGGGGAAATGAACTGTAGATAAATGCTTAAAACAACAATGTAGTTAGAAGAAAAGGAAAAGAAGAACCGAGAATATTAGAAAAGGGGAAAAGAAACAACAGCAGTGGCTTGATTACTGTAGAAGAAAAAGGAGTAGGAGAAGGAGGGAAATGAAGAGGGGAAGAGAAGAAAAGGAAGGGGAAGGAAGAAATAGAGAGGAAGCCACTAACTGTTGGGAAAGAAGAAGAAAAAAGAAAGAAACACGTACCTACGGGCTCGCATGCAAAAAGAGCCGAAGTGGACAAATGGAAACACTACTTTTTTTTCTTTTTTTTTTTTTTTTCTTTTTTTTTTTTTTTGCTATATACAAGGTGATACTGGATCGACGAGTTCATGAAGTGTAGGCTTTCAGATGAAAGCCGTTCACTGAAATAGGAAGTGGGCTGCCATCCAAATCTTCCGGATGAAATGAATTTGCTGCACCAGCACTGACAATGCGGAAGGGACCCTCCCATAGAGCATCAAACTTCTTGTGATTCCCAGGCTTGGCTTTGTTTTCATTCCATTTCAGGACCAAATCACCCACCTTGAGTGGACGATCAGCAGAATTCTTATGGAACCATTTTGAAATAATTTGTGTATGTTTAGCAAACTCCTCATAAGCCAAGGAACGTTGCTCTTCCAACTGTAACAACTGAGCCAACCGCATATCCATGGAATCTATATCTGTTTCATCATCCTAAAATTCCTGCAACTGCTGCAATACTGGCAACTCTAGATGAACAGGCAACCTTGCCTCTTTTCCATATACCAGGGCGTATGGTGAAGTCTTGATAGACTTCTTGATTGAAATCCTATCTGCCCATAAAGCTTGATTCAGTAGAAGGTGCCATGATCTCTTGTTATCCCCCAAAGACCTCTTTAAAATTCGGAGCAAATTTTTATTTGTGGACTCTGCCAAGCCATTTCCCTGAGGATAATAGTTAGAGGATGTCTTCAGAAAAACACCATATTTATTTGCAAATTCAGCTAGTTCAGCTCCAATGAACGGAGTTCCATTGTCTGTAATAATAGCATCAGGAATGCCAAAACGTGTAATCAGCCCTTCAATGAAAGAAATCACCACATTCTGATTTGCAACCTTGGTTGGAATAGCTTCAGACCACCTCGTAAAATAATCTATAGCTGTCAAAATATACCTGTGTCCAGCTGAAGAATTTGGATCAATAATCCCAATAAAGTCCAATCCCCACTGCTGAAAAGGTGCTTCAACCTGAATTGGATGTAGGGGCAATGATGCATTTCTAACCCTTCCTGTATACCTCTGACATTTGTCACATGCTTGGGCAATCCTGAAAGCATCTGTGAACAAGGTTGGCCAATAATACCCAGCCCGAATGATTTTTAAAGCCATTGGTCTACCTGCATAGTGTCCTCCTGATATGCCAGAATGAAACTCCTCCAGGAGTCTAGCCTTCTCTGATTCCTTGACACACCTTAAAAGAATGCCATCAATGTTCTTAAAAAACAATCCTTCAGGCAGCAACACATACCTGAGAGCTTGCAGACGAAACCTTCTCCGTTGTGAGGCATTTAACTGTGAAGGGCATTTACCAGTTGTGAAGTAATCAATGAGGTCATCTGCCCAATCTTGTTCCTGTACTAAAAGGTTCATCAGACTGTTATCTCTAGCAGAATCATCTGCTTGATAATCAACTATTTCAGATGCTACAGTCTTTGCTAAATGCTGGCATAAGGCTTTACCCCGCACTAGCTTAGCTGGATGAATCTCAACATCAAATTCTTGAATTTTGGTGACCCAACCTATGCGTTTATCACCCATCTCACCCTGAATAATGAAATTCCTTACATCGGGATGAATAACATATATGACTGTCCTACTTTGAGATATGAAATGCTTGAATTTTTTAAGAGACTTCATAACAACATACACCTATTTTTCAATGAAATTATACTTTGCCTCATGAGGTAAAATAATATGACTAAGGAAAGCAATGGGTCTTTCATTCCCATCATCTCCTTTCTATGTGAGCACTGCGGCATAGCTTTCATCTTCCCCAACTGCATACAAAATGAAATCTTTTGAATAATCTGGATTAATTAATACAGGAGCCTGCGCTATTCTATCCTTAATTTCCTGGAATGCCTCCTTCCTCTGAGTTGTCCATTTAAATTCTGCATCCTTCTTCAACAACTCAGTCATGGGCTTGACAACCTGGGCAAAATCAAAAATGAACTTCCTGATAAAATTAATCTGTCCAAAGAAAGACTGCAGCTCTTTCTTGTTGGCAGGGAGTGAAAGTTTCTTCAATGCTTCAATTCGGGATGGATCAATTGCCAAACCATCTTCTGAAATAACATGCCCCAAGAGTTTACCTTCCTTCACTGCAAACACCGACTTCTTTGGATTAATGGAAATACCAAACTCTCTGCATTTTCCAAAAATTTGCCTCAGATGCGAACCGTGATCTTCCCGTCTATGTGAAAAGACAGTCATATCATCGAGATAAATAACAATAATCTTGTTCAAGAGTTCCTCGAATGCAATGTCCATGGCTCTCTGGAACGTAGCCCCAACATTTGATAATCCGAAAGGCATTCGCTGATAAGCAAAAGTGCCCCACTTAGTTGTGAATGTTGTCTTGTATTGGTCTTCATCCCTAACCCAAATCTGGTTATATCCAGAGAATCCATCCAGCAATGAGAAACGTTGAGCCCCAGCCACAACATGCAGTATCTGATCTATACGAGGCAAGGGATAGTGATCTTTCAGAGATGCACGGTTCAGATTTCAAAAATCTACACACAGTCGTATGTCTCCATTCTTCTTTCGAATCGGGACCAGATTAGCAACCCAAGTCGAGTGCTTAACCGGGTATATAATCTTGGCCTACAGCATTTTCACAAGTTCGGCCCTCATTAGAGTCTCAATCTTTGGATTTACTGGTCGTTGCTTTTTCCTGAAGGGTCTGACACCTTCTTCCAACTCAATAGTATGCTGAACAATCTGTTTATTATATCCCTTCAGATCCTCATAACTCCAGGCCACAATATCAGAAAATTCTTGACACAGTTGCCTGATTTCTTGTAGTTCATCAGGAGTAGAATCAGTTCCAATCTTAATGACCTTATTTGGTTCCAACTGCAACTCCATGTATTCTTTCTTATCAATCTCAATCCGATGCTTTTTGGACCGATCATGCTGATCAAACAAACTTTCTAGAGTGATAAGACCCTTCGGAATATGATTATTCTGTAACTGAATTAGACCTTCAGCTTCTTCGTGCTCCAAGGTTCTTCCTTCGATGGTGGCAGCTTCTTGAATCAAAAAGTTAACAATTTGCTCATCACTCTCGAAGACCTGCCAGAAAGTATCTTTATCTGGGACACTAGGCCTGTACACCATCCTTACTGTCTTTGGTTTCTTGACTACCTGCTCAATGGGAGAAAAATTTGCTCCAAGGGATGCTAAGAGATCTGCATGCTTATTCAGCTCTCGAGAAATGGCCTGAATATTCAGAGCTGTGAAAAACTCAAACAGGTCCCAAACTTGGTTGCGGTATGCTTTGAGATAATGCTGCTTGGAAATACACCTGTTTGTTACTTGGTTTACAATCAGCTCAGAATCACCAAAAATCTGCAACTGTTCGATTCCCAACTTCCTTGCCTTTTTCAAGCCTAAGCATAATGCTTCGTACTCGGCAGCATTGTTAGTACAATTCCAAGTAAGATGGTATGAATATGTTCTTTGTAAACCAGAAGGAGAAATCAAAACAATACCTGCTCCTGCACCATTTTTGCATCT
This sequence comes from Wollemia nobilis, assembly GCA_028583015.1. Taxonomy (NCBI): domain Eukaryota; kingdom Viridiplantae; phylum Streptophyta; class Pinopsida; order Araucariales; family Araucariaceae; genus Wollemia; species Wollemia nobilis. The sequence continues at coordinate 14,864,790 of JAQPPZ010000754.1, read as the reverse complement.
AGCCCCATCAAAATATAACTTCCATAGTTGATCCGTGACAGAGTTCTGATCATCTTGGTTAGGAAATACCTGCCTTGTGCCATCCTCTGGTTTTTTGATAGAATAACAACCGATTTCGGTCTCCAGCATGGCATTGAAATCAAGCATGGAAAACCCGTCTTCTAACTGAAGCTCATCTAAAACCTCATGCATCAAATCAGAACCCTCTAACTCTTCGGTTAGCATGTTAACAGACTGCATGGTCTTTCCTGCTTCTTCCAGCTTCTCTATATGAAAAGAGGAAGGTTTTTCATTCTGGATCCTGAGTCTTTTTCCTTTGAAAGGGATTTCTAAGTGGGAATAATCCAGTGCCAGGTAACCTCCCAACTTTGCAGTAAACTCTCTGGATAAGCACATACTAAAATAGGGTTCTAAATCTACCACAACAATCTCCTGAATGACTGTAATCTGAGGCATAGTGTGTAAAACAATCGGGACATCCTTGATTACACCCACCATTTTCATAGGAGTACCATCTAACCGCAAGACTCCAGGGCTACTTCGTGTGTATTCCATACCCATAACTTCGCAAACTGCCTTTGGCATGACAGTTGTAGCGGCTCCAGAGTCGATCATGCAGTTATGCACGATCCAACCCTCTATTTGCAATGATAGATAAAACGGGGGCGGTCTATTTTTACCAGTGATAGAAGTGGTTAAGGCTTGAGCATAAATTGTCTGGGTAGGACCCTTTTCACTATCCTTCATAGATTTTAAATATTCTTGCAATAAATCTACCTGCCCAGGCAATTGCAATGCATCATAAAGACTAACCTTAGTTGGGGTCTTCTTCAGTTCTTCGACAATGTTGTATGCAACCGCAACAGATTCCTTCTTTTCAACGGGATGTTCATATCTGCTCCGATACTGTTGAGTGGCTTCCACTCTTAGCCTCTTTGTCAATGAAGGATACTTCAACTTTTCTCTAGCTTGCTCTTCTACTTCTGATCTTGTCTGTGCAGGTGCGGCCTTTTCTTGTACTCTGTGTGGAACAGGATCTTTCGGCAAAACAGGCGCATCAAGCTTTGACGCTGGCACATGAGTTTTCACTATTTTCTTCAGATCAGCTGGCACTTTTAATGGCTCTAACTCAGCAGGATCTACTGTAACAGGCTTCTTTCCAGTCCTTGTGAGAACCGAAACTTGCTCTTCCAGTGGAGTCATTAAGCTATGGCCTGCCTCAGAGATCATATTGACTTGCCCTCCCGAAGAACTAGCAGCCAATGTCTGCACATAATTCAAATGAACCATGCAGGTGTCTTCTCCATGGGGATCATTGCATGTCGAACACCAATATGTTCTTTAAGCAAGGACTGCATCTTCATTTGCCAAAATAGTCAGGTTCTTCTCGGGTGCTTTGCTTGTTGAAGCAGCTTGTTCTCTAGTAATCGATGGGGGTTGAAATCTCCTAGGCTGGAAATCTCGCTCAGCTTGCTTCCTTTCAATAAGCGTGATCTTATTACCCATTGCTCTTATTGCAGAATTGGCAGATTTTACCTCTTGCAGGAGTGTTGTATAAGGATCAAGATTTACAGGTGCAGGAGGTGCTGGTAAGGGCAAAGGTGCTGGTGGTGCCGGTAATGCTGGGAATGAAGTGGAAGCGGGGAATGGCAGAATGCTGGGTGCAGGAAACTAGAGATTTGCTGAAGTAGACAACTGAGGAACTGGGATGGGTGCAATTTGAGGAGCACTAGAATTCCATGATGGGACAGGGTACATAGAAGACATAGATTGCAAAAAAGAACTAGGATATAAATGTTGTGGAATATCAGGTAAAATGGGCATTGCTACCTTTGGGGGAAGCCTGCCGATTGCAATCAAGTCTGCCTCCGCCTTTTGTGCTTGCTCGAACAGTTTCGGGAAAGTCATCACATTGGACTGCCTGATCGCCAAGCCAATATCTGTATTGAACGCTCGAAGGTAGTAAAACGTAGCTTGCTCAGGGGTAGGGCGAAGTCCTTCAAGCACTCGCTGCCAGCTTCTGGTGAAACAAACATTGAAATCTGCTATTGCCTCCTACGGGTGCCTCTGGATTGCATTAAACTGGTGCAACAATGAAAATGGGTCAGCCTGTTCATGAAAATTCTTAACTAACAGTTCTCCTAGCTGATCCCAGGATGCAATAGTGCCTGGTTGCAGAGATCGATACCAGTACAACAATTTTCCTCTCAAGGATAACACTAATAACTTCACCATCACATCTTCGTCTGTTATATCATGAATGGCTACCAGAGAAGCTACATCATGAATATGTTCGTATGCAGTCTTTCTCGTACCATCATAGGTTGGCAATGCTTTCAAAGCAGCCTAGGGAACTGGATTTTGAGCCTGCAAATTCAAGGCCCCTGAGCTGTTCCATGCTGAAAACTGCCTAGGTGGAGGATACTGGGCCATTGGAACTAGTGTATGTAACTGAGAAGATGGAAAACTAGTAACAATACCAGGGATTTGTGTGGATATGGCAGATGATGCAAGCGATGGGGAAACCAACCTAGAATGCTCACCTCTTTTTGTGATGTCAAGTTCAAAAAACTCAACAAGATCTCCAACTTTTTTAGACTTTGATCTCGTGATCATGAAGTACAGCTTTCACTGCATCCACGTTCAGAGATTTCTGAGTACTGCAGAGTCACCAAATGCTCTAACTTTATGGCATGAAGGTGAACATTAAACCTTCAATACTATGGGATCTTTCTGAGATAGAAGAAGTCTGTCCCACCGGGCGTGCCAAAAATTGTTGGTCACGAATCTGCCACAGGAAAGGATTTTCTAAAAACTATGCACCCTAGACCCGGCCAACATTGAAAGGCTGGGAGAAAGAGATGTCTCCCAGACCAATCTCCAGAGAGGGCTGGTTCCCTTACTATAACTAAGTTTGATTTCAGATTAAAGTTGCTGGAAAGGAATTATAAATGTGCAGAAAGAAACAAGAAAAACATGGAAAGAAATGGGAAATATAGCCGTAGGCCGAATTTGTTAGATCGGGACAAGAACTCAACAAGAATCAAACCTCAAGTGTATAAACAACATAAAATAATAGATTACTACATAATCCACTTACGACCTTGCGCAGACAACCTCCAGTATGGCATTCCAGAACTCACTTTCTTCTAAGCAATATTCAAACCCAAATGCAGAATTTGAATCTAACAACAGATTGGAAAGATGAGCTTAACAGGAAATACATGGAAATAGAAGGAAATCATTACACATAAAGACGCTTGCAAAATCAGAGGCCAAATATTTCTTATTTACGCAAAAACTTGAATGTTTCCAGCAAATGTCTCTCAAACTCCCGACCCTTGTTCTTGAGATTTACATTGATTTATATAGAGGTCTTGCCTCTTTGCAGCATTAAAAATATGAAACGGACCTCCTCGAGATCTACAAATTATGCAACGGAAACAAGGAAATGATATCCTTAAACAACCTCGGAGAAACCAGAAATTAAATGCAATAAGGAGGAGTCGGTCGTCTTCATTAAATTGTCATTCTTGAAAATATGCTTGAAACCGTTAGAAAAACCATGAACAACAGCTTTGAATAATGGAAATATTCAATTCTGGTAGCTTGGGCGCGTTCTTCTACCTTGACCGCATCGGAAAGTAGCAACACATTTAATTCTGGAGTGCTTTTAATCATCGAAAATCGCAAAACCTCATCGGACCGTTTGAACTGCTTTCTGGCGCGAAACTGTAACAGGTCGCGAAAACGCGACATGTCACGAAATCGCGACGTCTTTCTGCTCCGTACACTTTCCTTACTTTCGAACCTATGAAAATCAACCATGTCACGAAATCGTGACGTATTCGGCTTCCATATCTCCTTCGCAACCTTGAACCGCGAAAATGCGACGCTGCGCGATTTCGCGACGTCCGTACAATTATGCTCTTTCTCTGCCCTGTTGCCGTGAAAATGTGACAATGCACGATTTCGTGACATTCTTCATCTTTTGTTCTCTTCACTGCTTCAAATCGCGAAAACATGACATTGTGCTACACTGCCTTAGTCTTTAACTTCAACAATGTGTCGTGAAATCGCGACAGTTTCCTTGTTGCTAGCCTTTATCTCCATGAATGTCGCAAAATCGTGACGCCAACTTCTTTCTTGCCCTTAGCCTCAAAAATGTCGTGAAATCACTGGACAAGTTCTGTCTTGCTCAGCTCCATCCACGCAAATGTCACGAAATCGCTACCATTTTTTGCCTTAAGCCTTTCTTGCTCACTGTGTCATGAAATCATGACGTTTGCTTGCATTCTCCATTGTTCCCACTTCCTGTCATGATTTCGTGACGTCTTCGTGCCTTCGAACTCTTTTGTTCATCACGGAACCGTCGACAACACAAAACATGTAGCGATGATTTGCTACATCCTTCAACTTATGCTTGGCTTCATCCCACAAATGTTGTGAAATCATGACGTATATTTATGCCTTAAGCCTTTGTCCCACCCACGTGACGTCCGTCATGATTTCGCGACATCTTTTGCCTTCATCTGCCTCGCTCGAGTTATTCCGTCATGATTTCACTACCTTTTTCTATCGCTCATGCTCCATGGCCATCGTAAGTCGTGAAAACGCGACATGTCACGATTTCATGATAACTTTGTCGCTTCGCCTCCGATTGACCATTTTGACCATGATACTCCAACACGTCACGATATCGCGACGGTTTTACCTCCCTGCTGTCGTTGACTACGCTGACCGTGATTTTCTGACACGTCGCGAAATCGCTACGACTTTGCATTTGTTTTCTCTCTCCTCATCCGACCCGCGATAACGTGACATGTCGCGATATCGCGACGGTTTTTAACTTTGGCTCTCCATGCTATTTTTTGTCACGATTTCGTGACAGCCTTCGGACTTAGGCATTTTTTTGCATCAAAACCTGTAGAGGAGTTAGAATTTCAACAACTTATGCATGAACAATCAATAATCAACATAATGTGGCAAAAATGCCAACAAGTCTGAAGATCAAAATCCCTAGTTAGTCAACAAGACTTCTACTATTCCAGCCATCCCCCATTCATCCTCCATCACCATCATAACCCCATCCATCCATCGCATCCATCGTCCACCCCCTCGATCTGCTTCTATAGATTTACCCTTATTCATAGGCGCCCTCCCGAGCTTGCCAGGCTCATTGTAGAGCCTACAAAGCTCACTACAGAGCTTTCCAGGCACTCACCAGAGCCAGCTATATCACGTAGGCTCACTCCAGAGCTTGCAAAGCTCACTCCAAAGCCTGTGAAGCTCACGCTAGAGCCTACCAAGTGCGCATTCGAGCCTACTGCAACCACAGAAATGCGAATCTGAGTCTGCTACACCATGCCAACTGCAACAACAAAATGAAAGCAAGGTATATCTTTATTGGTTTTATTCTATTACATGATTTGTAGATTTTGCATGCCATTTGATCCATTTTTAGTTAGGGTTTACTGATGTCTGAGGGCCTCACACTATGGAGCCCTCATAGGTGTTATTAACCCCTTTCTCTATTTTTGTGTATGCAGATCTACAAGTTCTACATATTGTTGAATGGTTGTTGAAGTTGGAGTGGCCCATCATAGGATATCCAAAGCCCACTCACCCCGTTGGAAGCAAGAACACATCAATATGAAGACACTTCATTGTTATAGCTAGGGTTTCAGAGAACCCTAGCATTTTTGTAAATCATTGTATCAAATACCCTCATTGAGGATAGATTGTATCAAAGGAGTTTATTGGCTCCCCCCATTTTTATTGAATATATCCATTTGTGCAATCTTGTATCTCATTGTGTTATTTGATTTATTTTATTTTATTTAAGTGTCGTGTTCTTGTCTTCACAAATGGCGATCATGGTGGGACCCCACAAGGGTTTCATTATTTAATAGATCTACCTTGCTAACTTAATTTTATTTCTATTTGTTGCAAGATTTTTAGAGGTCATCGAGTTCATCGCTAGGGTTTCTGAAGTAGTCTGCAACATTTTTAGAGATTACGCAGGCATTCAGGAGCATCCATGGAGCGTTCGAAAGCATCTGCAAACAACCACAGGTGCCCTCCCATGCCTAGCAGGTGCCCTACTGTGCCTACGTAGGCACCCAACCATGCCTGGTAGTAATTTGGAGCAGAGCTAAGGCTTCCAAGTAAGTTTCATAACCCTAGGTTGCCATTTAGCGATTTACGTATTCTATTTTCTGTTGCTATTTTTTGTTGTTTCTGGGTTTAACACTAAGTAATCTGGGAAAGAATCGGTAGCAAGTTACATCTAGGGTTTGTGTGTGTTTCATTATATCAAATTCATTTCTTGTCCTAAAATTTGTAGATCTAGGTGATTGTTTGCATTTTTGAGTGCATATGAAACATAAAAGCATCCTAGATTTTGCATTTTAGGGTTAAAGATCACTTTAATTTTGCATATCTAAATAGGAACAACATCTTGATGCATAAAGTAATCCTGCCCTAGGCTGGCCCCTTTGGTAGAGAGGTGGACGAACCCTCCGGTTGCTCTTGTGATTTTAATCATTTGTAGGCAGGGGGTTTTGAGCGGTGTACTCCACTCTCTTTAGGTGAAATTTGCATCTTTGTGTTGGCTTCTGATTTAGATTAGTGAAGTTAGTAATATTTAATATTGTTTGCACACCATAGAGAATGAGAAATCTAATAAAATAAATCACACACACTTGCACGATTCACATTTTTAACAGTAGTGGCTGGATTTCATCACCAACCATTGCTTGAGATTTGGTGATGGTGGCCGTGATTTCCATCCACCAATATCTGCCCTAGAAACCATAGGACTACCCCCGAGCAAACTTGTTGGAGGTCATTACCAACAAGAATCTCGTTGCCCTGGCCAGCCTTAGTTTTTACCTTTGTTTTTCATTAAACAAGATTAAGTTACATCAAAACACACAAGCCAACAATTCTAAAAGGAACTTCACATTAATGAAAGAAAATAATTAATGAACAAGGTAAGCCACACAAGGTAAAACCTAGGATTGGTTGTTTTCTTTGCTTTAAATTTTGGAAAAGTTGTTAATTTGTGTGATTTAGATAAGCTTTGAATCTTTGGTTTAACTACTTTATGGTGCTAACACGACAACAAAAGAAAATAATAAACCAAAGTAGTTTAATGGAAAATAGTTCCCATGAGCCCGCTACTTCGGTAGCCCCATCCAATATGGTTCAGACTACTTTGTCTGGATCATCCCATCCACCCCACTCTCAAGTAGAGACACATTCACACAATGTGGAGACAACCACCACCTACATAGACATGGATAGAGTGCAGGCCCTTTACAAGGCTTCTAACTATGTCTTAGAGCCCCTTAGCCAAGAAGGTTTTGAAGAATCTAAATTGGCTACCACCTACCTTGCCCAAGGATATCCTAATTCGAGTTATGAATATGGTATGCCTTCCTCCATGAGCCAACCACCACAAAGCCCAAGTGTTCCAAACACTTATCTCACATCCACCTATACCAACCCCTTGTATGAGGAGTATGTCAATGTTGCCTCACAAGTCCCTAGCCTCCAAGTTGTAACATCAAATGCAACTTGCACCATACCCATGTCCTCTCATCCATTATCATCCACACCTCCATCATCTCACTTAGCCAACATGACCATGTCATCGACCCCTCCATTCATCTCACTTAGCCAACATGACCATGTCATCCACCCCTCCATCATCTCACTTAGCCAACATGACCATGACTAATCATCCATCATCATCAACTCATCCATCATCTCATCCAACCACAACCCCATCATTCGACACATGGTCAAATCAGGAACTTACGGATACATTAGGGCTCATCAACAGGTTGCTTTCACAATGAACAAAAGGAAAATAGTCAGCTTACATAGACCCTATGACCCAAGGAGTTCCAAATCAACCTCTGCTCACCAATCAAAATTCAGCATGGGTCCCTCAATCTTCCATAGTGTCCATCCCCAATCCACCACCACTCCACACATCCACCATACCAATCAACATTGCCACTAACCAACAACACAATCCATTTCTCCATCATCATCCTCATCAATCATCCCCATATTTCAACCATCAATATTCTCCACATACCCAACCCAATTCATTCCACAACACCATGTTGGTCACACCCCAACATCTACCATCCAACCCATCAACCAACCACCACATAATCCAAGGTCCTCACATTCTAGTAGAAGATCTTAGATTCCAGGCAATGCAAAAGCAAATCGATCAGTTGATGCAAAACTCACTAGGGATAATGAGCCAAAAGCTCACATTAAGCCAACTGATCCATCAACCAATCCACCCTTCGGTACCATCACCGCCATATCCAACAGATTTTACGGTACCAAAATTTGACAAGTTTAGGGGAACCGAGGATCCTAAGGAGCATGTGAGTTCATTTGTCCATGTATGTTTTTGGATTAGCGATGATAATGCTCTTATGCTCTAAACGTTTCCTCAAACATTAGGGGGAGATGCCATTGAATGGTACAATCAATTGCCCACACATAGTATTTATACTTTTGATCAATTGATAGATCTATTCTTGGAACGCTTCACCCTTAACATTAAGAAGAAGGTGTCCTTATCGGATATATATTACTTGAAACAATGGGATGAGGAACCTATCTATGATTTTGGAAACCGTTGGAGGGCAGTCATAACAAAGTTGCCATTCTCCCTCCCAATGGAAGAAATTATCAAACTTTTTACCAAGAGTTGCTTAAAACCCATCTCTTGGATGCTACAACTCAATACTTATAGAACATTTGAGGAGGCTTTAGCATAGGCTAGTGTCATTGAGGAGATAAAAATCCAAGAGGGTGTCATTAAGCCTAAGAAGAAAGAATGGCAAAATAGGGGCCAATATCAAAATAATCAATCTGGCCAAACCAAATCCACACAAGCCTCAATGGCTAACACAACTAATCAAGTCAATCAAGTGGTCATGAGCCAACCCGTAATGGCTCAAAAACTAGTGCAACAACAAATTTCCTATCATGCGGTCCCATCAATAACCCAAGCACCAATGGTACAAAACATAACGCCAACTATGGAACAACCTACCCATCACCAATTCAATCGACCCCAACGTCAATACACTCCCTTAGCGGAATCATATTCATCCATATTTTAAAGGTTGTATGAGACCAAAAAATTAGCCTTGCTAGACATTAGGCCCGATGATCCCACCAAAAGGCCTAAAAGTTATAGAGAGCACTTGTTTTGCCCATACCATCGGCAAAATGGGCATGATATCAATTCTTGCCATGTGTTCAAAAACATAGTGCAAGACCTCATAGACCTAGGGGCCATTAACGTGGATAACCCCTTAGCTCCACAAAATCAAAATTTGGGCATATATCAGACACCTCTACCTAACCATGGGGAGGTCCAACATAATGTAGGAGGTAACAATCAACAACCACCTCCTAATCAAGTAAATCATGTCCAACAATACCAAAACTTTGTAGGAGCAGTCCATGTGGTCACTAGAGGGCAAAGGCAAAATCAACAAAATGCTCAACAACCTTCAAACCCACCTCCCATCCAAACATCACCAAATCCATCTCTGCCAATCAATCTATCCAACCCATCCAATCCACCCATTCTTCATCCAATAAGGCCAATGGTAACTTTAACTAGTCGGTTAACCACTAGTTTGAAAATGGCATCAGCCAAACTTTCTGTATATGAGCTCATCCAACAATCCCCTAGGCATAGAGAAGCTTTAATGGAAATACTCAAGTCAATTGAGTTAGAATCCCAAGACTCTAATGCCTTCAACAACTTTGTAGGGAGTGTTAGAACATGCATGGAACCATCAATTACCTTCTATGACTTTGAGATAAAATCAATGAGTTCAGAATCGGTGGACCCTCCATTGCACATAATGGCATTAATAGATAGAAAACCATTCAAAAGAGTATTAATTGATACCGGCTCATCAATCAATATCATTACTACCTCTGCCCTTATCCACCTCAAATTACCTCCATCCCACATTTCCAAATCATCATTCACCCTCAAAGCATTTAACGATGCTTTGTGTACCATAGTTGGCACTATTGTTTTACCTATAGAAGTAGGGGCCAAAATGTTGCACACCATGTTTCACATCTTGGAAGGAGCCATGGCATATAATATACTCCTTGGTAGACCTTGGATGAGGGAAATGAAATGTGTTCCTTCAATTCTCCACCAATGCTTGAAATATGTTCATGATGGACAAGTCCATTGCATCCCCATGGATGTCGAACCTTTTAAGTATTGTAATTTCATTTCAAATCCTTATGAATCCATGTTACCTTCCACCCATCTATTCTTGGCACCATCATCAAATCCACCCACATCATCTCTTAATCCACCTTCTTCTAATCCATCTACATCTTCTTCTAAAGCTCCCATCCTAGAGGAGCTACCCATCACATCACCTCCTCAAACATCCATTTCTTCTTGTACATGTGGTCACAGTCAATCTACTATTAGCACATCGTACATCACATCTACCCCTTCTTCTACAACCACTTCTTCTATTCCATCTCATCATTCCACACCACCATCTCCTCATGCCACACCACCATCCAATCCCACTCCATCAGTCGATGTGTCACAAGTCAAACTTTCATATTGTGACATATTTAACTCACCACCATCCACAACCAATCCAGAGCCACCTGAGCCTTCACCATCCACCTCATCAACCCAAGTCAAAGTCCACATCACTAATCTAAGCATTGGTGAGTATGTGGTCCAAGACGTCACCATTACACCCCTAGCCATTCCCACAGCTAAGGATTTTGGACATCCCCAAGACCGTCCTTTATCCATAGGTGTTGTTTACGACATGAGTGCCACTCCAAATAGCATTAAATTTGTTTATGGAGGGTTGGATTGCTCAACTAGGGCAAACCCACCCGAAGAACCACACGAGCCTAGGCATGCCAATATACCTAACATAGAGGAGTTTCCAGCTCGATACTTTAATATGTTCCATTGGCAAGGTCAAGGTCTAGGTTCCCATGAGCAAGGGATGCATGATATCTTAGAGGTCCCATATAGAGGTGCCCATGATCATTCCAGTTTAGGCTATACCCCATTGTCTTCCATCACTTCTCTTGAGCAAGCCTTTAAAAAGCTTAGCCTCAATGATGAAGATCACCCCATCCACCCATTACCCTCAACATCTTCTCTTGAACAAGCCCTTCAAGAACTTTGCATGGATGAAGTAGATGAAGATGATCCCATCAACTTCACCTATCCTATCTTTGATTTCGACGATGAAAGTTATGAAGAATTTGAAGTCATGTCAAATGCTTCTGATGATTCTGAAGAGGAGTCACAACCCATTGTCCCCATCACCCAATAGGAAGAGTTTTACCTCCGAATGTTCCCCATCCATCATCCCATATTTCACTTGCTTCTTCCACAAGAACAAGATGATCCACCTGGTAATCTACCTTGAGCCACCCACATAAGCCAAGAATTGTAACATATGTACATATTTCAAAAAAAAATAAAAAAAAAAAAAAAAAAATGTTGCTCTGATGATTTCACATTCACTATTATAAGGATACCATACCTCGACATCGGTTCTGATTCAATTGTTCCATCTACCCATTCGGCCAAACCATCCTACCTTCCACTAGGTCAATATGAATCCTATTGACTTATTTACCCCACTCCGTAATCCATACGATCTGGCTAGGCCAATTCCAATTGACATTAGCCTTATTGACTTGGACCGGATTTCCTCCGCACCCTCCTCTTCGGAGTTCACCCTATCCGAGGAATTGCTAAAGGCTTCGGCCCACTACATTCCTCCTTCACCGCCACCTTCACCTCCATCAGCTTCCACTAATGGTCCCGAGGTCTTTCAGGCAGAGTTAGACAATGATAAGCAAGAAAAGTTAGAAAACATCTTAGATGACTTTAATATGATCCCAACACCACATCAACTTGAGGAAGGTTCACATATGTCCATTGAAGATACCATCGACGTGAACCTTAGTTCAGATCCTGACAATCCCCAAATTGTCAAACTTGGAAAAATTTTAACACCCGATGAACAAGAGCAATTCATTGCTCTCCTCAAGAAAAAGAAAGAGGTGTTTGCATGGTCCTACAAGGATATGCCTGGCCTTGATCCTGACCTTGTTGTCCATAATCTCACCTTGCATCCTGATGCCAAGCCGATCAAACAAAAACTTAGGAGAATGCATCCTACCATAGCCCTCATAGTCAAAGAGGAAATACAAAAACTATTAGACATACATTTTATCATTCCTATTGACTATCCCGAGTGGCTATCAAACATGGTACCCATTCGCAAGCCTAACGGAGTGATACACATTTGCAATGACTTTCGAGATCTAAATAAAGCATGTCCTAAGGATGACTTCCCTCTACCAAACATTGATACTCTTGTCGATACCTGTGCAGGCCATGAAATGCTTTCCTTCATGGACGGTTTTTTAGGATACAACCAAATTCGAATAAATCCTGATGACCAACATAAAACAACATTCACAACACCTTGGGGAACATTTTGTTTTAGGGTTATGCCCTTTGGCCTCAAAAATGTAGGAGCTACTTATCAAAGAGCCATGACTTACATCTTTCATGATTACATGCACAAAATCATTGAAGATTATGTAGATGATCTCTTGGCTAAATCTAAAACCCGACAAGAACATATTGATGTCTTGGAAAATATTTTTGATCGACTGTTAGAATACAAGGTGAGATTAAATCCCAAAAAGTGTGTCTTTGGCGTTACCTCTGGTAAACTTTTAGGATTCATTGTCTCCAAAAGAGGCATTGAAGTGGACCCAAATAAGGTTAAGGCCATCATAGAAATGCAACCCCCAACTAACCTCAAGGAATTGCGTAGCTTGCAAGGTAAAATTCAATCGATCAAATGCTTCATTGCACAACTTTTCGATAAATGCAGGCCATTTAATCACTTTCTACAAAAGGGGGTAGCATTCGTATGGATAGATGAATGTCAAAAAGCATTTGATGATGTCAAGCGCTATCTAACTTCACCACCAGTCTTAACTCCTCCTAGGTTAGGGGTCCCTTTTCATCTTTATGTCTCAGCTATAGAAGTTGCTTTAGGGACAATGCTTGCATATAAAAATGAACAAAATCGAGAGCAAGCAATCTATTACATTAGTCGAACATTGGTAAGTTATGAAACAAGATACGCTTATGTAGAAAAATTATGCTTAGCGATGGTTTTAGCCACTAAGAAACTTCGACATTATATGCTAAGCCAAACAACCTATGTCATAGCTAGAGAAAATCCTCTGCGCTACATGATGTCTCACACTTATAACAACACCCATACCACTAAATGGATAATGCTCCTTATAGAGTTTGATCTTGAGTTTGTTAGCCAAAAATCCATTAAAGGTCAAGTTATCGTTGATCAACTTGCGGAAGCTCCACTACCTAGTGATCATCCCTTGATTATTGAGCTCCCAGATGATTCAGTATTTTCCATCACTGAAGTGGACAACGATGTCATTCCCGAGGAAGATGTCGATATCACATTATTCTTTGATGGATCTAAGTGCGAGAAAGGTCAAGGTGCGGGAGTTGTCTTTCATACACCATAAGGGATTCCTATCCCCTTATCATTCAAGTTAGACTTCTCATGTACAAACAACACAATAGAGTACGAAGCCTTAATCCTAGGTCTTCAATCAGCTATAGCTATGGGTATTAAGCGTATCCAAATATTTGGGGATTCTCAACTTGTAGTAAAATAGGTAACTGGAGAATACCAATGCAAAGAACCTACCATTAAGCTTTATCATGAAGTAGCAATGAAATTGCTCTCAACATTCGAATGGTATGAAATCAATAACTTACCTCATTCGACTAATAGGTTTGTAGATGCAATGGCCTCTCTTGGATCCTTGATTCCAAAGAATGACTTAGGAGAGGTACAACCCCTAATAATCTCAACAATCTCTAAAGCGGTCATTGTTCATATTGACCCAAAATATGGAAAAGATGTCTGCTTCATACACATGGAATCATGTGAGTCTTGGTCAAGCCCCATTGTAGCCTTCTTAAAATTTGGAACACTCCCATCGGACATGTCTCGGTCTACCAAACATGCTTTCAAGCAAAGGGTAGCCCGTTTCATTCTCTTGGGTGACGTGTTGTATAAACGGGGTTATGATGGAATTCTGCTTCGATGCCTCAAACCTGGGGAGGCCCAAAGGGCCATCGAGGAAGCCCATGATGGTACTTGTGGTGGTCATTTTAGTGGAATGGCCATTGCAAAGTGCTTATTATGCATGGGTTATTATTGGCCCACAATGGAACATGACTATTGCACATATGTCAAAAATTGCAAACAATGTCAAACACATGCCAATTTAACTCACGTACCATCACAAGCTTTACAACCAATACAAAGTCTCTGGCCCTTTTCACAATGGGGCCTCGACCTAATTGGCAATATTTTACCCTCCTCTTTGGGATAACACACATTCATCATAACCACCATAGAATACTTCACAAAGTGGGTTGAGGCTATACCTCTAACTAGTATGATAGGACCTCGAATTGTGGATTTCATACTCCATCATATCATCTGTCGCTTTGGCATTCCCTCTAAAATAATTTTGGATAATGGTAAGTCTTTTAAGAACAAGGATGTTCGAGCACTCTACGAGAAGTATAATATCCAACATAGTTTCTCAACTCCTTATTACCCACAAGCAAATGGACAAGCTGAAGCTACCAATAAGACCTTGATTGCCATTCTTAAGAAACTCGTCAAAGAAAATCATAAATATTGGCATACACAAATTCCTTTGGCACTTTGGGCTTATCGAACAAGCATCCGAATGCCAATAGGAGCAACACCATTCTCTCTGGTCTATGGAGCTGAAGCTATTATGCCTCTTGAGCTCGAGATTCCTTCCTTACGAGTTTCCTTGCAAGAATTCATAGATGATGATACAACTAGACAAGCACGACTTGACCAACTCACACTCCTAGATGAAAGGTGAGTCAATGCATTAGAACATTTACGAGTTTATCAAGACCGCCTCAAGCGTGCTTACAATGCTAAAGTCCATCTTTGGGAATTTCAAGTAGGGGATCTGGTACTCAAAGAGAACCAACAAAACACCAATGCTTTGCCACATCTTCATGACAAATTCATAGCCAATTGGTTAGGTCCATACATAATCACTCAAAAAGTGGGTAATGGTACTTATAGGCTTGCCAATTTAGAGGGAATAGAGGACCCTAAACCACTTAATGTTCTTCATTTAAAGGCATTTCATTGTTAAAAGTGACACATTATATGTCTATATACATGGCTTTTAAAAAAAAATCATCATCCACATAGGCATATCTACATTGCATACATTCCATTTACATTTAGGCATTTAACATACATCTTCACTTTTTGCACTCATGCATTGTTTCATTAAATCATACATATTCCATTGCATTGTACAATTTCCATTTGCATATCAACACTCCATTGCATTAGGCATATACATTTGCATTCATCCCATCCCATGTTCAATGATCTGGCATAGTAATGATGATATGACCATAAAACAAAGAGTCAAGTTATAACGATTGGGGGTACCTAGTTTGAAACATTCATGCAACTTTAACAAAATTCATATGTCAACCACATCACGTGTCACAAAATCCTAGATTTTCAGTCACTCAACCATTACTAGTGTAGCAAACAACCTCCAAATGGATGTCCGATTTTCTTTAGGACCAAAAACACACTTTACACACTAAGAAAGTCTTGAGCATCACCAATTGATCCCAAATACAATCTTGAACCAATCACATTCCATCACATCTTAAAAACATTATGAGCCAAGGAGGGTTAGTACCATACTTGGGTAGTACCTTGAAGTGAAAAGGAATAATCCTCGCTTGTCCCATCATGCAACATAGTCCAAAGCAAAAATAGTGGTTCTTACCACTACCACAATTACTCTTCGAACATAAACATAAAAACATAGAGTAGTAAGGATAGGGTCAAAATTCTCATCACACTTCGGTTGAGAATCCGATTCCCCAAAGCTCTATACAAAATTAACAAATAAAATCCCAAACACCCTTGATCCCTAAAGTTGTAAGGATCGTACTACATGTCCCTGACAAGGATGGGTAGTCATCCCCAAGGCCTAAAAGATCAAATCCCAATTGGACTATGGAGTGAATCTTCATCGGGGCTATAGATGCCTGATTGGTAGTGGAGTAAGCTCATGCGGGGTGACATGTCTCCTTGGAAAACAGGGAGACCTCTAACCGCACATAAGGATAGGCTAGCTTCAGGGTCATCTCCATAATAGGTCATGCCCAATTTACTCATAATGGGTCAATGAACTTCACATGCACACACACTGGTTCTTGATTGGATAGGGTCATTGTCACACTCAAGATTTGGTATATGAACCTCACTTGCACACACATTGGTCCTAAAGAAAGTTAGACAACCCTAGTGAGTTTGATTGATAATACTAGTATGTTTGAGTCTTTGAAAATTCTGCAGTATCTTCTTCCATATCAACATCCATATCTTCTTCCATATCAACATCCATATCTTCTTCCATATCAACATCCATATCTTCTTCCATAAAAACAACCATGTCTTCATAGTGAGTCAAGTTGCAGAACACCACCAAATTTGGTACCCCCGATTGCCAAACAATGGACAACAAAAATGGTCAATAAAATTTTTGAACTATAAAAGATCATTTGAACAACATGCATTCCTCTCATATAGTTTAGATTCATTTACTTGCATTAATCATCCATAACATATCATCATTAATAACACATCATATAGATTGCATTTACATCATTAGCCTACATACATCATCCATATAAACATCCATAGCACATCATATAGCTTGCATACATCATCCATATAAAACTTATGCATACACATCATGGTTAGCTTACATTAATCATCCATAAAACATAAAATAGGAATTGCATAAAACATAAAAGCATCCACACAAAAGATAACACAAATATATAAAAAACCATGTATATATATATATATATCATATATACAATAAATTGCCAAAAGGCTACAATGGAGCACCAAGGCTCATATATACAAAATAGTGCATCTAAGCACTAAGTCTACTATCCATGAGAAGACTCCTGAGACCTAGTAGGAGCCCTCGGCCTAGTACTCTACCTAGACTCTGTATGCCTAGATGACTCGACCATAGAAGAAGAAGGAGGATCTAGAAATGTAATATGGTGTTGCATACACACATCCTCCAAGGAATGTACATATGCCTCACTAGCTCAAAGACATCACAAATCCATCTGATGTCACCGCTCCTTCACCAAAATATCTGCCTGGAGCCTCATGACCATCGCCTGATCACTAGCCATAGTCGTTGCCCACTCCACCTCTAGCCGAGCTATAGTCACCCTAGACTCCCTCTGAGACTCAAGCATAGTCTCTCACTCCTCACGTAGCTGCTCCAACTCTACCTACAACCTCGCCACCTCGGAGATCTCACCCATCCCCTCATCATCCTCCTCTCTTCCTCTACCAACCCCACCTCTGGAGCCTATTGGGCTGCTCCCCTCGACTGCCTTGTCCTCTTCGGAGTCTTCCTTGACCTCGACACTACCGCATCATCCCCAACCACCTTTGGTACCCATACTGGTTGGGTACCAAACCATACCACATACTTAGGAGTCACCCCCCCCCCCCCCCCCCCCCCCCCCCCCCCCCCCCCCCCCCCCCCCCCCCCCCCCCCCCCCCCCCCCCCCCCCCCCCCCCCCCCCCCCCCCCCCCCCCCCCCCCCCCCCCCCCCCCCCCCCCCCCCCCCCCCCCCCCCCCCCCCCCCCCCCCCCCCCCCCCCCCCCCCCCCCCGCCCCCCCGGGCCATGCATACTCCTTTGGATCGATGAGTAGATCACTCACCAAACCCAATAGGTTCCAAGGGAACCTACAACTAGTGCTATTAGGTAGCACTATGTTCACTAACATGAACATGATCAAAGCTAGGAGCACATCCAACTCCTTTGCCTTGTACATGCTCAAGTAACATATCCCTCCATCTCCCATCTGGGCCTCCCACCACCGATCTCCAAACATCCTCTCCATCTCCACCTTCTTATCCCAACCAACCACCACCTTCTCCCCTTCTATCGGCACCTTGAGAATGTGGTATACATCCTCAAGAGTAATAGTAGCCTCCCCATCTTAGCTAGGAATGTCCCCCTATCCGGATCCCATCTCTCTATCAAAGCTGAGAGATACCCCTCATTAGCCCTCACCACATCAAGCCTCGCTACTCCCTCCAAACCCAACCTACCCAAAAACTCCCACTCATTCCTCATCCCTAAAACAAGAGGAGAGAAGCGATGTTGAGGCTCAATATCCCTCAGCTGCAACAACAAATACATTTTGTTAGTATTAATACTATATAAAAAAACAAACAAACAAAAGAAAAGAAAATTTTTGCACAAAGAAACAAATTGTCTTACCGAGAAAAAAGGTGCCTCCACTCCACGAGTAGCACCAAGGCCCTCCGCCACCATAGCCTCCACACACAAACACTCACTCACCAAGCTCCCCACACCCACTAGCCTCACTAAGCTCCCAATCACTCTCCACTCCTCCGACGCAGCTTCTCAAAGCCCAAAGCGCACAAATGAGCCTCAAGATTCACTTAGAAAGCTTTTTATAGCTTTCTTTGGTGCATTCAGTAACAGACCTACACCTATAAACCGTAGGCACAACCGCATGCCTACAGGTGCACTTAGGCGTGCATGAGCCCCTGTAGAATACGCCAGGCACAGGCGCACGCTTGGAAACAAAAAATCATGAAGACAAAGCCATAAAAACAGTATCTCCCCTCATCGAATTTGCACCAAATTTCATCCACACATCATGCACATCATAAAATTTGATTTTGTGAAAACACAAAAAAGTTTTGCATGCATATTTTGCGAGAACAGGCCAAATTCTTCAAAAACACATATCCCATTACAAAACATGACAATCCAAGTCAAATTTTTATAAAATCAACATTCCACAATTCTTCATCATATGCTTCATCATCCCATCAAATTTCGCATAATTTGGAGTTGATTTAACCGTTAACTCACTCATTTTTCCCATAAAGCGCAACACATATCAACAAAATACAAAAATCACAAATCAATCAACTCCACAATCATCAAAATCACTGCATGACTACATCAAGCATTCTTCCATCATTATCCTTCATGAATCACAAATCATACAGCACATTTCGTCTTGATAAGTGAACCTTGTACCTAGTGGGTTATTCTATCAACTTGGCGATTGCAGCGATAGTAATCCATGCAATTCGGTAAGATGAATAATCTACAATAAGGACACTTGACAATGATCATCATCCATTATCACATCATCAAAGATCACAATCACATTTGGCACCTCACATTTTGAGTACAACTTTGCCAAGAACAATTTGCTCAAAGGCGGTCATTGATGCCCTTTTTCATGGGGCATGAAAACATGGATAATCAAAATCACAAACACTCATTCATTTGACAATAGTCACCATACAAGACACATCGGTAGACTGATTGGTTCCATTATGGAATTGGTAAAGAAATTTCCACAATCACTACCCCACCCCTACATTGACTTAGTCATCCTGCATCTTCATCAATTGCATACTCAATGACGCCATTGTGACATCTTATTCAATAGCATCGAATCATCCCAAAGTTTGGGGCAACCACAATTTGATTATGATTTCCCATGATGGGATACATCTTACAATCACATGGTATTATACACCAACCCCTTTTCCACCATTGGGGCATAAATGGTATCACATTTTACATCATTCATATCATCCACAATCACATGGTATTATACACCAACCCCTTTCCCATCATTGGGGCATAAACGGTATCACATTTTACATCATTCATATCATCCATAATCACATGGTATTTTACACCAACCCCTTTTCCACCGTTGGGGCAAAAATGGTATCACATTTTACATCATTCATATCATCCACAATCACATTGCATTTCACACCATTCATTCATCAATTGCACAAATTCACTACATCATTCATTATTTGCACAAAAAATTTCAATTGGCTTGTGAGATACATTCGTAACTCATTCACCAATTGAGGGGGTAAGCTACAAAATTCCAAAAATTCTTTATTCTTTTATCTTCAACATTAGTGCTCAAATCCAACGACAGAGAGAAGCTGCTTCTGCCCCATAGCCCAAGCAGGTGTCTCGTATTTTTGCACCATATTGTGTTTCACGCAACATGGTACAAAAAGGGGCATCTATAGACACCAAATTACAGCCACTAATCCTCCATCCTAACCATCCCACCACCCACTTGTCCACCATACACCTTCCCACCAATTATTTGGCCCAATTCCACCTTTCCCGCCATCCATTTCACCACTTTAGCCCTTTCCCGCCATTTCCTAACCCAATTGGGATTATTTTAATATTATTTTATATTTAATATAATATTTTATATTATATTATAATATATTTATTATAAAATATATATTTATAAACTCAATTAACCACAACCGTCCGATCCAATTTAATCTCCACCCTCCATCTTCATTAATCCATGCCACACTCAAAAAGTAATCTCAACCTTAGGATCTAATTTAATCTTAGCCACACGATTAAAAGTGCAAGGCTAAAACCCTAAGAAAACCCTAGGTTGGATTATAAAATAAGGGCATTTGCAAATGCTCAAACCCTGGAACCTTGAGATTAGAAGTTGCACCCTGGAGGAGTCATTGTTGAAACCCTAGCGAAGCAGAGAGAGATAGAGTCTGAAGATCTAAAGCCCTAGTTAGTCAACAAGACTTCTGCTGTTCCAGCCATCCCCCATTCATCCTCCATCATCATCATAGCCCCATCCATCCATCGCATCCATCGCCACCCCCTCGATCTACTTCTGCAGATTTACCCTTATTCACAGGCGCCCTCCCGAGCTTGCCAGGCTCGCTACAGAGCCTACAAAGCTCACTGTAAAGCTTACCAAGCGCTCACCAGAGCCTGCTATATCATAGGCTCACTCCAGAGCTTGTGAAGCTCACTCCAGAGCCTACGAAGCTCGTGCCAGAGCCTACCAAGTGCGCATCCGAGCCTGTCGCAACCACAAAAATGCGAATCTGAGTCTGCTACACCACACCAACTGCAACAACAAAATGAAAGCAAGGTATATCTTTATTGGTTTTATTCTGTTACATGATTTGTAGATTTTGCATGCCATTTGATCCATTTTTAGTTAGGGTTTACTGATGTCTGAGGGCCTCACACTGTGGAGCCCTCACAGGTGTTATTAACCCCTTTCTCTATTTTTGTGTATGCAGATCTATAGATTTCACATATTGTTGAATGGCTGTTGAAGCTAGAGTGGCCCGCCATAGGATATCCAAAGCCCACTCACCCCGTTGGAAGCAAGAACACATCAATCTGAAGACACTTCATTGTTATAGCTAGGGTTTTGGAGAACCCTAGCATTTTTGTAAATCATTGTATCAAATACCCTCATTGAGGATAGATTGTATCAAAGGAGTTTATTGGCTCCCCCCATTTTATTGAATATATCCATTTGTGCAATCTTGTATCTCATTGTGTTATTTGATTTATTTTATTTTATTTTATTGGGAATTTCAAGTAGGGGATCTAGTACTCAAAGAGAACCAACAAAACACCAATGCTTTACCACATCTTCATGATAAATTCGTAGCCAATTGGTTAGGTCCATACAAAATCACTCAAAAATTGGATAATGGTACTTATAGGCTTGTAGATCAGAGATCTTACCCATCTCCTTATCATCCTCTCTATCTCCCTCTACCAAACCCACCTCTGGATCCTATTGGGCTGCTCCCCTTGATTGCCTCTGACCCGTCGATCGCTGAGGCCTCGTCCTCTTTGGAGTTATCCTCAACCCTGACACTGTCGCATCATCCCCAACCACCCTTGGTACCCATACTGGTTGCGCACCAAACCACACCGCATACTCAAGAGTCACCCTTGCATCATCCACATCGGGGACCTTTAGCTAATCATCATCCTCCATCTGTACCCACCATGGCTCTGCATATGGCAATGCCTCCTCATCGCGTCAATGTCGATACAACATCAGCTCATCCGACACACCCTAAGGTAAACCAAAATTCCTTAATATCCATGAGTACTGGAAGTACTCCACCTCCTCATATCACCATCTAACCAACCACTGCACCTGTCTCACCCGACGCAACTACCTCCTATAACCATCCTATCGAGCTCCTTGCCATGGCCTCCATATAACATCTACTCGAGTCAATCCCAACCACATGTCCCGGTACCACTGACCATTGTGCACCTCCTGACTTAGCTGAACCTCCTCAGTGACCATCCATCGCCTAGCATAGGGCTCCCCCACTTGCCATGACTCACATGGCAACCCCTCGGGCTGAGCTACCATAAAATGCTCCCAATACTAGCACTGTAGGAGGAAACTACATTCAATCCCCTTCCTCTCCCTTTGAATCACCTCATACAACTCCCAGTATAACTGTGCCAATAAGGTAGGTGCCCATGCATACTCCTGAGGATCTATCAGTAGATCGCTCGCCAAACCCAATAGGTTCTAAGGAAACCTATAGCCAGTGCTATTAGGTAGCACTATGTTCGCTAGCATGAACATGATCAAGGCAGGGAGCGCATCCAACTCCTTCACCTTGTACATGCTCAGGTATCATATCCCTTCATCTCCCATCTGTGCCTCACACCATCGATCCTCGAACATCCTCTCCATCTCTGCCTTCTTATCCTGACCAACCACCTCCTTATCCCATTCTACTGGCACCTTGAGAATATGATATACATCCTCAAGAGTGATAGTAGCCTCCCCAGTAGACAACTGGAATGTCCCCCTATTCGGGTCCCATATCTCTATCAAAGCAGAGAGATACTCCTCATTAACCCTCACCACATCAAGCATCACCACACCCTCCAAACCCAACCTACCCAAAAAATCCCACTCTTCCTTTGAAAGCTTCTTCCTGATCCTTGTAACAAGAGGAGAGAAGCGATGTTGAGTCTCAATGTCCCTCAGTTGCAACAAAAAAAATATTTTGTTAGTACTAATACTATATTTAAAAAAAAAAGAGAAACAACAAAGTTTTTGCACAAAGAAACACACTGTATTACTGGAACAAAAGGTGCCTCCAATCCACCAGTAGCACCAAGGCCCTCCACCGCCATAGCCTCCACACATAAACACTCACTCACCAAGCTCCCCACACCCACTAGCCTCACTAAGCTCCCAGTCACTCTCCACTCCTCTGACGTAGCTTCTCAAAGCCCAAATCGGACAACTAAGCCTCAAGATTCACTGAGAAAGATTTTTATAGCTTTATTTGGTGCATTCAGGCATAGACCTATGCCTGTAAACCACAGGCATAGCCGTGCGCCTGTCGGCACACTTAGGCACGTGCAGGCACCTGTAGAATATGCCAGGCAAAGCATGCACCTGGAAAAAAAAGCATGAAGACAAAATCCATCAAAACAATAGCTCCCCTCATCAAATTTGCACCAAATTTCATCCACACATCATGCACATCATAAAATTTGGTTTTGTGAAAACACAAAAAAAATTTGCATGCATATTTTACGAGAATAGGCCAAATTCTTCAAAAACACATATTGCATTACAAAAAGTGACAATCAAGGTCAAATTTTCACAAAATAAACATTCCACAATTCTTCATAATATGCTTCACCATCCCATAAAATTTTGCACAATTTGGAGTTGATTTAACCGTTAACTCACTCATTTTTTGCATAAAGTGCAGCACATATCAACAAAACAAAACAAAACAAAAATCACAAATCAATCAACTCCACAATCATCAAAATCATTGCATGACTACATCAAACATTCTTTCATAATTATCCTTCATTAATCAAAAATCATACAGAAAATTTCATCTTGATAAGTGAACCTTGTACCTAGTAGGTTATTCTATCAACTTACCGATTGCAGCGATAGTAATCCATGCAATTCGGTAAGATGAATAATCTACAATAAGGACACTTGAAAATTATCATCATCCATTATCACATCATCAAATATCACAATCACATTTGGCACCTCACATTTTGATTACAACTTTGCCAAGAATAATTTGCTCAAAGGTGGTCATTGATACCCTTTTCCATGCGGCAAGAAAACACGGATAGTCAAAATCACAAAAACTCATTCATTTGACAACAGTCACCATACAGGACACATCGGTAGACTGATTGGTTCCATTACAGAATTGGTGAAGAAATTTCCACAATCACTACTCCACCCCTACGTTGACTTAGTCATCTTGCATCTTCATCAATTGCAATACTCAATGATGCCATTGTGACATGTTATTCAATAGCATCGAATCATCCCAAATTTTGGGGCAACCACAATTTGATTATGATTTCCCACGATGGGATATATTTTACAATCACATGGTATTATACACCAACTCATTTTCCACCGTTGGGGCATAAATGATATCACATTTTACATCATTCATATCATCCACAATCACATGGTATTATACACCAACCCTTTTTCCACCATTGGGGCATAAACAATATCACATTTTACATCATTCATATTGTTCACAATCACATGGTATTATACACCAACCCCTTTCCCACCGTTGGGGCATAAATGGTATCACATTTTACATCATTCATATCGTCCACAATCACATTGCATTTCACACCATTCATTCATCAATTGCACAAATTCATTACATCATTCATTATTTGCACATAAATTTTCAATTGTCTTGTGAGATACATTCGTAACTCATTCGCCAATTGAGGGGGTAAGCTAAAAAATCCCAAAAATTCCTTATTCATTTATATTCAACATTAGTGCTCAAATACAACAACAGAGAGAAGTTGCTTCTGCGCCCATAGCCCAAGCAGGTGTCTCGTATTTTTTCACCATATTGCATTTCATGCAACATGGTACAAAAAGGGGCATTTGTAGACACCAAATTACACCCACAAATCCTTCATCCTAACCATCCCACCTCCCACTTGTCCACCATATACCTTCCCGCCAATTATTTGGCCCAATTCCACCTTTCCCACCATTCATTTCACCACTTTAGCCCTTTTTCGCCATTTCCTAACCCAATTGGGATTATTTTAATAATATTTATATTATATTATAATATATTTATTATAAAATATATATTTATACTCAATTAACCACAACCGTCCAATCCAATTTAATCTCCACCCTCCATCTTCATTAATCCATGCCACACTCAAAAAGTAATCTCAACCTTAGGATCTAATTTAATTTTAGCCACACAATTAAAAGTGCAAGGCTAAAAACCCTAAGAAAAGCCTAGGTTGGATTTTAAAATAAGGGCATTTGCAAATTCTCAAACCCTAGAACCTTGAGATTAGAAGTTGCACCCTGGATGAGTCATTTTTGAAACCTTAGCAAAGCAGATATAGATAGAGTCTGGATATCTAAAACCCTAGTTATTCAACAAGACTTTTGCTATTCCAACCGTCCCCCATTCATCCTCCATCATTGTCATAGCCCCATCCATCCGTCGCATCCATCTTCACCCCCTCGATCTGCTTCTGTAGATTTACCCTTATTCACAAGCGCCCTCCCAAGCTTGCTAGGCTCACTGTAGAGTCTGCAAAGCTCGCTGCAGAGCTTGCCAAGTGCTCACCAAAGCCTGCTATATCACAGGCTCACTCTAGATCTTATGAAGCTCGCTCTGGAGCCTGTGAAGCTTGTGCCATAGCCTGCCAAGTGCGCGTTCGAGCCTATTGTAACCATAGAAACGCGAATCTGAGTATGCTACACCATGCCAACTCCAACAACGAAATGAAAGCAAGTTATATCTTTATTGGTTTTATTTTGTTACATGATTTGTAGATTTCAAATGCCATTTGATCCATTTTTAGTTAGGGTTTATTGATGTCTGAGGGCCTCACACTGTGGAGCCCTCCCAGGTGTTATTAACCCCTTTCTCTATTTTTGTGTATACAAATCTGTAGATTTCACATATTGTTGAACGGCTATTGAAGTTGGAGTGGCCCGTAATAGGATATCCAAAGCCCACTCACCCCGTTGGAAGCAAGGACACATCAATCTGAGGACACTTCATTGTTATAGCTAGGGTTTCGAAGAACCCTAGTGTTTTTGTAAATAATTGTATCAAATACCCTCATTAAGGATAGATTGTATCAAAGGAGTTTATTGGCTCCCCCGTATTATTTAATATATCCATTTGTGCAATCTTGTATCTCATTGTGTTATTTGATTTATTTTATTTTATTTTTAAGTGTCATGTTCCTGTTTTCACAATGGTATTGAATGATTTTCTAAAGTAAAATTCACAAAAAATAACTTATTGATAATAAAATAAAAATTACAAAATCAAATGTTATTAGCTCAACTGGTTAGATTCCTTGAATTTTAAGGAGGAGACCCAAGTTTGAATCTTTTCAAAAGATGCATACATAATAGTCAAGTAGTTATAATTTAATGGCCAAGTAATATATGGTTGTGATATAACAAATCCATTTCAATTTCATACAACATATTCAAAATAAATAAATATAATAATTAGTTGATTATGTATTTTAAAATTTTAAAACAAAATATCAAATGTCATGAACATGTGTAGTTAAAATTTAACATTTCATTAAAAATAATATAACATTAAAAATAAAGTAATTTATTAAAAACCTCATAAGTCACTTCAAATTCTAATTTTGAACCTCTTAATCAAATACCCAAATATTTTTTGAAAAAGAATTCAAAAATATTATATCAGAACATTTATTATTTACAAGTTGGAATGAGACTCCTCCTAGACTTAGACAACAAGAGCATTTTTTTCCTCCTCTTAACTTTCCAAAAAACTTCCATAACTCTAAATCCTATGATCCTAGTTGGAATGAGACTCCTCCTAGACTTAGCCAACAAGAGCACTTGTTTCCTCCTCTTAACTTTCCAATAAACTTCTATAACTCTAAATCCCAATAACCTAAATGGAATGAGACTCCTCCTAGACTTAGCCAACAAGAGCACTTGTTTCCTCCTCTTAACTTTCCAATAAACTTCCATAACTCTGAATCCCAAGATCCCAAGAATAACCACTTTTGGTTACAATACTAAAATAAAATTGACATTAGAGCCAAATATCTTAAGTCACATGTCTACAATGGTTGTCCAAATTAGATAAGCACTGGATTTGTTCACCAACCTTCCCAATCCTCTCATCCTCAATAGCCATGCCACTATGCCATTGAACCCCTACCTCCTTCTCGGTACTTGTCTTAGCCAAGACATTTACCTTTGTATTCTGATCTCTACCCACATAAATTGGGATCACATCATCCAATTCCCTTCACAACTCCTTAATTTGGGTTACATGAATCCTCAACCTCCATGTCTCTAAATAAAAGTTCCTCATGAAATCTAGAGCTCCTTCCAAGAATTGAGTATTTGATTATATGATTATCCTCCTATAACCCTATCTTACTACCTAAATAAAATAAAATTTAATAGTTAAAGCTTCTACTTCATTTTTCATGGCCTTTCCTAGACCTTGTAGTTACCAATGAAGCACTATCCCAACATGATTCCTACATACCACTCTAATTCTAGATCTATCCGGATTGCCTTTTATAGCTCCATCAGTATTCATTTTAATTTAGCCTTCTAGAGGTTTTTTCCAACTAGCTTTGTCTTTCCCATCCTACTCTTCACCTTCCTTCTCCATCGTCCCTATATCGGCCTTAGTTTCCTCTTTAGCATACACTACCATAGTTTCTATGACTTTACTCCAAATAGCCTGCAAACACCATCCAAAGGATGAAAATATTTCTCTTTAAAAAAATCCATTTATTTCTAAACACAATTACCACCGAATATATTTTAATCCAAGCTTCCACCCAATATGAAGAGCTTATAATTTAAATTTTTCCCTCTTCCATATTTCCCAAATATTAATCTAGTTTAGATCACCATTGGCTTGGATTTTATAAGCTAAAAACTATCTCTCCCAAATTTGACACATGAATGGGCACTCAAACATTATAGGGTCAGATGTTTCTGTTGGTTACGAATCTGCCATGAGGAAAGGATTTTGGGTTAATGCGCCCAGATTCACCCACCAAAGATGAAATTCCGAAAGGAAGAGATGCCTTCCGTGCCAATCTTCGAAGAAGGCCAGCTCCTTTGGGGGGTTTAAGCTAAGAGTGCAGGAAAGAGATAAAGAAACAGAAAGAATTTACAAATATGATTGGAGTTTGGTGGGGGGAACTAACAGTACGGAAACACATCAATCACCATTTCTTACTGCATCATAAATACAAAGCATGACCAGGAACTGCAAAACCTAAGTATACTTTCTGTATTAAGCTATGTACACATAACTACAATGGTCCCCTAGAAAACATTCTCCCTCCAAGGAGAACTAACAGCACGACAATGCATCAATCACCACTACGTACAATCACATAAACAGAAAGCAACCAAGAGATATCAGAGCCAGGTATATGTGTTATGCAGAGAATTTATACGCACAGCTACAATGGTCCCCTAGCAAACATTCTCCCTACAAGGAGAACTAACAGCACGGCAACGCATCAATCACCACTACGGACATCAATGTAACACACAACTGATGGAACTGCTACCACATCTATTTTATGTATCCTCTAATGTACAAGCAATGCTTTAGGCACCTGACCACCAAATGCTGAAATGAATCAACGAGCCATGACACAGGGAAGCATAAAGCATAAATATAAAGGAGAGGCAGCATAAAGAAATAAAAACAGCAGAACAGAACCAGGCATACAAATTATATTTATAAGCAAAAGCACGGTTACAATGGTTCCCTAACAGACATTCCCCTTCCACCCTTTACAATGAAATCATGGTGGGTTTTTATAGCCCGAGTCCCTCCCGTTACATTAATGGGCACAAAGTCCCAATCAAACACTAGCTGACAAAAGCGGCGAAAGAGCTGCAACTGCTGACCTTTGTCGGACTAGACTGTACCCGTAGCATGGTCTTCCTGGAAGCTGGATAGCTACGTGGCAGTGTGTTGGGCAGAACTTCTTATCGACAAGAATACGGGTAGCTGGAGCAGGTAGAACCTCCAATCAGCTCTAAATGAGGCTACTGGCATAGGTAATGCAACCCATGCTCGTCCTTTTGCTCGGCACGTGTTGGCTCAAATCTGAAAGCTAGACACTTGTCAGATGATGGATGATGTTGTTTGACACGTGTCTACCTTGAAAGGTAGTTTATCCAACTTCGCTTAGGATCAGAGTGCCATCGGGTTGCACAGGCAGAAAACAACGCAGTCGGGAAGGCCTTCATGCCTTGGGTGTATTTCTGAGTTTGTTTCCCTACTACGCACCTATCAAGGGCGCACTCCGACTTCGCTGTGAAGTCGGACTGTGCACAGGTGAAATCTGGTTTCTACCGCCGTACGGACTTCGCTCCAGCACTTATCATTATTTTTGCTAGCCTGCTACAAGGTGCGCCCAGAAAGAGGGGCGAAGGCGAATTTCGCACCGAAACTGGGCGAAGTGCGAACTTCGCATCGAAACTAGGAAAAGTGCGGACTTCACACCAAAATTGGGCGAAGTGCAAACTTCGCACCGAAACTGGGTGAAGTGCGGACTTCGCACCGAAACTTAGCCATTTTCCAGGGCAACTGCTGTCAACTTTGAGATTCAATTGAGGGGCTCCAAGAAAGGGGGGAAAAAGAGAATGTAGGAAAGAGGGAGAAAGGGAGAGAAAAATAAAGGAAAATAGAGGAAGAGGGAAAATGAAGAGCAGCACTTCTACAAAATTGAAAACATTGCACCCCGTGCAAAATGTGGCAACATTTCTAGCGGCTCGTAGGGTTTCAAGCTCACCTCGGCGCAAAGAATCCATGCCTTCATCCATTGGGTGTAGAGGAACTTGCTTCCCCTGCCTTTTGCTGCTCTAGCTGTTCTCCTCGCGGCAACTGTTCTTCAGATTCACCTTCATCAGTTGCCTCCTCAGAACCATCTTTCGAAGGCTCTCTAGCTTTTGCTTCTGCCTCGCTGATGCGGTTGTATGCAGCCTGGGCTTGGCCCCAGGCTTCTGCTTCGAATGGCCGATGGTCAGCAACTTCTTCTAATGCTGCATGGAAAGCAGCGACCACGTGCAGGTTGATGGTGAGGTATCTTTTTCCTAGCTCCTGGAAGTAGGAGTTGATCTTGCAGCATTTGGACACCATCTAGGTGACCTGACTTTCTTGAATTGGCTCAGTCCAGCTATCAATATCAGTTGTATCTGCCTTAAAGGACCGCCAATTCTTTTTCACCTACTCATGGGTGAGAAACTCACCATTCTCAACAAAGCCCGGGCACCCTAGTTCAGAAAGAGCATGAAAGGGAGCCATACAAATGTCTCTTTCATGTTCGAATGCGTCCAAAATTTATCTGGCAACCCTCACTTCTTCCACTTTATTAAAATATTTATGTAAGGTTACCCTTGCATCTACCCATTCTGCAGTGAATGAGGACATGGGGGAAAATTGGAGGCCATCGTGCTCGTGCTCCTAAAGATTTATTGCCAGGTCCAGCCATTGCTTCGCCTGGCGTTCGGCCTCCTCTACCATAGGCTTTCCCTGGGCAGAAACTTCTTGAATTTTCGATGCAAAATCCAGAACTGACATAGCCTTATACGTGTGGGGCTTGCATCCCCACAGCAGATCAGCCCGCATCCCCTTAACTTTGCTCTTCAAAAATATCGTCGCTTGAGATGCTCTCTCTACAGATTGGGACTGCGCCTATTTCAAAGACTCCTGGAGCTGAGAAATCTGCTCCAAGGTTGCCTACTTTTCCGTTGTGGCTTGTTGCTGAGAAGCGGCCAACTGGGCTTTTAGTTCATCTATTTCTCGCTGCACTGCTTCCAGCTACTCAGTGGACCTGGACAGGTCCTCTTCAAGCTGTCTTGTCTTATCCTGCAACCCGAAAAGCTCTTCCTATTCCTCCAGACTCTTGACAAGGAGATTGTCCGCTTTACAAATGATTCCCTGAATCTCGTATCGCTTGTCGATATCGTCAAAGCTTTTCTCCTTTGTCTGGAGCTCGTATTCTGCCCTGGTCATTTCTCGGAGAGGCTTCTTCACTTTCGAGATTATCTTCTCTATTGTAAGCACTCTCCTCTCGAATTTAAACTTGGTGCACTTTATCGGGGCGGCTATCTCTTCAGGTCTCCTCTGCTTCAGGTTTTGGAGGAAAGAGATAGGGTACTCTACAGCTCTCGTTGCCAGAGGCAAGTTGTTCATATTTTGGAGGTCGTCCATGAAGTCTGGTTCCCCTAACCTAGGGTTCTGCTGAGACATCTCTCCTGTAGGAATGGAATCAGGAGGAACCGGACGGACTTTGGAAGGATCGGCCGCTTCTGAGGGCGACCGGGAAGTGGAGATGGGAGCGGTTGATGCTGAAAGGGTTTCAAGTGGTTGAGGCGGTGGATGTAATAGTGAATGCATGGCTTTTAGCACTAACCTCAGGTGAAGGGTTTGCGGTTTGACTCAGAGATAGGGAAACGTTGGGGTTTTGAGCGGGGCCACTAGAAGGGTGTGGAGACGGGGAGGAAGATGCGGCCACGGCTTGCTCGGATTGAGCGGGAGATGGAGTAGGAGTAGGGTTAGATGAGACCAGAGAGAGTGGGGCAGCAAACATACCTACGATCTCCGCCTGAGCTGATGTTGGATGGATGTCTGTGATTCTGGTTCTGGTGGCTGGCTCAGGACTGCCCATAGAAACAATCTCTAGAGCGGTTGAAAGCGGCTACGGCTCTGCGACTGGCTACTGTACTGTCAGACTAGGTCGCCTGATCTTTTCAACTCTCTTCCTCTTCTTCTCTTCTAGAATAATGGCCGGATCGGGGGAAGGAGATGAAGCAGGTGCAGCAGGCACTGATGTTCCCACGATTAACTTGTATCGGGGTTTGACTTGCAGAAGGTCTGACGCAACCGGTCTGCTCTCTGGTGGTGCTGGCGCCTTTTATGCCTAAAGGGTCACCTCAAGCGTTGAATTGACTGGTTTTTGCACCTTTTCAGGAACCACCTTGGAAGCCACGGGCTGCATTGGGTCCACTTGGATGTCTACTGGGCCCGCACTAGCAGTTGCCGAAGTGTACAACTATTGGGAGGAAGACCCTCCTTTATAAACCTCAAAGGGACCTCGGGGAACGTAATCTTGATATGCGAATGGCCGCCATCTGTCATGGTGCTGGTCATATAGAACTGAAAAGTCATCATCAATGGCCAGATTTCTCCTGGTGGATTTGTCGTGCTGCATGCGGCACCTCATCTTCCAGCATTCAATAATCTTTTCTTTTGGCCAGTTAAGGCCTGCTATCTTGGAGATGAATTTTTTAAACCCTGGAGAAGAAAACTTGTGGTCCGGGTTTTGCTTGGGGTCATATGCCACCTCCTTGCAGTAAAAATCTTGCCACGGAGGCGAAGCTTCCATCAAGTCAATTTCTCAGTCAAGGTCAACATGGACCACTTCGCATCTGTCTTCGATTATATCTGCTCGGGGGCAGAGATGCGTGAACTTTCCCCTTATCCTGTATGGGTCGTACTTCCAGCGTTGCGGCAGCAGAATCAGACCAATGTCAAAAAGCTCCTACTCGAGATAGACATGTTGTCCTACCTCGGAGATCTCAATGTTTTCCTAGGAAAGAGGATATTGAAAGATCTGGCCTCTTTTCTTTCCTAGGCCGAACTCCTCCTCAACATAATCCATCTGACGGGCAACCTCCATCCCAAAATGATGATCCGTGCACCAGTAAGGCAGCAGGTGAGGTTTGCCCTTGAATCCATAGATTCTGACCACAATCCCCTGCGTCAGTCTAAAAATGTCCTCAAGCTTCTGACTCAGCATAGAGTTCATCATTTCCCATGGGGGGCGAGGGATCTCTCCATCGCTGAAGACTAACATGACCAATCCCATAAAGTTGAAGTTAAACTTGTAGTAAGACCATTTTCGGTATAGGTCATCTATCCAGTCATAGACGGGCTGTGGCTCTCCCTTCTCATTGACCTTCTTCAGGTTCGAGATCGAAATCCGGGAGTGCAAATGATACAAACATAGCCAAGCTAGGACAAAACTAAACCAAAATTCAATAGACTGCTTCTTCTGGATCTTCACCAGGCTAGAGTGGATGGCGTATGCAAGCCAATCTGCCCAGTCAAAAAATATGGGGCACTTTCCACTTCTCTGCACTGCTGGTTCGTAGGATTATCTACACAGGAGACATTCTACCAATGCTAGCTGGTACGACTGTACTAGCTCATCAGAGTCGCAGTCGAGGATCCATGCCAGAATGGTGTATAAATATTTGCTCTGAAACCTCGCCAAGGGCATGGGGCCGATTGGCCACTGTCCAGCTACAAGCGGGGCGTTCAGCTCTGAATTGAGGAAATCCCTCATCCATTTTGTATGCGTGAAGTGTCCCGCTTGCTCGCCTAGATTTATCTTTCTGACGATTGTGCTGGAGTCATACTCTAACCGCGGGGCGAAAGCTGGCTGAACAGTCTCCTTGTGCAGTGCGAACAAGGGTTTACCGCTGGAGCTACAAATTTTTCGGGTAGCTGGTCTGTAATGTCTAACAATCAGGTCTACCAGCTTTGGGCATTGATGTATAGGAGGGCACAAGAACCGGAAAAGGTTAGACTTGTACACCGCTTCGAAATGGTGAGAGGGCGAAACCTTGTCAACCCAACTCTCCACATTTGTCCGCAGCTTAGTCAGTCTCATAGAAAACAAGCCATCCCTGTATCCCGCCAAGTAATTTACTGGAGATGGTGGGGCTTGCCCACGCTGTACTTTCTTTGGTCGGGACTTTGACTTTCACTTCGACGGTGTTTCACTTCTGAAAACACCTGGCCGTGGTAAATATTCAGGTTCGCACCCTTCGCTGGATTGCGCTGGCATTGGCATCTTTCCTCTGTCCATCTCTTCAAAATAGCAATAATTATGAATTCAAGGCGTCTATAGTAGATTTCACAGTCACAGGAATAATCTACGTAGTTTGGCATGTCTGGATGCATCTGACCCCCTTTTCTAGATAATGACAGCGTCATTAATGTCATGTAGGAGGGATTAGGTCGGCTGGCAAGTGAAGGAGTTATGTTTCTTAGGTGGCTGCACAGGAGAATGTTTTGAAAAAGGTATCCCGGCTACTGTGCCATGCTTCTTTGATTGCACTTTTTATTGAGGACTGTGCAATCATCAAATTTATCTTGAACACTGCGCCATGGCTGACGTCACTGCCGTAATCCGGGCACACTGCTCAAGAAAAAACCCCTTGGTGCGGAAACCCATCTCAAAATAGTCGCAATGCGCCTTGGGCCCAACTTGGAGCTTTTAGAATATTTTATTCATTTTTTTAAACAACTATCCAAGCTGTTCAAAAACGAGGCGCAATTGGACTTCGCCCAAAGTTGGGCGCGATCCGACTTCGCCAGCGCAGTCGGACTTCGCCGGAAAATGGGGCGCAGTCCGAACTGCAACTTGCATTGAGACTGTTTCTTTTCTTTTTCCTACCGCGCCCAAGGGTTGAGCGCAGTCGGACCTTTACAAACTTCGGAAGAGAGGCGAACACTTAGAACTTTACTGCCTCTTGGGACCGGGTGCACGAGCTGCGCTTAAACAATGAAGCGCGTTCGGACTTCGCCCAAAATTCGGGCGAAGTTCAAACTTCGCGTGAAGTTTGCACTTCATGCGTGAGCTGCGCGTAGTTCATACTTCGCGCGCAATCCGACCGAAGTCGGACTTCGCGCGTGAAGTCGGACTTCACTCAAAACTGAGCGCAGTCCGATCTCTTGGTGCCTTTGCAGTTTTTCTCCCTTCAAACTTCGCTCTGTTGCTGGCGCGCAGCCTGACTTCGCTGCGAAGTCAGGTAGCGGCCAACACTTAGACATTTTTTGCTTTCTTCTTCACTCGAGCAGCCCCTTCACGAACTTCGCCCCTTCTGAGGAGCGACAACAGACTTCGCTGCGAAGTCTGTATTCTCTCCCATGTCGCAGTTCGGCTCAAACAAAATAAAAAACTGAAAGCTGGAAACTGTACATGCTGGAAAACAAAAATGCATAAGGGAAATTTTTACAAAGAAGGGCCACTCGGGCACCTTCAACAGCGGTAAATTTTTAAGTGGAACCCGTTAACAGGGATAGGTAGGAGTTGACCCTCCATATCCTAAAGTACATAGGCATTGAACTGGTTCACCTGGGCAATCTGATATGGGCCCTCCCAGAGAGCATCAAACTTCTCATGATTACCCAGCTTTGCCTTATATGAATCCCACTTCAGCACCAGGTCCCTGATTTTAAAAATTTTGGCAGTGGTGCCTTTTGCAAACCAGCCTTGAGTGGCTGCAATATGATTAGTGAAGGTCTGATATGCTTTTTCTCTGTCTTCTTCCAACTACAGGAGTTGGCACAGTCTGTCGTCCATCAGGTCTCCACTGCTCCTATCTTCGTCCAACATCCATAGGGCAGGGATTTCAATGTGGGATGGCATGACAGCCTCTTTGCCATATATGAGCGCATAGGGGGACGTTTTGATGGATTTATTGAATGAAAATTTGTCTGCCCACAGCGCCCGGTTTAGGAGTAAATGCCAAGTCCGCTTGTTTCTGTCAATGGTCCTCCGGATGATTTTCAGGAGGTTCTTGTTAGTAGACTCGACAAGGCCATTCCCCTGCGGGTAGTAATTAGAAGACATCTTGTGATAGATGCCAAGTTTTCCAGTGTACTCCGTGAGTACAGCGCCTACGAATCCTGGACCATTGTCTGTCACAATTGACTCTGGAACCCCGAAGCAGGTAATCAGGCTCTCAATGAACCTGATGACCGTTTCTTGGTCTGCATTCTTGGTCGGGATTGCCTCTGCCCATCGTGTGAAGTAATCAGTGGCTGTAAGAATAAAATTGTGTTCGATAGAGGAATTAGGCAAAATCACCCTAATGAAGTCTAGACCCCATTGCTGGAATGGAATATCTGCCTGAATCGGTTGAAGGGGTAGGGGTGCTTTTCTATTTTTTTCAGCAAACCTCTGGCATTGATCACACTTGGAATAGACCGCATAAGTGTCTGTAAATAGAGTGGGCCAATAGTACCCAGCTCTAATTATTTTTAAGGCCATAGGCCTTGCATAATGATGACCCCTAGGCATACCGAAATGAAATTCTCCGAGGACCCTGGGCTGATCGGATTTTATGATGCACCACAACAGGATGTCGTTGATGTTTTTGAAGTAAAGCCCCTCGAGGTGAAGAGTGTACTTAAGTGCACCTAGCTGAAATCTCCTTCGTTGTGAGGCGTTTAGGTGATCTAGACATCTTTCGATGGAGAAATATCTCACCAGTTCATCTGTCCAATCACTCCCCTTCGATAAGGAGTTGGCTAGGTAGATGCGTGTCGTTGTGTCCTCCCACTTACAGGCGAAGATGCCGGCTACAGCGCTTCAGGCCAATTCCTGACACAAGGCTCGACCCCTGATAAGCTTGGTGGGCCGCACTTTGATGTCGAACTCCTAGATTTTTGCAATCCATCCTGCTCTCTTATGACTCGGCTCTCCTTGTATGATGAAGCTTCGAACGTCCGGGTGAATCACAAAGATAGTCGTTTTGCTCTGGGAGACAAAATGCCTAAACTTTCAAAGGGATTTCATAACAGCATGAACCTACCAATCTATAAAGTTGTACTTTTCCTCATGCGGCTGAATCACTTGGCTCAGGAACGCTATGGGGCGCTCCTCACCATCGTCTCCCTTCTGAGTTAGGACTGCAGCGTAACTTTCGGGTTCTCCCACTGCATAAAGGATGAAGTCCTTGGAGAAGTCTGGGTTAGTCAACACCGGAGCTTGCGTAATTCGAGCCTTGATTTCCTTGAAGGCTTGCTCTCTCTCATCAGTCCATTCGTAAATTGTATATTTTTTTAGCAGTTTGGCCATAGGCTTGATCACCTATGCGAAGTCCGGAATGAACTTCCGCATGAAGTTAATCTGACCGAAGAAGGACTGCAACCCTTTTTTATCGATGGGGGCTAGTAAGCAAAGGAGGGATTCTGCTCTGTCAGGGTCAATGGCAAGGCCTTCCTCGGAGATGACATGTCCTAGAAGCTTTCCTTATTTTACCGTGAAGACAGACTTCTTCGGGTTTATAGAAATGTTGAATTCTCGACACCTCTAAAATATTTGCTACAGGTGGGAAACATGATCCCCTCTTTGGTGAGAGAAAACAGTCATGTCATCAAGTTAGATAACAATGATCTTATTGAGCAACTCTCGGAAGGCTAGGTCCATGGCCCTTTGGAATGTGGCACTAGCATTGGATAAGCCAAAAGGCATGCGCTGATAGGCGAACGTCCCCCACTTGGTGGTGAACGTCATCTTATGCTGGTCCTCATCTTTGAACCAAATCTGGTTGTAGCCAAAAAATCCATCTAAAAGTGATAATCTCTGGGCTCCAGCAATGATGTGTAGAATCTAGTCAATTTGGGGAAGCGGATAGTGGTCCCTGAGGGAAGCCTAATTTAGGTTTCTGAAGTCGACACGGAGACGAATGTCGCCATTCTTTTTCCTCACGGGCACCAAATTCGCAACCCAGGATGAATGTTTGATGGGGTAGATGATCTTGGCTTCTAGCATCTTCAAGAGCTCTGCTTTCATCATGGCCTCAATCTTCGGATTTACGGACCTCTGCTTCTGTCAGAATGGCTTGGTGCCATCCTCTAGCTCAATGGTATGCTGAATGACATCTCTGTCATACCCCCTTAAATCCTCGTAGCACTAGGCCATGATGTCAGGGAACTCCTGGCACAGTGATCTGATCTGCTCAAGTTCCTTTGACGTGCAGTCTATCCCGACCTTGATAGTTTTACCAGGTTCAAGTTCCAGGTCGGCATACTACTTTGGGTCTACTTTGATCCTATGAGATATTGCTCTATCATTCTGATCAAACAGACTCTCCAATGTAATCAATCCTTTTGGGACATGATTATTTTTTAACTGTATCAACCCCTCATATTGCTCATCATCAGGGTCTCTACCTTCGATTGTACCAACTTCGTTAACCAAAAATGTGACGGTCTCCTTGTCACAACTGAACACATTCCAGTGGGTGTCCTTATCAGGCATAGAAGGCCTGTAAATAGTCAGGCTCCAACAAATGCTAGAATGTCAGCGTGTTTGTTTTTCTCACGCGATATCGCCTTGAAATTCAACGAGTCGAACAACTCCATCAGGTCCCACACCCGGTTGTGGTACGCCCTAAGATAGTGCTATTTGGAGGTGCACTTGTTCGTAACTTGGTGACACACCAGCTCTGAATCTCCAAAGATCTGCAGGTGTTTGATCCCCAGCCTCTCTGCCTTTCGCAAACCCAAGCACAGGGCTTCGTACTCCACCAAGTTGTTAGTGCAGCTCCAGGACAACCTGTAGGTATAGTCCTTCTGGACCCCGGTTGGAGAAACCATAAGCACCCCTGCATCGGCAGTATTTTTGCATCACGCTTCGTCAAAGAAAATCTTCCACAGCTTCTCAAGTGTAGGTCCCACTTCTTTTGCAGCTGACTTGTCAAGCCTTTTGGGTTGTACGATGGAGTAACAGCCCTGCTCTATCTCAATTAAGGCATTGAAGTCCTACAAAGATAACTCGTCTTCAAGCTGTAGCACTTCGAAGGCTTGCTCAGTCAGCTCTACTGTCACCAGTTCTTCCTCCGACAACTGGACCATGCAGTCCAACTCTCCTCCGGGTATCTTCTCTACTAGGAAGGTGGAAGGCTTCTCATTGAAAATTTTTAGTCTCCTTCCTTTGAAGGGCACTTCCATGTGTGAGTAGTCTAGAGACAGGTACCCACCCAACTTCGCAGTGAACTCCCGAGAGAGACACATGCTGAATTAGGGAGCCAGGTCAACAACCATGACCTCTTAGATGACCATGATGTCGAGAGCCTTGTGCAGTCGGATAGGGATGTCCTTTATGACACCAACTGTCTTGACATGGGTGCCGTATAATTGCAGCATGCCTTGGCTGCTACGTGTGT
Organism: Wollemia nobilis; assembly: GCA_028583015.1. NCBI lineage: Eukaryota > Viridiplantae > Streptophyta > Pinopsida > Araucariales > Araucariaceae > Wollemia > Wollemia nobilis. The sequence continues at coordinate 14,825,603 of JAQPPZ010000754.1, read as the reverse complement.
ATTCCATCCCGATCTCATCGCAGGGGCCTTCGGCATCACAGTCGTGGAAGCACCAGAGTCCACCATGCAGTTGTAAACTATGTGCCCTTGCATTCGTAAAGATAGATAAAAGGGAGGTGATATGTTCTTCCCAGTGGCTGAGACTGTCAGAGGTTGAACCAGGACAGCGGGCTGTATCTGCTTGCCGCTTTTCATGTTCTTCAGAGATTCTTGCAGCAGATCCACCTGGCCTGGGAGTAGAAGAGCATCGTACATGCTGATTCTAGCAGGTGTTCTTTTCAACTCGTCTACTATGTTGTAGCTCGAGGTACTAGCTCCTTCTGCTTCTTTTGTCAGCTCATACTTCATCTGATACTGCTAGGTGGCCTAAACTCGTTGTCTCTTGGTTAGAGATGGATACTTCAGCTTCTACTGGGCTTGTTCTTTGGTTTCAGCTGGAGGCTGAGGTACGGGAGCTTTAGCCGGAACTGGAGCTTTTGCTATAGGAGGCTTGGCTGGAACAGGGGCAGCCTTTGCCGAAGAAGGCTTGGCTGGAGCTTTATCTTTGGATGCCTTTTCCTGGGCTATGTAGGGCCATAGCTGTTTGTACGGTGGCAGCCCACCGAGCTACGATTTTTCTCTTCTGGCATAGACCTGCAAAGGCTTGGCAGCATCTACGATTTTCTTTTCTTCCTTGGCAGGCGACACTAGATTCTCCTCTGGGAGGGCAAAGTTGGCTTCGCCATCCAGGATCATGTAGAGCTCATCATCTTCTATGGCGCTGTCGGCCAAGGTCTGGATGTAGTGTTGGTGCAAAGTGTAGTCTTCCTCCGAATGTGGGTCATTGCACGTAGTGCACCAGTTCACCTGGTTGGAAGGACCAGGCGGGTCTTCTATAGCAGCATTTCTCGGAGGCGGATGCCTCTGCAACTGGTGCTCCGGGGGCTTGTCCTTTGTCAGCGCTGGGGGCGCATACGGCCTCCTAGGAGCAAGGTCCATTTGGGCCTACTTCTTCTTCAAAGCGATCATGTCATTGGGCATGGCATGATAACTCGAGGCCAAATCCCGCACCTCCTGGAGGATTGTATTCTGAATGCTAATGTTAGGAGGCGAAAATTGTGCTGGTGGAGGCAATGCGGCTAATGGAGGAGGGTTGGAATAAGGTGCGTACTATGGAGGAGCAGGAAGTTCTAGAAAATACAGAGCAGGAGGAGGTGGGTGAGGATAATGCAATTGAGGTGAGTCGTAAGGAGTTACGACCGACGTCAGATTCCATTACTGCTGAGGTTGCTGTCCTGATGTGGACGTCGCACCACCAGAAGTAGGAGGATACTGGGATCTGGAGAAGTCAGGATGAATGGGTTCCTGCACCCTGGATGGGATTTTGCCAATAGAAATAATGTCAGCTTCAGCTTGCTGGGCAGCCTCGTACAGAGCAGGAAACTCATCAATTCTGGCAATCTTCAGCAATAGGCATATGTCTGAGTTGAAGGATCTCAGATAGTAGTGAGCAGCCATGCCAGCTGAAGGCTGAAGTTCATGAGGTACCCATTTCTAGGATCTCACAAACCTAATTTTAAAGTCAGACACCTCCTCTTGAGGATGTCTCTGGATACTCTGGAACTGATGCAGCAGAGAAGTAGGGTCAGCAGACTCATTGCATCCTTTCACGAGCCTTCTGGCAAGCTGGGGCCACCCTATGATGGATCCCTCTGGCAGTGATCTCCATCAGAAGAGAAGCTTTCCCCTCAGGGAAAGGGCCAACAGATGGGTCTTCACACTCTCATCGGTAATGGTATGCAATGCGACCAGGGCAAGGATGTCCTGGATGTGCTCATACGTCGTCTTGCCGTAACCGTCATATGTAGGGATAGACTTTAAAGCAGTAGGGGGCACAGCTTGCTGTCCGACCAGGGCCAAGGGCCCTGTAGAGTCCACCGCTGGGAAGAGATCATCATCATTTTGCTACTGAGCAGCCATTTCTTCTTCTTCTCCTTCGTCGGTTGTGTACTCAGTGTTGGTACTTTCCGAGGATGCAGATGCTTCTTCTTCCTCGACATCTTCTATTTTGTATTCAGCTCCGTCGACCTCAACTTCGGCTTCTTCTTGAATTTTAGCCTCGGATTCGTCGACACGATCTTACAGATCAGCCAGCCTGGAAATTTTGCCTCGAGCGTTGATGTCCAGTTTGTAAAATTCAGGCGGGCTTCTCGGATCCCTTGCTCGCCACCTTCTTATTTGCATGAAGGTGCTGGGACCGGTCTTTCAGACTCAGAGGATTTGTTCGTGCAGAGTCGCCAGGTGCTCAGATTTTGAACAGCAATGAAGCGAACACCGGTGCTTCGATTCTGTTGGGGGTGAGAAACTTCCTTGTCTCACCAAGTGCTCAGAAACCACTGTTAGCACTAGGTGGAGACTGATCATAAAATCTTTCTTCAAATGTGGGACCCTGGTCCTACCGGGCATGCCAGAGAAACTGTTGGTTACGAATCTGCCATGAGGAAAGGATTTTGGGTTAATGCGCCTAGATTCGCCCACCAGCATGAAAGGCCGGAAGGAAGAGATGCCTTCCATGCAAATCTCTGGAGAAGGCCAGTTCCTTTGGGGGGTTTAAGCTAAGAGTGCAGGAAAGAGATAAAGAAACAAAAATAATTTACAAATATGATTGGAGTTTGGTGGGGGGAACTAACAGTACAGCAACACATCAATCACCATTGCTTACTGCATCATAAATACAAATCATGACCAGGAACTGCAAAACCTAAGTATACTTTCTGTATTAAGCTATGTACGCACAGCTACAATTGTCCCCTAGCAAACATTCTCCCTACAAGGAGAACTAACAGCACGACAATGCATCAATCACCACTACGTACAATCACATAAACAATAAGCAACCAAGAGATATCAGAGCCAGGTATATATGTTATGCAGAGAATTTATACGCACAGCTACAATGGTCCCCTAGCAAACATTCTCCCTACAAGGAGAACTAACAGCACGACAACGCATCAATCACCACTACGGATAGCAATGTAACACACAACTGATGGAACTGCTACCACATCTATTCTACGTATCCTCTAATCTATGAAGTTCAAAAGTACAAGCAATGCTTTAGGCGCCTGACCACCAAATGCTGAAATGAATCAACGAGCCGTGACATAGGGAAGCATAAAGCATAAATATAAAGGAGAGGCAGCATAAAGAAATAAAAGCAGCAGAACAAAACCAGGCATACAAATTATATTTATAAGCAGAAGCACGGTTACAATGGTTCCCTAACAGACATTCCCCTTCCACCCTTTACAATGAAATCATGGTGGGTTTTTATAGCCTGAGTCCCTCCCGTTACATTAATGGGCACAAAGTCCCAATCAAACACTAGCTGACAAAAGTGGCGAAAGAGCTGCAAATGCTGACCTTTGTCGGACTGGACTGTACCCGTAGCATGGTCTTCCTAGAAGCTGGACAGCTACATGGCAGTGTGTTGGGTAGAACTTCTTATCAACAGGAATGCGGGTAGCTGGAGCAGGTAGAACATCCAATCAACTCTAAATGATGCTACTGGCATAGGTAATGCAACCCATGCTTGTCCTTTTGCTCGGCACATGTTGGCTCAAATATTGAAGCTAGACACTTGTCAGATGATGGATGATGTTGTTTGACACGTGTCTGCCTTGAAAGGTAGTTTATCCAACTTCGCCTAGGATCAGAGTGCCATCGGGTTGCGCATGTAGAAAATAGTGCAGTCGGGAAGGCCTTCATGCCTTGGGTGTATTTCCGAGTTTGTTTCCCTACTACGCACCTATCAAGGGTGCACTCCGACTTCGCTGCGAAGTCAGACTGCGAACAGGTGAAATCTAGTTTCTGCCGCTGTACGAACTTCGCTCCAGCACTTATCATTATTTCTGCCAGCCTGCTACAAGGTGCGCCTAGAAAGAGGGGCGAAGGCGGACTTCGCATCGAAACTGGGCGAAGTGCGGACTTCGCATCGAAACTGGGCGAAGTGCGAACTTCGCACCAAAACTTAGCCATTTTCCAGGGCAACTGCTGTCAACTTTGAGATTCAACTGAGGGGCTCCAAGAAAGGGGGGGAAAAAGAGAATGTAGGAAAGAGGGAGAAAGGGAGAGAAGAAGAAAGGAAAATAGAGGAAGATGGAAAAGGAAGAGCAGCACTGCTACAAAATTGAAAACATTGCACCCCGTGCAAAATGTGGCAACAGTTTCCTCATTTTTGTACCATAAAACACATTGGGATTGGACAACAATTTCCCTATGTCTCAAATTATAAAAAGTGAAAATTACATTGTGCATGAACTACCAGGAAAAGTAATTTACTTTCAACCAACCCTTGGACTATCAAATTTTTCTCCAATTCTCAACCTAATATGTTTTAGGAGGAGGTTCTAAAAGGATCCTTTCATATCCATCCTTGATCATGTAGATTTCAAGGCTCCCATAGCCCCAAGCTAATTCATCCTCCTCATCCCTACATGTGATAAATATTTCTACCAAGATTTTGGTAATGATAGGTGCTAATTCCAAAGGGAATAGAATTGACCACTTGTCCAAATTCTTAAGTTTCTTAAATGTATAATCCCCTAGCTGACCAGTATTGAAATAACTTTCAATCTTGATCCAACCCCTAATTTCCATGGTTGTCTTTGTTGGTTGTAGTTTAGAAATTCAATAATGATAGGTAGGTATTGATCCCATGAATTTGTCCAAAATTATGCCTTCCCCCCTCTCCTTACTTGCCAAAATAATCAATATTTCACTACCTTAGATCCTAGATTTAGTGATTACCACATTAGGGATTCATTACCATATAAAGGGAAATGACTCACCTCATTGGGGTTCACCTATTCTAAATGCTTACTAGTTAAAACTTTGTTGATTAAAGAAGTTGGTTGGGAGATCCACCTCTAGTCAAGCTTTCAAGCCAAAGCTTTATTGTTTAGCTCCAATATCCTAAGTCAAAAACTTCCCTTTTACATGGGTTGGATTATTTTATCCCATCCTATAATACCAATTTCATCTCTTATTTTGCTCCTCCTCATAAAAATATTCTAGTCATCTTGTCCAACTCTTTCCATATGGTATGTGGGATAGTAATGATATAAAAAGTGTATATTAGCATGGTGTAATTGACTAACTATAAAAAATTAATCTACCCCATAGGTTAACCTTTTATGAGACCAATGGTTAATTCATTTTTTTATATGATCCAAAATATTCCTCCAAACATCTATCTTCAGTTTGTAAAATGTAGAGGGTTCTCGAAGTACACCATTGGAAGATAAGTCCTCACAAATCCTAAGATCTATAAAATTCTATCTTGAAATTGTTAGTCTTACAATGGCACTAAGAGGGGGGGTGAATCAGTGTGGTACTTTAATCATGAATTTACAACTCTTAAAATAGCAGCAATTAAAAACTTATAAATAGATGCAGCAAGTACAGTAAGAGAACATCACACAACACAAGATTTTAACGAGGTTCACCAATTTGGCTACTCCTCAAGAATGACTGCTTGGACTACTATCCAAATCCAGCCTTTGCAAAGCACCAACTTTACAAATAGTTCACCAAAGACCCACCTGGAAGGAGCACCAACCCCTAATTTATCTGTATCAATAGAAAGGAGCACCAACCCTTGATTTACCAGCACCTACTGGAAGGAGCACCAACCCCTGATGCCAGACTACAACCTAGACTTCAATTTTGAATCTATAATTTTTATGATAAAATACCTTTGCTTTTACAAGACCCTAACTGGTCTGCATCACCTTTGCATTCTCTGCGCACTCTGCTCTCTCTGTGCAATCACTTCGCACAATCTGATGCTTCACTGTCGAGCTTCACGATCGTCTTCTCCCTTTTGTGCACTCTACTCTATTAGTGAATTCTGAACGTAGCTCAATTCGACATGACTTGCTCACTTTGCACACTTTGCCATCATCTCACCACTTCTATGCTATCTGCGCTCTTACGGCCACATCTCACACTTTGACTCGCATTCAACGACATATCCAACACTTCAAACAGCCTTCCTTTTATAACAATATTTTCAAGATCAAAAACCTAATCTTAGTCGGTTGTAAACCCTGTTCTTAGTCAATTGCAAACCCTAATCTTAATCGGTTGCAAACCCTAATCTTCGTCGATTGCAAATCCTAATCTTCATCGGCTAACATCGGTCTTCGTCGGCTTCAACTACCTCTGTAACTATTCTGTTGTTGTTGCCACGAAAACACATGTTGCGATATCGTGACACTTTCGCCTCCATACGCTTTCTCTTAGCTTTGGCCCGTGAGAATACAACATGTAGCGATATCACTACACTTTTTCCTCCATACGCTTTCTCTTAACTTTGGCCCGTGAGAATACAACATGTAGCAATATCGCTACACTTTTTCTCTTTGCTCTGTTTCTTAGCTTTGGCCCCGCGAAAACATAACATGTCGCGATATCGCGACACTTTCACCATAGTACTTCTTTTCTTGGCTTGTACCTATGAAAATGCAGCATGTCGTGAAATCGTGACACTTTCACCTCCTTGTCTCTTTTTTTGGCTTGTACCAGCAAAAACACAGCATGTCGCGAAATCGTGACACTTTTGCCTCCTTGCCTCTTTTCTTGGCTTGTATCAGTGAAAACACAGCATGTCGTGAAATCGTGACACTTTCACCTCCTTGCCTTCTCTCTCCTCATTGAGTTGAAAAAATGCGACATGTTGCGATATCGCGACACTTTCTCTCCTTATATTTTTGTTTTGCCTTCGGGTCACAAAAACTCGACATGTCGCGATATCGTGACACTTTTTCTCCTTGCGCTTCCTCTTTGCCTTCGGGTCGCGAAAACCTGACATGTCACGATATCGTGACACTTTTTCTCCTTGCACTTTCTCTTTGCCTTCGGGTCGCGAAAACCCGACATGTCGCGATATCGCGACACTTTTTCTCCTTGCGCTTCCTCTTTGCCTTCGGGTCGCGAAAACCCGACATGTCGCGATATCACGACACTTTTTCTCCTTAGCTCTTTCTCTTGTCATATGTCGTGAAATCGTGACACCTTTTTCTCTCTCCTCTTTCTCTTTGCTTTGGACCGCGAAAATGAAACATGTCACAAAATTGCGACACCTTTTTCTCTCTCCTCTTTCTCTTCGCTTTGGACCGCAAAAATGAAACATGTCACGAAATCAAGACACCTTTTTCTCTCTCCTCAATCTCTTTGCTTTGGACCGCAAAAATGAAACATGTCGCGAAATCACGACACTTTTTTGTCCGTACAACCTTCCTTGCAATATGTCACGAAATCGTGACACTTTTTCTACTTGCCTTTCTTTCTTCCAACATGTCGCGAAATCGCGACAGTTTTTCTTGCTTCTTCTCTCTCTTCCAACATGTCATGAAATTGCGACAGTTTTTATTTCTTCTTTTCTCTCTTCTAACATGTCGTGAAATCGCGACAGTTTTTCTTTCTTCTTCTCTATCTTCTAACATGTCGCGAAATCGTGACAGTTTTTCTTTCTTTTTCTCTCTTCCAACATGTCGCAAAATTGCGACTGTTTTTCTTTCTTCTTTTCTCTCTTCTAACATGTCACGAAATCATGACAGTTTTTCTTTCTTTTTCTCTCTCTTCCAACATGTCGCGAAATCGTGACAGTTTTTCTTTCTTCTTCTCTCTCTTCTAACATGTCGCAAAATTGCGATAGTTTTTCCTGCTTCTTCTCTCTCCTCCAACATGTCGCAAAATCATGACAGTTTTTCATGCTTTTTCTCTCTCCTCCAACATGTCGCAAAATCATGACAGTTTTTCAAGCTTTTTCTCTCTCCTCCAACATGTCACGATATCACGACAGTTTTCTTGCCTGCTGTTTATGTCACGATATCACGACACTTTTCTTACTTGTCTTTTTCTTTGATCTTTTGCAAGTGGTCCACTTCGGTCTTCTTGGAGAATCACTGTACATACTTTGAGTAACCTTTGAACTCTTGTTTTCTGTATCTATGAACTTCATGTCCACTGCATCAACAGATCTGTCTGACTATGTTAACAATAATGACAATACTGTTTGCTACACCTTGCTCAACAATCTCCCCCTTTGGAATTGTTGGCAACACATGGGCAATGTTCCTGTAATTCTTCTCCCCCTTTGACAATAATACCAAAGGGCTACTACAGACTCCCCCTAAGTCCATGCACAACATTCTCAGCCAAAATTTATTATATTTAGCAAAAATCATGAACATGAGCAAAAAGATAAACAAATACTAAAATGCTCCCCCTAAGAATGTTATCCCTGTAGCTAGTTAATTCTTGGGAAATGTGACCACTCCATAATCTGTTGTTGGAATGAAAATCCAACTTAACCTCACTTTCTGCAACTTTCTCCTGCATACAACACGTTGTCGCTGCAATATATTTTGCCTCTACTGTGGATAAGGAAACTGACTCTTGTTTCTTACTGTTCTACGCGACCAATCTGTCCCCAAGATAGAATGCACTCCACTGGTACTCTTTCTGTTATCTACACATCCTGCCCAATCTGCATCTTTTGGATACCATAACCCATACTCTATAGTACCCTTGTGATATTATAGAAGACTCTTTCTCTTTGCTACACTGACTGGTGGACCTCTTCTTCACTTGAAGAATCCTCACTCAGGTCTATCTTCAACTGTGTTGGCTGCTAGATGTCTATCCATTGAGACTTTGTCCTCTATACTCTGTCACCTCCAAAGCTTCTGTTAATGGGATTATTAAGAACTTGCTCAATAGGCTCACATAGAACCTGCTTAACAAGTTCACATAGAACTTGTCCAATGTTGAATAACTAGCTCATTCAAAACCTGTCCAAATCTGCTCCACCAAGCTCTCTAAAAACTTGTCCGAATCTTCTCTAGCAATCTGTTCCAGAATTGTCCTCAAATATTTCCAAAAGTCCTTCTCAAAAGCTCAATCAATCATGCTCAAGTAGTACTAAAAAATAACGGTGATCTCAAATCAAATCTACTTCATAGAACTTTAAAAATCACTTCACACATAACTTGACTAGGCTCAATCAAATCAAATCAACCCATCATCTCTCACACGACCCTGGTCCAAGTATGTATCAACCAACTCAAATAATTCCAACAATGCTCAACCACAAATATGACATAATAATGATACTCATATTCTTTTCTAACTCAAGTTCTTTCACAACAAATGGGATTAAGCCACTATGCTTATAACACAAGGCTTAAACACAACTCTTAATTCAGAAAACTTTGATGCCTTTAACCAACCACTGTCACACACAATTATTTTCCCTTCGATGATATTTCAAAAATCAACCACCATAATGTTGTCATATGTGTCTCCTTGGTATTAGCCTGGAATCGTGTTGCCATGCATACTACCTAAAAGATATCTGGTCTGATTGCTATCAGGTACAGTAAGCTTCCAATCATAGATCCTTCTCAAACCTTTGTTGAGTGAGATAGTTGTCTAGCCTTGCATACTATGCTTGGGGTGCCTGTTTCAAGCCATATACCCTCAACTTACAAACCAAGTTGGGAATATCACCAAGCTAGAAACCATCTGGCTGCTCAATATAAACATCTTCTTCAAGCTCCCATTCAAAACGCTGATTTCACATCTGTCAACAAAATTGATGAGTGACTCACACTTGTACCAACTTTTGTTTAGCACTGTACTAACATTGTAATTTTTATTGCCAAATCTTGTGCAAGCATCAAACACTGTACCACAACACAACCAAATCCCTTTTTATATTTTCAACGTGGTCTATGTTTTCTACAGTCACCGTTGGTCACACCTTACTTTCAACTGTTCGAATCAGGAGACAATATTTTGTTAAACACTTTACGGCCAACTATAGTGCACCTTACTCAAACTCATACTTTTGGACCTCGGATAGGTATGATTCACAAAGAAAAGTTGCTCATCTTGATGAGCTAAACATGAATCAATGATCAAAATTCAATATTTTTCACCACAACATCAAAAATAGATCTAAAAATCTTCCCATCAATGTGTAGTTCAAATACCCACTGCTTTTATCGAACCACATATATATGGCTAGAGCAACAATCTTTCACTAACCAACTTATCTGAACTGTTATAATCCTTAACTTTGAACAGTGGCAGTAAGAACCATCACCAGTACAAAAATGACATATAACAATACTACCAATAATGAGAACTCTCAATTTAATCACCACCCTTTACGGAACTTCCACAAATTACATGAACTGAAAACATACTTTGACAACTATATGACAACTCCCCCTAACTACTTGCTTTTCATCCTCAGAAACCCAAACAAATACATAGGAGCATTAACATAAAACTTTAAGATTGCTCCCCCTGAGGATGTGCTACCTGGAGTTGCTTAGTGCAATAGAGGAGTAGTCTCCTTCAGTCCAAGGAGACACGATTTCCTTTCTTCTATCTTTCTCCAAACTTTCTTGAACTCGGGCTTGGATTTTTCAGCTGCATCCCTGTTTTGCACCTTTTCATGAACTCGAACATTTCTCTTGTGTGGTTGTCTCTTATGCATCCTTGATGAATGATTATTTTCCTGTCTATGTTGCGTTCTTTGCGTCTGGTGAAATCTACTATTTTGCCTTAGATAAGATACAAAAGTGCTTGGACAAAACCTTGCTATGTGCCCATGACCATTACATTGAAAACATTGTACATAGTGTTTACTCAAAAATGCAGATGTATTTCTACCATCATAACTCTTTGATTTATTATTCAATCCACAATAAGTTGCCTTGTGACCATACTAGTTGCATCTGAAACAATAGCCATTAAAAGTATTATTATGAATAGAGTGAGAGTGATAGAACCTCTTTTGTTGTGGTTTCTTTGCTGTAGATCTCCTTTGATATTTTCTTCCTTTTGAAGATTCAGATTCATATCCAAGACCATGCTTATCCATGGATCTTCTTTGTTGGCTTATCATTTTATCTAGTAACTCAGTGCTCTTCTCAAATTTGAGATTTGTATTGGCCTCTTCTAGTTGTTTCCTCAATAAAACAATCTCATCCTCTTGTTTGCAGCAACCAATCTCTTTCTCATTGATCTGTGACCTGAGAGTTTATTCAATCCTTTTGAATTCTTCCACCTGTACTTTCAAACTGTTTATTATTTCATTTGCATCCTCAAGATTTCTTGAGATTTTCTTATTCCTTTTTCTTTCTATCTTCAGTTCATCCAGAGCTGCAATTAGTTCCTCTTTCAAATTTATTTTTGCATCAATTTCTTCTTCATCACATTTCTATTATTTTTATGTTTCTCTTTTAGAATCATCCTCTAGGACTTCATTGAGTTTCAACATATATACCTCTATGTTCTCATCGTTATTCAACTTAAAAGCTTCGACCTGAGCTTGATCTGTTTGCAACTTGACCTCCTTGATCTCATTGTCTCCTTCATAAATACTTCTCAATTTGTCCCATATTTCTCTTACCATTTTACAACTCTTGATTTTTACTAGTTCATTGTCTACTAATCCGCACCTGATAGCATTCCTTGCTTTTGAGTCATTTTCAAATAGATTCTTATCGGCAACATCAGTTGGAGAAGTGATGGGAATTGTGTATTCATTGTCTACTGAATCCCAGACGTCGTATCCCAAAGCACAGAGATATGTTTGCATCCTAATTTTCCAGAATGCGTAATTAGATCCGTCAAACACCGGTGCTTGGTTTGATGAGAAGCCGTCAACCTCTTCTAGTTCAATTTTCTCTTCCATAGGAACTGAAACTAACTGAGATGCCCTTTTGGAGGAAGATCGATTCTTCTTACCCATTGCGTACTAATCCAAGATCAACCCTAGCTGATTTAGCCTTTGAAGGGAACTTGGCTCTGATACCAATTGCTAGTTTTACAATGGCACTGAGAGGGGGGGGTGATCAGTGTGGTACTTTAATCATGAATTTACAGCTCTTAAAATAGCAGTAATTAAAAACTTATAAATAGATACAACAAGTACAACAAGAGAACATCATGCAACACAAGATTTTAACGAGGTTCACCAATTTGGCTACTCCTCAAGAATGACTGCTTGGACTACCATCCAAATCCAGCCTTTGCAAAGCACCAACTTTACAAACAGTTTACCAGCACCCACTAGAAGGAGCACCAACCCCTAATTTATCCGTATCAACAGAAAGGAGCACCAACCCCTGATTTACCAGCACCAACTAGAAGGAGCACCAACCCTTGATGCCAAACTGCAACCTGGACTTCAATTTTGAATCTATAAGTTTGATGATAAAATACCTTTGCTTTTACAAGACCCTAACTGGTCTGCATCACCTTTGCGTACTCTACGCACTCTGCTCTCTCTATGCAATCACTTTGCACAATCTGCTGCTTCACTGTCGAGCTTCACGATCGTCTTCTCCCTTTTGCACACTCTACTCTATTAGCGAATTCTGCACTTAGCTCGATTTGACACGACTTGCTCACTTTGCACACTTCACCATCATCTCACCACTTCTGTGCTATCTATGCTCTTACGGCCACATATCACACTTTGACTTGCATTCGACGACATATCCAACACTTCAAACAGCCTTCATTTTATAACAATATTTTTAAGATCAAAAACCTAATCTTAGTCGATTGTAAACCCTGTTCTCAGTCGACTCCAAACCCTAATCTTAGTCGGCTGCAAACCCTAATCTTCGTCGACTGCAAAACCTAATCTTCGTCGGCTAACATCGGTCTTCATCGGCTTCAACTACCTCTGTAACTCTTTTGTTGCTGTTGCCGCGAAAACACATGTCACGATATCGCGACACTTTCACCTCTGTACGCTTTCTCTTAGCTTTGGCCCACGAGAATACAACATGTAGCGATATCGCTACACTTTTTCCTCCATACGCTTTCTCTTAACTTTGGCCCGCGAGAATACAACATGTAGCGATATTGCTACACTTTTTCTCTTTGCTCTATTTCTTAGCTTTGGCCCCGCAAAAACATAACATGTCGCGATATCGTGACACTTTCACCGCCGTACTTCTTTTCTTGGCTTGTACCCATGAAAATGCAGCATGTCACGAAATCATGACACTTTTGCCTCCTTGTCTCTTTTCTTGGCTTGTACCAACAAAAACATAGCATGTCATGAAATCACGACACTTTCGCCTCCTTGCCTCTTTTCTTGGCTTGTATCAGCAAAAACACAGCATGTCGCGAAATCGTGACACTTTCGCCTCCTTGCCTTCTCTCTCCTCATTGAGTCACGAAAATGTGACATGTCGCGATATCGCGACACTTTCTCTCCTTAGCTTTTTCTTTTGCCTTTGGGTCACGAAAACCCGACATGTCGTGATATCGCGACACTTTTTCTCCTTGCGCTTCCTCTTTGCCTTTGGGTTGCGAAAACCCGACATGTCGCGATATCGCGACACTTTTTCTCCTTGTGCTTTCTCTTTGCCTTCGGGTCGCGAAAACCCGACATGTCGCGATATCGCGACACTTTTTCTCCTTGCGCTTCCTCTTTGCCTTCGGGTCACGAAAACCCGACATGTCACGATATCGCGACACTTTTTCTCCTTAGCTCTTTCTCTTGTCATATGTCACAAAATCGCGACACCTTTTTCTCTCTCCTCTTTCTCTTCGCTTTGGACCGCGAAAATGAAACATGTCACAAAATCGTGAAACCTTTTTCTCTCTCCTATTTCTCTTCGTTTTGGACCACGAAAATGAAACATGTCACGAAATCACGACACCTTTTTCTCTCTCCTCATTCTCTTCGCTTTGGACCGTGAAAATGAAACATGTCACGACTTTTTCGTCCGTACAACCTTCCTTGCAATATGTCGCAAAATCACGACACTTTTTCTACCTTCCTTTCTTTCTTCCAACATGTCGCAAAATCATGACAGTTTTGCTTGCTTCTTCTCTCTCTTCCAACATGTCACGAAATTGCGACAGTTTTTCTTTCTTCTTTTCTCTCTTCTAACATGTCACGAAATCGTGACAATTTTTCTTTCTTCTTCTCTCTCTTCTAACATGTCACGAAATCGTGACAGTTTTTCTTTCTTTCTCTCTCTTCCAACATGTCACGAAATTGCGACAGTTTTTCTTTCTTCTTTTCTCTCTTCCAACATGTCGCGAAATCGCAAAAAATTTTCTTTCTTTTTCTCTCTCTTCCAACATGTGAAATCGCGACAGTTTTTCTTTCTTCTTCTCTCTCTTCTAACATGTCACTAAATCGCGACAGTTTTTCCTGCTTCTTCTCTCTCCTCCAACATGTCACAAAATTGCGACAGTTTTTCAAGCTTTTTCTCTCTTCTCCAACATGTCGCGATATCGTGACATTTTTCTTGTCTGCTGTTTATGTCGCGATATCGCGACACTTTTCTTACTTGTCTTTTTCTTTGATCTTTTGCAAGTGGTCCACTTCGGTCTTCTTGGAGAATCACTGTACATACTTTGAGTAACCCTTGAACTCTTGTCTTTTGCATCTGTGAACTTCCTGTCCACTGCATCAACAGATCTGTCTGACTGTGTTGACAACAATGACAATACTATTTGCTGCACCTTGCTCAATAGAAACCTTCGATCAAGATTGAAGAAAACCACTTTGGATTTATTATCATTAATGACTTTGTTTGTGGCCCTAATATAAATATTATCTCTAATCATTATTTCTTTCCTGAGGTTTTCCACTCTCATCAATCTTGTATCATTTATAAATTTTAGGTGATTCAAAACCTACTCACCCACCTTGATATCTGTGAGCAAACCCTGTTCTCTTCTCCTCAAGATAAGTTTACCTAAGCCTCCACCAGTATGATAAAAAGGTAAGGGGAAAAATCATCTCCCTATCAAACACCTCTAGTGGCTCCAAATATTTGTAAGGAAATACCTTTTATTAACATTGAGTATGTCAAAGTAGAGATGTAGCTCATGAGCCACTCTATCCAATCTTGAAATAATCCAAAGGTTTTTATCATCCTTGATATGAAGTTCCACTCCATCCTATCATAAGCCTTTGACATATACAATTTTATGAACATTTATCTATTGCCAAATTTTTGCATTGATTGGATAACCTACTGATCTAGAACCATACCATCCAATATTTGTCTACCCAATACAAAACCCTCTTCTGCCAAGGAAATAATATTGTCTAGTAGAGTTTTTAGTTGCTCTACCATTATCTTTGTGATTATTTTGTATATGAAATTGCATAAGGTGATAGATCTATAATACAAATGTGTGTCCCCTCCTCCTCTTTTGTAATTAAGGAAATGAATGTATGATATAATTCTTTAAGCATTCTTTTATTACCCATAGACTCCTCTATAACATCCATTACATCCTCCTCCAAGATGTCACAAAAGTTATTAAAAAAACAATTGGGAAGCCATCTAGACTTGGTATTTTTTCCATGCTCATTCCAAAGACTACTTTATTCAACTCCTATCTATTAATGGGTTTAGTTTTATTCTTCAAATATAATAGAGGGTATGGAAGCAAGAAATTTTTTATCATTTTCATCTTGCGAGATACCTTAAATAGTTTAGAAAAATAATCCAATGAATGAAAAACATACTTGGGATTGTATCAAATGGTATCTTGTTCTCATATTGAAGAGCTTCCATCTTGTTCATCTATCTCCTAGCACAAGCAACCTGATGGAAAAATTTGGTATTTTTGTCACCTTCCAGTAACCAAGTGGTGCATGCTCTCTATTTCTAGTAGATCTCCTCTTGGTTATCAATGTCTCTTACTGCTTAATGCAACTCATCATCATCTTCTTTAAGTTACCCTTTAATTGTTCCTTTACTAAATATTTTTTGCACCTCCTCCCATATAACCACAAAAAATATACCCACATAGGTTAACCATGTTATATTTTTATGGGATAGTATTACATGAAGAACAACCACAAGATACAAGATAATTATAAACTAATGGCACAATAATATGTAGGAAAATAATGAAATTAACATCTACAAATAACTCAAAAATATGCCATTGATGAAAGTGACAAAAATAGTACAATGTTATACAATGGAGGACATGAACACTCCATGAAAGGATATGAAAAGACTACATTGCACCATACTACTAAAATACAACACACACTCTCTATATTTTATGTTTTCTCTCTTCACTCACTATGAGGTCTTTATATAGGAAGATATATTCCTAAGCCCTTACTCTACCTAAGACTCGTGTACATGTGGACTACATGCATATTTACAACTTGCACATTTACAACTTGCACATTAACACTTCTGCATTTATTTCAATACTTGAAGTAACAAACTAACTTTACTTTAAAGTAAACTCCTACTCTAGTTATGCACAAAATATGGTACATTTACATATCCCAAATGATGTAATATACTCTAACATCCCCTTGTATTATATTATTTTGGTATTGAAGACTTTAGTATTCAATATGGATATTGTATCTGGTACGGGAAATTGAGCTCTTTCCTCTAGCCTCCTTCATTGTATTATTTGCTTGAATTTTGATGAGTATCTTCATCTTGTTCAGATTTTTCTTCTTTTATAGGTTTTAGATGGCCAATTAAGGCATAGTGTAATTGTCCCGTCATCCTTTTAATTTTAAACCTTTGATTCCTTCTTCTATTTATATGATATATAGGTTCTTCATTCTCTTCAATTTGGTTTGAAATATAACAATATCTTGTGAAGTTTTGATAGAATCTAGAGCATATATATTTCTATGGATTGATCCAGTAGCTTCAATCTCATTTTTATGTATGATAAGACACACATTAGCTCCATTTATGTATCTAAATTCAACCACCCTTTTACTTTCTACTAACTTGGATACTGAAATGATATTAGATGTTAATCCAGGAACATACATTACATTATGTAGTAGAAAGTTTGGAAATAATTTACTAGGTGACACACACCCATATCCATGTATATGATAGTTATTGCCATCTACAATTTTCAACTTGTATTTATTTATGACTTCAAGATAATCAAACCAATGTATATTTTCTGTAATGTGGTGGCTTACCCCTGAATCAATATACCAAATGTCATTTTTGCTTTGACCCGTGAAATTATTTGAAGTGATTTTGCATATATGATATGATATATTGGATGGATTCAGATATTGAGTCCTTTTGTAATGTGTCTCTCTTCCTACTTTATCCATTGTAGTGTATGATAGGGTTCTTTTAATACTTTAGATAGATCCTTTGAAGTAGTCTACCTTATGACTCCCTAGTTATTATTAGATTATGTTGTAAGTTTTGATAAAGTGCTTAGCAAGTAGTAGTTCACCTTTGAGTTGATTTTGTTATATTTTGTAAGTAAATAATCAACTTCTATTTTACCTTATCTCTCCTAATGAACTATGCACTTATCAATTTGAAGTTATCTATGGTTGGTGAAAGCATGAGATTCTGGAAATAAAAGAACACTTAAGATGCAATAAAAAAATAGAACTAGTTTAATGCATGTAATAACACGGATGTAATCAAATCAATAGCAGGAACACAACCCTTTTTATTAATATGATGTCGGCTCGGTTACAATACATCTCTTCAGTTACATATTTTCAGTTACAACAGATGAATAGTGATCTCCTTCCGCATGCCCACATTTGAAACGGGCAGGCCAGTGTTGCTGCCGCTTATGTTAATCGGTCCTTGCTTGCTGTTGTTTTTCCTGCGGTCAAAGAAACGATAAAAACGTTTAGTAGCACCTGTGACTGAAGGATAAAACGTTTAAAAGAAATACGTGCAAAGATTGATTAAATATTTGAATAAAACAACTCAGGCTTACCCAAGTAAACATTCGAAAAACTTAATGTAAGATAATATTTAAATCACGTGATTAAATACAAAATGAACCAAAGCCTCAATAGCACGATGATATATATTCGATAAGCAATATAAGCATGACAATACGTGATATACATTTTCTGAAATCCATATTGTGAAATACATAACAGCATACAGTATAACATAGACGTAAAACATAAGCTGTTTAAATGCTTGTTAATTTTGCAGGATATATCAAAAAGAACGGCATATATTACTTTAACTAAAAATATGCCTGGGGTACCCAAGCGGGCCGCCCCGTCAAAAATCGACTTTGGCGCCAATCCGATAAGGAAAGGCCCAAAATCGTTTATATTGAGTGTTGTCGTCGAATTGGTAGAATACTGTGTCTACTGTCGGGTATGAAGGTTCGGCTTCACCCTCTGAAAGCAACCCACCAACCTCTCTTTCGTAAGAGATTCTGGGTGTGAGGAAGGTAAAATCGATTGATGCAATCGGGTCGTAAATGAACAGCACTTCGTTGTGTTTACAAAATGCTTCGTGGTCCTCCTTTTACATTGCATTTGAGCTAGTTTTTATAGAGGAATTTTGCCTCTGAAACATTAATGTCAAACCCTAAGTCTGCAGGCGCCGCTGAGATTTGACCATTGTCAGATGATTATGAGACATGGCTCGCACAGAGATTATCGCTGGAAAATCATATCAGCAGTTATGAGGCATGGCCTCTGACCGGATTTGTTGTTGAGACTGTTCGTCTCATTATTGCAGTTGGTGAAGTCCGCCGCTTAGTTAAAATCCGCTTTAAATTGCTTTGACTGATTAAATGTCTTGAATGCTGACGTGTCGCCTCTGATTGGTCGAATCTGCCGTTCTACAGACCCACGGGGTCTCTTTGAAAATGGGCACGTAGGGGTGCCACGTGGCGGTCATTCCTTGGATGTGGCGGCCACGTCAAAGTCCGCCTTTGATTGGAGAAGTGTTTGCTGCCGAAGTGTCGCGATATCGCGACGTCGCGATATCGCGACACTTCGACCGAGGTTCCCCCTGGGCCAAAGGTGTCGCGATATCGCGACGCACGATATCACGACACCTTTGGCCGAGGCTCCCCTCTGGGCCAAAGGTGTCGCGATATCGCGACGCGCGATATCGCGACACCTTTGGCCGAGGCTCCCCTCTGGGCCAAAGGTGTCGCGATATCGCGACACCTTTGGCCGAGGTTCCCCTCGGGGCCAAAGGTGTCGCGATATCGTGACGCGCGATATCGCGACACCTTTGGCCGAGGCTCCTGGGCCAAAGGTGTCACGATATGGCGACGGACCTTGCGCAAAGGTGTCGCGAAATCGCGACGTCGCGATTTCGCGACGTCTAAGGCCAAGGTTCCCCTTTTTGCTAGGTTTGCCTTAAAGTTTTGCAGTTTGCTTAGGACTTGAAGTTTGAAGGTTGCAGTTTGCTTAGGACTTGAAGTTTGAAGGTTGCAGTTTGTTAAAGGCTCACTTTAGATTGAAGGCTTGTTTAGGATTTGAAGCTTGCAGTTTGCGACCAACTTTGCTCTGCTCATTTTTCGACCTTCTAAACTGCTGTGTGAGTGGTCAGGACCACTGTTTGACCTCTGAGGGCTGCCCTGAAAGCTGTGTATGTCAATGCGATCAGTGTTTGTAGTCACTTAATCGGATTGGTGCTGTTTTGGTGTCTACTGGATGCCCCTTTTTGGGAAGCGCTACGGGTGATGCAATGCTGAGCAAAAATAGAAAACCAAAGCACTAATGATTAGGGTTTCTTGGTAACCTAACCAACTTTTGATGCCCCAAGTATGGAAAGGGCATGCATTCTTGAATCCTTGCTTCTGACGAGCTAAGGAATTTGATTTCAAGTGTTAACCTATTTTGGTGAGGTGTGACTTGAGCTTGGACATTGATCAGTCATGATTAGGCAAAGGGCGTAACCTTTTGTCCACAGGGGAAACCTTGTGTTCATGCTTCAGGAATGCCAAGTATTTGATCAACTTAATGATTGCTTGTTTACTGCCCCAAGCAGGAGCGTGATTGTCTTTGTCAATGATTCTTTGAATGCATGTCATTGCCTTGATTGGGTGTGTGCTTGTTGATTGGTGACTAAGTGTGACTACCCCCTCAAGCGACGAATCGATGAGGGAATGACCTTCGTGAGAAAAGCGACGAGTCGCTTGACCCAAGATGACTTAGGTTAGGGTGCCTTTAGATGTTTTACCATTTACGCACGTGCAGTTTTCCGACATTTGGACCTATTTTTGGTGGGTGTTAACCCTTTTGGTGATGCCATAATGGGGTGAAATCATCAAGAACCCATCTTCCCGTGGAGCGGTCCAGCTATGGTAGCCTTCTTGGGGAAGTGAGAAAGTGACAATTTGAGCCCCGACATCGATTTTCGTTATGCCAAGAGGTTAAGTGCAAGAGCACTTGTGTCCGGCAACTTATTGCTATGGTTTTTGTGGTGCAATTTTGTGATGTTTTTGTTGTTTTGATTTTCTTGATTTGTGTATGTCATGATTTTATGCACAATGATTGATGTTGATGGATGCATGCTACTTTATATTGATGGATGCATATGTTGTACTGAATGCAAATGTATGTGATATGCGAGAGATGAAATGGATGGATGGACTTTGTGATGTTTGGCTATGGCACCATAGCTCTGTTGAAGATTCTATTTTGTTTTGAGGCGATTGCTGTGATACATGACTTTGTATGTATACATGTGGTTTTTCTTGTGTTTTTGTATTTTTTGATGGTTTTGTAAGGATGAAAAAGTGGCGCAGTTGGTTTAGAAATGTAGCCAAGGTTTTCTGAGATTCAGACGGTTTTAACTTACTAGCCATGACTGTACCGTATCGTACAAGACTTTTGAACAAGGTATGAATCGGACTTGTTTTTGACCAAGTTATTTCACATCCCTGTGTGTGCAATTGATTTCATTTATGTGGTATTCGTCAGGATACCGCCAGTGCCAGATGGGCTTTCAACCGAATCTGTACTGAGGATCACCTAATTAGTCCCACTAACTCCTTTGTTGTATGTAGTTAGATTAATCTGCGGTGTTATCCAGGATGCCATAAGCTAGCTCATCCACATGCAAACATTGATCTGTACGCAAGTTAATGTGATAGATATATCGTCATGCGAGAAGTTTACCGCCAATTACCGATAGGCTATCAACCAAACCGGTACTGAGGCTTGCCTCATGACCCGTTAGAATGCTGAGAGTTCCAGGGATTCAAGTTCAACTCCCTTCTTTTCTTCAATTGTATTGGGATACTTGCTCCTTATAGTGATAATAATCACTGTTTATTTTGATTTGTTTTTCTTCTGAGCAAGGGATTGGGGATATGGAGTGACGATAATCATTATTGTTTGTGCCTTTTGATGTGTGCATTGTAGTATGTCAAATTTTTGGAGTTTTGACGCTTGCAAATTTTTGATGTTTTGCAACTATTGAGAACTTTGGGATTCTTAGGGAATTGGGTAGGGAGGATGCTTGTCCTTTTGCCAACTCTCAGCATTCTAAGGGTCATTCGCACAGGGGGATGAGCAAGATAACCGTTTCGCTTATGGTGACCTGGATTACTGTGCAGGTTTCATCTTTCGTTCACACAACTTGGGAATTTTTATGTGTTTTAATTTGTGTTGGGATGTTACGTAACAAGGTGTATTTCAAGTATAACTCTACCTTCGTAAAATATGTCTGACTTGATACATTACATGGCTAAAGAGCAAAATGATGATTGAATCACGAAAACCCTTGATACATTAAAAGACCATTGACTCTAGTGTGGTAAAAAGCAATGCATGGTGTTTTTGTTGTTTTTGGGAAAATGGAATAGTGTGGAACAAGATGGACTAGTGGATTTAGTACAGCCTATGGTGCCTTTGACTTGTACGACCACAAATATGCAATGTATGGATGCAATGCTTTAATGCAACTATGTATTTTTGTATTTTTGATGGATTGATTTTTGTGAATATGAAGATGAAGTGCGAGAAGAACTCTCTTATTGATGAATTTGAGTATGCCTAGAAATGAGATGCAAATTTTTGTTGTTTTTGATGTTTTTTGTTGTTTTTGAATTTTCTTGATTTTTGACCAAGCGATTATGGAAATCCTTGGAGCATTTTTGGGATTGACCAAGCGATTGCAAGAATCCTTGGAGCATTTGGGGATTGACCAAGCGATTGCAAGAATCCTTGGAGCATTTTGGGGATTGACCAAGCGATTGCAAGAATCCTTGGAGCATTTGGGGATTGACCAAGCGATTGCAAGAATCCTTGGAGCATTTTTGGAGATTGACCAAGCGATTGCAAGAATCCTTGGAGCATTTTGGGGATTGACCAAGCGATTGCAAGAATCCTTGGAGCATTTTTGGGGATGGATAAGAATCCTTGGAGCATTTTGGGATTGACCAAGCGATTGCAAGAATCCTTGGAGCATTTTTGGGTTTTGGCTCTCTTAGATATGAAATGGTCGCAAATGACTGATATTCAAGGGTTCTGTTTCCTTGATACCATCAAGAGAAGCTAGCCGGTACGTCCCGGGTCCTATTTTGTTATCAATGACATATGGACCTAACCAATTTGCTGCAAACTTGTCCCTTAGGTGAGATGGCAAACTGGAATTTTGTTGGTTTTCCTTCAAAACCAAATCACCAACCCGAAAGTCCCTTAGGTGAACTTTCATGTTGTAAGCTTTCTTAAGTCGCTCTTGATAAATACGTAAATGCTCGAGAGCATTAACGCGTCGTTCGTCAAGCAACGTAAGCTGGTCTAACCGGGCTTGCCACGCGGAATCATCATCGATGAACTCCTGCATTGATATGCGCAGGGAAGGAATCTCCAACTCGAGAGGCATGACTGCCTCGGAGCCATACACAAGCGAAAACGGAGTGGCCCCAGTGGGTGTCCGAATGCTAGTGCGATAGGCCCATAGGGCAAGTGGGATTTGAATGTGCCAATCCTTATGACTGTCTGCGACGGTCTTTTTAAGGATGGCAACTAGCGTTTTGTTTGACGCCTCTGCTTGCCCATTCGCCTGCGGATAATAGGGTGTCGAAAAGCTGTGCTTGAATCTTGTACTTTGTGGTCAAAGCACGCACGTCTTTGTTCTTGAAAGGCGTTCCATTATCCGAGACTATTTTGGATGGAATACCAAAATGACATATGATGTTATGCAAAATGAACTCCACAATGCGGGGTCCTGTCGTAGAGGTAAGCGGAATTGCTTCCACCCACTTGGTAAAATACTCTGTGGCCGTTATGATAAACGTGTGACGGCCTGACGATGCAGGGGAGATCTTTCCAATTAGATCGAAGCCCCACTGCGAGAACGGCCAATCAGACTGGACTGTTTGCAAGGCTTGAGAAGGTACGTGCATCAAATTGGCATGATGTTGACACTTCACGCACTTCTTGACATAGGTGCAACAATCTCGCTCTAAAGATGGCCAATAATAGCCCATGCGAAGAATGCGCTTTGCAATGGCCATACCGCTGAAGTGGCCACCACATGTACCATCGTGCGCTTGGGCAACTGCCCAAGTGGACTCTTGTTGGTCCAAGCAACGAAGGAGGATTCCTTCATAGCTACGACGATACAAAATGTCTCCTATCAAGACATACTTAGCCGCTTTCTGCTTGAGTGCTCGTTTTGCGGCATGAGTCAATCCAAGGGGGAGATTACCTAACTTGAGGTAGTCTCTGATGGGTAAATACCAGTCCTGTTGATCAGAAACCTCGACAGTATGAACAGCCAATCTCTCTTGAAGTTCCTCCCTAGCAAACGCTGAATGGGATAGAACCTGCAAGAATAGCGTTGTGTTGCTATTAATGGGAGTAGGGGAGAACAAGGACCCCCAGTTGGCGCATTTTAGATGATCGCGGATTCGAGAGAGCTTATCCGAGGATGGTTCAATCTGGATCATGTGGATTCCTGGCGTTAAGTCGGAGCTTGCACGCTCCATCGCGGATTGCGATAAGGTTTTGACTTGAATGGTTGTCATATCACTGGAAAGGTCCTACGGAATTAGTGACCCCAAGGAGGCCATTGTGTCCGCAAAATGATTCGATGATCGAGGGAGGGCCTCGATGTCATACCACTCAAGTTTTGCTAGGAATTTGTCCACAAGGGCTTTATAAGGGCATTTGCATTGATATACCCCTTTGACTTGATTGACTATTAACAACGAATCACCAAAGATATTCAGTCGTTTGATGTTCATGGTGATTGTTGTCTGAAGACCTAGGAGCAAGGCTTCATATTCTGCGTTATTGTTGGTGCATGGGAAGTTTAATTTGAATGACAGGGGCATTGGGGCACCCTGCGGTGTGAAGAATACAATTCCCGCACCACCACCTTGCTCACATTTAGAACCATCGAAGAATAGGGTTATGTCGGCGTGTGACTCAGGCTCATCAGAATCTGGCGATTCTGAGACATGGAAGACCCCATCATCGGGTAGTTCTATGACCAGAGGCTGATCGTCTTCAAGAGGAGCCTCTGCTAGTTGATCGGCTATGACTTGTCCTTTGATAGATTTTTGTCCAATAAACTCTATGTCAAATTCCGTCAACAACATGATCCATTTCGTCGTGCGACTACTATGATAAGTACGACTCATCATGTATCGCAATGGATTCTCCTTAGACACAACATACGTAGTGTTGCTCGAGCATGTAGTGGCGTAGCTTTTTGGTAGCAAACACCACTCGCCAAGCGAGTTTCTCAACGTATGCATAGTTAAGTTCATAACCGACCGGGGTGCGGCTAAGATAGTATGTAGCCTGTTCTTTGTGAAGTTCATTCTTCTGGGCTAGCATGGCGCCCCAGTGCCACCTCGATAGTTGAGATGTATAAGTAGAACGACACTCCTGGTCTAGGTGGTGCCAATACTGGCGGCGAAGCCAGGTATTGTTTGATCTCGTCAAAGGCTGACTGGCACTCGTCATCCCAATGAAATGTAACTCCCTTGTGCAATAATTTGTTCATGGGTCGGCACTTGTCAGATAATTGCGCTATGAAGCGTTTAATCGATGCGACCTTGCCCTGCAGACTTCTGAGCTGCTTGATTGTAGTTGGAGGAACCATTTCAAGGATTGCCTTGACTTTCTTTGGGTCTACCTCGATTCCTCGCTTTGAGACTATGAAACCCAAGAGTTTTCCAGATGTGACGCCAAAGACGCACTTCTTGGGGTTTAGTCTAACTTTATGCTCCATGAGGCGATCGAGGATCTGGCTTAAGTCAACGATATGATTTGAGCGCAAAAGAGATTTGGCTAACAAATCATCCATGTAATCTTCCAAAGTTTTGTGCATGTAATCATGGAAGATATATGTCATGGCACGTTGGTAGGTGGCACCAGCATTTTTAAGGCCAAAAGGCATGACCTTATAACAAAATGTCCCCCAAGGCGTTGTGAACGCCGTTTTTAGTTGGTCTTCA
Organism: Wollemia nobilis; assembly: GCA_028583015.1. NCBI lineage: Eukaryota > Viridiplantae > Streptophyta > Pinopsida > Araucariales > Araucariaceae > Wollemia > Wollemia nobilis. Next base: position 14,800,340 of record JAQPPZ010000754.1, on the reverse strand, counting down.
GGATTGATACGAATCTGATTGTATCTTGAGAAACCATCCATGAGGGAGAGCATTTCGTGACCTGCTGTAGCGTCTACCAACGCATCGATGCTCGGTAAGGGGAAATCATCCTTAGGACTCGCTTTGTTTAGATCTCAAAAATCGGTGCATATGCGAATCCTCCCGTCGGGCTTCTTGACGGGAACCATGTTGGACAACCATGGCGGATAATCCACGCAGGATGACAAACTGTGCATCCAACGACTTTTGCAATTCATCTTTGACCATCAAGGCCACTTGTTGGGTGCATCTTACGTAGTTTTTGCTTTACTGAGGCTTGATTGTCGGATCAAGCGTTAAATTATGCGTGACTAGCTGCGGGTCTAGTCCTGGCATATCCTTGTACGACCATGCAAAAACCTCCTTCTTCTCTTTGAGAAGGGCAATGTAGTCGGCTTGCTCTTCGGGGGAAAGACTTACCCCCAACTTAAGAATCTATGGATTCATTGGATCTGTGCCGATATCTACATCAGTCGTTTCCTCGACTGACATGTGGGATCCGTCCTCCAATTGATGTGGAGTCGGGATCAAATGGATGTCATCAGCTGAGTTTAGATCTGCGTTGGGAACCTCGGGTTCCTCTTCAGCCTGAAAAATATCCTGAGTTGTCCTTGGGGTAAAATGATGTATTTCACCGAAAGGCCAGTACTCTGATGGTGACAAAGGTGAATTGACGCGACCCCAGTCGATGGCATCTATGTCGAGATGCAATGACCGTGCTGGATCGGCCGGATTGCGGATGGGTGCGGTCAAATCAATGGAGATCATGTAGATGGAATGAATTGGGTCTCCATTACCGTGGGTATGATAACCTGAATCTTCGGGATGCTCCCTATACTCTGGATCTGGTTCTAAGGGAACGGGCACGAATGGATCGGCCCTATGTGCTGATAGGAGGACAGGGTCTTCCCTTGGCACTGTTGTCATGATAGGGTCTCGAGGTGGACGGTGTTCATCATGAATTTGGAGCCATGGATCCAAGATCAGGTCCCACCCTACTGGGTCTACCCACCATTCATGTCCTAATCTTATGCCCATCTGTCCCATTAGATCTTCATGAGTTAAAGGGCGATAATTCCATCGCGCATGTCTGAGATAGATCATCTCAGTCTCATCTTCTGAATCACTTTCGAAGATCCAAAAATGTTCATTCTCTTCAGCAACCGTTACTTGCGACGTTGAGGGTTCTCCTTGTTCCAGTAAGTTAATCTGGTCCCATTGCGGTTGTTCCACTTTTGGTGGAGGGACCTGATTCTCTTGACACTGTATTGATTCAACTGGAACCTCTAAGGGGAATAGCTTCAAAAAGATGTCCGGACACTGTTGATGTTCTCTTTGAGGATTAATCTCCGAACTTTCACCTCTCTCTAGCAAAGGAGAGGGATTACTGCTGTTGCCAAGGGTGTTTGTTGACCATGGGAGGTAATCTCCCAATGTATATTCTGTATTTGGGTTGGCATAGAGATCGGGTGCCAATCCCCCCTTGTTGCCTATTTCTAGGCCTTGCATATTTTCTACCAAGATGTCTAAGGGTAGGGGATGGTGGAACCCTACTCCTGACTTATCATATGGCATCTGATATCTTGGTTGGCAAAGGACCCGCATCCCTTGCTCATATCTGCCTAGCCCGTATCCATGCCAATTGCATTGGCCGAGATATTTTAGGGCAAAGTCTGGGTTTGACAGATAGTTGATGTTTTCAACAAAAGGCTCGTTGTCTGCTTCCTTTTGCTTGCATGGTTCAAGACCATGATCAAGGCCCCCATACACAAAATTTGTCTGGTTGGGTGGGTGACCTAGAGGAACAACTGTTCCTATGGGAAGGCGAGGTCTCCCCATATCTTGTACTGATTCTACTGTAGGCGTTGCCACAACATTCTGCACTAAGTATTCCCCCAGGCCTGTACTTGCCATTTCAATAGTGATTGTTGATTCTTGGGAGGGAGGGAACGGCAGTCCTTCCTGAGTCCATTCCATGTTTGGTGGTTTAGGAATCTCAACTTCCGTAGTGCTAGGTGTTTCCTCTGTTGATACCGTTGATATTGTGGGCAAACCCTCTTCTAGGGGCTGAGCCTCTTCCATGATCTGTTTTCCCTTGTCCTTCTGTTTAGCCATGACAGGTGGCGTTGGTAATGAAGGAGCAGATGATGAGGATTCACCTTGCTGGGATTTTGGTGATTTGGTCACCAGTGGTGCCTGCGGTATTGGACCCTGTTTGGATGGATTTAACTGGAAATCCAAATGCGTTGAAGGGAGGGTCGATTGAGGCATTAGTTGTACCGCATTGCAATACTTGAAGGGTTCCAAGTCCATCGGGACTACATGTATTTCTCCTTCAAAAGCATACTTTAAGCACTGGTGAGCGATGGAAGGGACACACTTCATGTCCCTGATCCAAGGCCGCCCTAGCAGTATATTGTAAGCCATCTCGCCTTCCAACACATGGCACAATGTTGGTATTGTCTTTTGTCCTACCTGGATAGGTAGAACGACTGTGCCGATTGTCGAGCATATTGCATCATTGAAAGCTCGCAGTGTGTACGTGGAGGCTGTGATATGAGAGGCTGGTAGCTTTAAATGTTTTAGCGCTGCAGTGGTGATGATGTTATTGGACGAGCCAGTATCTACCAGCACTCTCTTGTATGGGATCCCGTTGACCCGCGCGATGACGTGCAGGGGTGGATCTGCCGTGTCATTCGATATTGCTTTGACTTCATCCTCTCTGAAGGTGATGACCGGCTCCGTACATTGTTTCACATGTCCCACGAAGTTGTTGAAAGAATTTGTTTCGTGAGGCTGTAAGTCGATGGTTTTTAAAATGTCCATAAGAGCTTCCCTATGAGGTGTTGACTGTTGAATAAGCTCGTAAATGGACAGCCTAGCCGATGTGGTCCGCAAACTCTGCGTGAGTTTGGTCCGTATCGTGACCTCGGGTCTAGGCGGAGGTACTTGCATAGGGCATTGTTGAGGCTGCGATGTCGTTGGAACTTCCCTCGTAGCTACCGTGGGGGCAGATTCTGGGTACTTTTTGTTCCTTGTCACTATGCTGATCATTCCCACAAATCCTTGCATGGGAAGATTCTCTCGCACCTCGTTAATCTGGAGAGGTTTTGTCGGTGCCTCGTGGGCAGGCAAAGGGTCTTTGAATACCCCCATTTGTTGGTTATTTGGCGCTATGGGGTTGTCCACGGCCAATGTTTTATTGTCGATTAAATCTTGGATTAAGCCTTTGAATTTCCAGCATCCATTTAAATCATGTCCCCTGCGCCTATGGAATCTACAATACAATTCCTCTCTGTATCCCTTAGGCTTGGGGGCGTTAGGGTCGATAGTTTGGATTTCCGGCAAGGTGACTAAATTTGCCGTTGACAAGCGGTCAAATAGGGAGTCCTTGGACTCCGTGTAAGGGGTGAATTGTCGCCTAGGGCGACGTTGCTGATTCTGCTCCTGTTTCTTATTGTCTTTTTCATAACTAGGAGGCACTGCTGGTAATTAGCCTTTTGGGGCTGTATTTCTTGCACAGGCTTGGGAGCATTTATCGCAACTTGGTTAACCGTAGCGGGTTGTGATTGCGTATTCCCAGTCTTAGTGGTTTTATTCCACTCTTTCTTTTTAGGCTTGGCAATTGCGCCTTCGCCTATCTTAATCTCTTCTATAACTCTGGCTTGCGCCAAAGCTTCTTCTAAGCTGTCGTATTGCTGCAGCAGCAATAGACCAGAGATTGATTTTAAGCAACTCCGTGCAAACATCTACGTAAGATCAGACATAGGGGGACGGTAGGGTAACCTAGAAAGCAAAGCCCTCCAGCGATTCCCGTATGCTGTCATTGTTTCTTCCTCATATTGCCTGAGGCTGGCCAGATCACTCAGTGATGCCTTCTTCTTTGTGTTGAAAGCAAAGCGTTCAAGAAACGCATCTACTAATTGATCGAGATTGTTTATGTTGTGTTTGGGTAATTGTGTGAACCAATCCGAGGCAGGGCCTGCGAATGTGGTTATGAAAGTTCGAAGCAACAATGCATCATTATCTTGGATGCCGAAGCATTGACTTAGGAACCTTGTGACATGTTCTTGTGCGTCCTCTTCACCTTTAAAAACTGCCAATTGAGGCAACTTGAAGTGTTCGGGGTAAAGAGGTGTAGGCACTCTGAGGGATGCATTGGATGACTACGGAGTTGACGTAATGTGGGCTTTTGATGCCCAGAAGCTTTTGTCTCCATAGACTCCAAACGCTCTAATAGCGCTTTGTATGCATCGGAAGATTTTATTTCTTCCTCTTTTGTTTGCTCCCGTGGTGAGTTATGGGAGACTGGAGGCCTATGGGGGGGTGGCCGAGTGGCAGCCCTCCCGCCTTGATGGGGCGTTTCGGCCCGCTCTATTTCTGGTTCGTACTCCTCATAAACTTCTTGAGGAGTCTCTGGGCGAGACCTATGACCTTGATTGAGTCCCCGCTGAGGGTACCCATCATTGTTTCGGGGAGTGGCCTCCCTCTCGGGTCTATAAGGTCTCGGAGGCAAAACTTGACGAGGTCGCGGAGACCTGTCTTACACCCAAGGATTGTGCCTCTCATATTGTTCTTCTCTATGGGTGCGAGGGGTTGGCACCCTCTCAGGTAGCTTATAGCGCAACTCATCCGCTTCGCGTTGCATGCGCTCTTTATTCAAGCGGTATAAGTACTCTAACTCCTGATGACCCTGCTCAAGCTGCGTGATTCGAGCTTGGCGAGCGGCATGTCTGGCGACTGCCGGGTCAACTGGGTCTGCCCTCTTTTGTTGAGGAGGCTTGAATGTTTTGCCTATGTGTTTGCCTCGATCTTGATGGTCTAAAATTTCAATGGGTTGCTTCCCTTTGTCGGGGTAGGCGACATTTGCTTGAGGCTCTAGCCTTGATGTGTGATCATGATATCTGGCAGGCGCAGAAACACAAGGTTCCCGCGTTGTATGTTGTTCCCGAGGAATGCGATGATCTTCCTCGTACTCCCTTTCATGGGTGTGAAAGGGGCGGGCGGAGTTAGCTTGCCCTGTGTAAAGAGCCCTGCGCTCTGGATGTTGTTTTTCTGTTCTGATGGGAGGTAAAGAAGAGACGCCATATCCACGTTGTCCCTCCAAATGGACGAGTATGCCTCTCTAGCGCTTCATCGCGCTGTGGCCATTCAAATCTAGCCTCAAGAGGCGGTTGTCTACCTACATTGGGATCTACGTGTAAAGCGTCTTCCCGAAAGGGGCTGTGTTGGATGGGCATACCCCAATGAGGAGGCTCCCAATAATTTCTTTTTGATGGGGTCTGATATGGACTCTCTTGTAGGCTAGACCGCCAAGGCGGTATGGCCAAATCCTCAGGGCTAAAGCGAAGGCGACTAGCGCCCTCTCTTTGTGCACCTTCCGCAGCGTTTGCCCTTGATTGGGCTTGGCTACGGGTGTACACCATTGTAGTGCTTCTCTAAACAGATTTTATCTTGTTTTATGATGATTTGTCTTTTGGTCTACACTAAGCAGAAATGAACACACTCATACACAAAATCGTGATTATCTCTTTTAAGGATTTGATAGTGTGTCCTAAAGCTGGTTTAGTGCATTTTGATGTTTTGTTATGTTTTTGCAAATTTTGGAAGAACGTTTAAATGCATAATGTTGGCTCATATGACTCCCATAAATGGTCGCCCCTTCAATATACCATTGCCGGACCGATATACCAACCTCTCTATATACCCGCCCTTACGAGAGGGAAACTATAGGTACGTGAGAGCAGATGGTACGTGGAACATAGGCGGTACGGAAGGGGGATTGTCCCGTTAATGACACCTACCATAGAAGACTTATCCTCGCGTGCATGGGAATCACCCCAAGCAACACTCGGTCAGCTTTCGTCAGGATTTACGTCTAACAACAGTGACAATCGGGGAAATGGATGCAAAGCTAAGCCAAGGTGGTGATGAACCCACCGTTGGTCTTGCTCAAGGGCTGGGGTTTTACGACCAGCGCCTTGGTTTAATTTATCACGTGAAGTGTGTGCGGTTCATTTTATGTAATAAAAATGAAACATGCAGCAAAAAGAAAGTGACTTTCCCTATGCTAAACAAACACTACAAACCGGAAAACAGCAATTAAAAATTTGAATTTTTTTTTTTTTTTTTAAGCAATTAAATAAATAAATAAAGCAAGAAAAATTTTATAAAGAATTTCTCTACCTTTCTTTTTTTAAAAAAATTAATTATTAAATAAATAATTACATAAATAAATAAATAATTAAATAAAGTAAGAAAAATTTATGAAAATTCCTCTACTTTTTTTTTTAAATTAATTATTAAATAAATAATTACATAAATAAATAAATAATTAAATAAAGTAAGAAAAATTTATGAAAAATTCCTCTACTTTTAATAATTAAAAAAAGTGAAAATAAAAAATTAAACCGTTACAGAAAATGACATAGACAGTTATAAACCGTTACCTCTTTCTGACCGGATTTGCTGTTTCTGGCCTTCGGCTTTTAAAAAAAAAGGTACCTGTTAAAACACAGCAAATCTGATTAGTTTCTGTGATTTAAAAATTTTGGGAACGGTCCCACCGTGATCGCCACTGAAAGCATGAGATTCCGAAAATAAAAGAACACTTAAGATGCAATAAAAACAGAACTAGTTTAATGCATGTAATAACACGGATGTAATCAAATCAATAGCAGGAACACAACCCTTTTTATTAATATGATGTCGGCTCGGTTACAATACATCTCTTCAGTTACATATTTTCAGTTACAACAGATGAATAGTGATCTCCTTCCGCATGCCCACATTTGAAATGGGCAGGCCAATGTTGTTGCCGCTTATGTTAATCGGTCCTTGCTTGTTGCTGTTTTTCCTACGATCAAAGAAACAATAAAAACGTTTAGTAGCACTTGTGTATTGAAGGATAAAACGTTTAAAAGAAATACGTGCAAAGATTGATTAAATATTTGAATAAAACAACTCAGGCTTACCCAAGTAAACATTCGAAAAACTTAATGTAAGATAATATTTAAGTCACGTGATTAAATGCAAAATGAACTAAAGCAGCAATATCACGATGATTTATATTCGATAAGCTATATAAGCATGACAATACGTGATATACATTTTCTGAAATCCATATTGTGAAATACATAACAACATACAGTATAACATAGACGTAAAACATAAGCTGTTTAAATGCTTGTTAATTTTGCAGGATATATCAAAAAGAACAGCATATATTACTTTAACTAAAAATGTGCCTGGGGTACCCAAGCGGGCCGCCCCGTCAAAAATCGACTTTGGCGCCAATCCGATAAGGAAAGGCCCATAATCGTTTATATTGAGTGTTGTCGTCGAATTGGTAGAATATCGTGTCTCATTGTCGGGTATGAAGGTTCGGCTTCACCCTCTGAAAGCAACCCACCAACCTCTCTTTCGTAAGAGATTCTGGGTGTGAGGAAGGTAAAATCGACTGATGCAATCGGGTCGTAAATGAACAGCACTTCGTTGTGTTTACAAAATGCTTCGTGGTCCTCCTTTACATTGCATTGAGCTAGTTTTTATAGAGGAATTTTGCCTCTGAAATATTAATGTCAAAACCCTAAGTCTGCAGGCGCCGTTGAGATTTGACCGTTGTCAGATGATTATGAGACATGGCTCGTACTGAGATTATCGCTAGAAAATCATATCAGCAGTTATGAGGCATGGCCTCGGACCGGATTTGTTGTTGAGACTGTTCGTCTCATTATTGCAGTTGGTGAAGTCCGCCGCTTAGTTAAAATCCGCTTTAAATTGCTTTTGACTGATTAAATGTCTTGAATGCTGACGTGTCGCCTCTGATTGGTCGAATCCACCGTTCTACAGACCCACGGGGTCTCTTTGAAAAGGGGCACGTAGGGGTGCCACGTGGCGGTCATTCCTTGGATGTGGCGGCCACGTCAAAGTCCGCCTTTGATTGGAGAAGTGTTTGCTGCCGAAGTGTCACGATATCGCGACGTCGCGATATCGCGACACTTCGGCCAAGGTTCCCCTTCTGGGCCAAAGGTGTCGCGATATCGCGACACGCGATATCGCGACACCTTTGGCCGAGGCTCCCCTCGGGGCCAAAGGTGTCGCGATATCGCGACGCGCGATATCGCGACACCTTTGGCCGAGGCTCCCCTCTGGGCCAAAGGTGTCGTGATATCGCGACACCTTTGGCCGAGGTTCCCCTCGGGGCCAAAGGTGTCGCGATATCGCGACGCGCGATATCGTGACACCTTTGGCCGAGGTTCCCCTCGGGGCCAAAGGTGTCGCGATATCGCGACGCGCGATATCGCGACACCTTTGGCCGAGGCTCCCCTCTGGGCCAAAGGTGTCACGATTTTGCGACGCGCGAAATCGTGACGTCGCGATTTCGCGACGTCTAAGGCCAAGGTTCCCCTTTTTGCTAGGTTTGCCTTAAAGTTTTGCAGTTTGCTTAAGACTTGAAGTTTGAAGGTTGCAGTTTGTTAAAGGCTCACTTTAGATTGAAGGCTTGTTTAGGATTTGAAGCTTGCAGTTTGCGACCAACTTTGCTCTGCTCATTTTTCGACCTTCTAAACTGCTGTGTGAGTGGTCAGGACCACTGTTTGACCTCTGAGGGCTGCCCTGAAAGCTGTGTATGTCAATGCGATCAGTGTTTGTAGTCACTTAATCGGATTGGTGCTGTTTTGGTGTCTACAGTTGGATTTATTTTATCTCTTTAGTATGAGTATGATACAAGTGTAAGTAAATAATTCCAACTCCTTTAAGTAAATAATGAACTTCCTTTTACACCCCTTAATAGTTTAATATTTCTAAATTCCAATAATCTATGTTTGATGTAGTATGCCTTATAACTTCCAAATTTGGAATATTAGAAATTAATGATAATAATATTGTCTTCCAAGTAGTAACCCTTATATCTCCTATGGTATTTAATTGCAAATATTAAAGTATTTCAACTAAATAATTTGAAATACTATGAACGCATTTATATTATTTCAATTTATTAAGGTTGATTTTACATATGCAAATGATAATATTAATTTCAACCTTATACTATCCCTTATTACTCCTTATGAAAGCAAATTAATCAAACCATATAAAATAATACCTTAATAGGATTGATGAGTGCTATGCTTGACTTCAACCTCCTTGAACTCCACTGTATCTCTTCGCTAGTTTATGACAGGCCTAGCAAACATTCTCTTATGAGTACCTTTAATGCACATTGATTCAATGTGCTATCACTTAATGCTCACTACGAATGTGCTTCCACTTTAATGTTGAAAATCTTATACTACCTTCCTTGCAAGGTATTTTATCCATGTTGATTGGTGTATAGAGTTCGTTCTAAATTCCTGTGCAATCCTATGACTGATAGAGGCTCTTAAATACAAACAGGAATCTTTCTCTCCTCTTGATTAGCACTTTGAATCCTCCCTTCAATGTTTGACTATGTGTATTTATTTCGCTCTTACCTCCTTCAAGTTTAGGCACTTTAAATAGCACAAATGCCTTTTGACTTTGGACAAGTGGCACTTAAGAGTTACATTAAATATGAGCATTGATACTTAGGTTCTTTCTACATTCATTCCTCCTTGTAATGATGAATGTGGTAAGTAACCTCCTAATGATGCTTGTAACCGCTCAAAGATAGACGTTAGATTATTCCTTGAGCACTCTTATCCTAGGCATATGTTGAGGAATGTGAGGGTGCCTAGAATGGTTGTGCCAAGTGGTGCTTAGGTTTCCTACATGTAGACCTTCCTTCCAACATATTAATCTTGTATATCCTTTACCAAAAAATGATCTTCATTACTTGTATCCAACACCTTATTTCTAAGCCAACGTAGATGTTGTGTGGGTGGCTCCAGCTAAGGCGATGAAGAATGCTTTGATGGAGGTTCAATGGAACTCCAATGGTGGCTATGGGAGCTTTATTTCAGTTGGTGGTTCCTCTATCATGGGTAAAGCTCCTTGTACCTTGATTATTCATGCTTATCTTTAGTGTTTTTTTTTGTTTACTTAGATAGTAGTCGCTAATGGCCTCCTTGTATTGGTTTGATGCTATAGGTTAGATGCTTGCTATAGGTTTTCGATTTGATGGTGAATATGATGTTTTTAGGTGCCTTGAATCTTAAGTAATGTGAGCCCTTCAGTGGATATCTTCTCTTGCTTAAATTCTACCCTTTTACCTTGCTGAAATGACTATCGTGCTTGTTATCCATTGTAATGTTAAATCCTTTGTCCTTCTTGTCTGAGTTTGAAGGAACAAAAGTGGTGCTTGCTATAATAGTTAAGATTTAGTACCTTAACTTGCACCAAGATGATAGACCGAGTATCTCTCTTTTTCATGCTCTTTAACCTTCTTGAGGAGACGACTTCTTGAGAGAAATACTACTTTATATTGTCTTATTTTGGTGACTTACTTTCACCAAGATATGCAGTAGGTTTTGAATGCTCAATAGTGTCTTTAGACACTTCACTCTTACCCAAATTTGTGCACTAAATCTTCCTTCTATGATAACCTCTTAATGCACTTTAAAAATTAAGGGTAACTAGTATTAATGCACCAATAATATCTCCAAGCTTGATGCTTTTAAGAATAACTAGAATAGTGTAATAGCAATCTCACCTTATTGCTCCTATAAATGAATCCTCAAAATAACTTGAAATATGCACTAATTTTTACTGCAATATTAAAAGTACTTAGTGCATCTAAAGAACAAGTAGTATAGTGCAATATTAATCTCACCTTATTACTCCTTCAAATGAACTTGAAATATGCACTTAGTAATTGCTCCTTGTAGAGAACTATAATCTCTGTAACTTAATGTAGTCTTCTTTGTTGTAACTAAATAATAGGAATATGATAATTTTCTTTCTGTCAAAATATATCTAACTCCTATTTTAATGTTTAGGTATTAACCTTTAAAAAAAACTTTCTTTTGCACTATTTTAAATACTATAATATGGAACCTTCTCTTTGCAACTTCTTAAAACTCTAAACATAGTGCTTAATAGAACTTGATAACAAATTAATTTAAAGTTCAGTTAATGAATCTATTTGTACCCAATTTGCTTACGTTAATGATATTTGTAGATGAAGGATTTCTTGGTGATTTGATTCACCAAATTATTGCCCTTTAACTGTATGAACTCAAATCTATTATTGGCTGTCCAAAATAGCTCTCTAACTCACCTTTTTGTAGCTCAAAAATACCTCTAACTTGCTTCCCTTTAACTGTAGTAGGTGATTTTGACTCTCCTTCAACCTCCTTGTCAAAATCCAAATTTAATATAGGTCCTCTTCTCAAGAATCTAAAAGTCTTGAGGTCTTCACCAATCTCCTCTAAGATTTGGCAAACTCCTTGTCAAATTTATCTAAGTTTGGGCTTGTTTTTGAACGGAAATAATTATCCCAAAATATTCCTTTATTAGGAGCTTTTCCTTGGTGGTAAATTTCTCCAATGAGTTCTCCTAAGAAATCCTTTAATGGCATTCTCTATATCTCCTTTAATGAGGCTCACCAAGCCTCCTTATTTCTCCTTGATACCTCACCAAGAACTTCAATCTCGTAGCTCTTATGGTCTTCCAAATGAGACCTTTCATTCAACATTCTACTATGGAAGTGTTGGTATTAGATCTTCCTCTTGGATCTTTAAAATCTACTACTACCAGAATCTGGAACATGACCTTGCTAGTCCTTTATCACTTCTACAATCTACAGGATTTAATAGAGATCACCAACCTCCAATTCTCTAAATCTGGGAGTTTTGTAACTAGATATTCTAAGGGTCTCTACAACTTCTTCAGGGTGAAGTCTCCAATTTGCACTAGATATGACCAATCTCCTATATTTATCGTGACTCTTTACTAGAGTCTTCTTTTCTCCCTTGAATTTGTAACAAGGCTCCTATGGATTTTTCTCCTTCTGCACTTTGTTGGTCTACAATCTCTAGTAATGGGGAATTTTCTTCAGGCCTCCAAATCTTCATTCTTTCGATTGTTGCTTTTTATGCTATATTGATTCTAAATAAGATATTATTATTAGATATTTTGTAGGAAGTTTTCCAACATACTTCAAATTTTCTATAAAAAAGTATTATGACTATAATGGAAGAAACTCTCAAATCTAGAGATGATATATATTCACTAGTTGATTTGTTAATCTAGTGGAATTTATTCTAAGTCCTAGTATTCACAAATTTTTCTACAACCCTATGGAAAGAATCTAGCCAAATGTAATCTCAAAAATTTTGGAACTGATATTTTTGAACTCCTCTCAGTCTCTCTTTATGGCTCTCCCTAATTCCTATCTAATCTACCATGTGCTCTAATACCACTGTTAGCTTTTGATGGGATAGTATTACAGGAAGAACAACCACAAGATGCAAGATAACTATAAACTAATGGCACAATAATATGCAGGAAAATAATGAAATGAACATCTGCAAATAACTTAAAAATATACCATTAATTAAAGTGACAAAAATAGTACAATGCTATACAATGGAGGACATGAACACTCCATGAAAGGATATGAAAAGACTACATTGTACCATACTATTAAACTATAACACACTTTATATATTTTTTGTTCTCTCTCTTCACTCACTATAAGGCCTTTATATAAGAAGATAGATTCCTTGGCCCTTACTCTATATAAGACTCATGTACATGTGGACTACATGCACAATTACAACTTGCACATTGAAACTTGTGCATTTATTACAATACTTTAAGTAACCAAATTTACTAAGTAAACTTCTACTCTAGTTATATACCAAAGATTTTATATTTACATACCCAAAATGATGTAATATACTCTAACAAATAATTTATGAGAATAATGGTTAATTATTTATTTTATACGATTTAAAATATTCCTCCAACCAAATATCTTCAATTTTTAAAAATGTAGAGGGACCCCCATGTACACCATTGGGAGATAAGTCCTAATGAACCCCAAGATCTCTAAAATTTTATCCTAAATCCTTCGATCAAGATTGAATAAAATCATTTTTGATTTATTATCATTGATAACTTTGTTTATGGATCTGAGATAAACATTATCTCTAATCATTATTGCTTCCTTGATATTGGCCACTCTTATCAATTTTGTATCATCCATAAATTGTAGGTGAGTCAAAACCTTCTCACCCACCTTGATACTTGTGAGCAAACCCTATTTTCTTCTCCTCAAGATAAGTTTACCCAAGCCTTAGCCAATATGATAAAAAGATAAGGTGAACATGCATATCCCTATAGAAGGCCTCTTGTGGATCCAAATGGTTACAAGGGAAGACCTTTGATTAACACTGAGTATGTTAGAGTAAATATGTATTTCATGACCCACTCTATCTAGTCCTAAGAGAAGTCAAATGTTATCATCATCCTTGACAAGAAGCTCCACTCCACCCTATCATAAACCTTTAACATGTCCAAATTTATGAGCATTCCTTTATTGTCAAATTTTTGAATTGAGTGGATTGCCTCCTAAGTTATAAATACACATTCCAAGATTTTTCTTCCCTCTACAAACCCCCTTATTGTAAGGAAATAATGTTATCTAAGAGATTTTGTGGCCACTCATCCATATATTTGTGATTATTTTGTATATGGTATTGCATAATGTGATAGGTCTGTAATCCAAAACATGCACCCCCTCCTCCCCTTTTTGAAATAAGGAAACGAATATGTGATATAATGATTTAAGAATTTTTTTATTGCCCTTAGACTCCTCTATAACAACCATTACATCCTCCTCCAAGTTGTCCCAAAATGTCTTTAAAAACTCAATTGGTAAGCCATATAGACTTAGAATTTTCCCATACTCATTCTAAAGACTACTTTCTTCAGCTCCTCTCTATTAATGTGTTTAATAAAAGCTTGTATTTTTTCTTTAAATATTATAGATATTATGAAAGCAATAACTTCTTTAAGAGCCTCTTCATCTTGCAACATACCTTAAACAATTTAGCAAAATAATCCATTGAATGAAAATTCATACTTGGGATCGTATCAAAGGAGAGCTCATTCTCATCCTAAATATATTCCATATTTTATATATATCTCCTAGAGCAAGAAACCTAATGGAAAAATTTAGTGTTTCTATCACCTTCTAGTAACCAAGTGGTTCTTACTCTTTGTTTCCACTAGATATCCTCTTGGTTATAAATTTTCTTGACTACTTTACACAACTCATAATCCTCTTATTTGAGTTGATCTACAATTGTTCCTTCCCTAATTTATTTTTGCACCTCCTCCCATTTAACCACCAATAGAGCAAAAACTTTAATCTACACCCATAGGTTAAGCATTTATAAGACCAATGGTTAATTCTTTCTTTGATACAATCCAAAAAATTCCTCTAGATAACTATATTCAATTTTTTAAAATGCAAAGGGACCACCAAGTACACCATTGGGAGATAAGTCCTCATGAATTCCAAAATCACTATTTTTTTTCCTAAAGCCTTCGATCAAGATTGAAGAAAACCACTTTGGATTTCTTATCATTGATGACTTGGTTTGTGGCCCTAAGATAAACTTTATCTCTAGTCACTCTTGCTTCCCTGAGGTTGGCCACTTTCATTAATCCTATATCATCCACATATTTTGGATGATTCAAAACCTCCTCATACACCTTGATACCTATGAGAAAACCTTGTTGTCATCTCATCAAGATAAGTTTTCCCAAGCCTTAGCCAATATGAGAAAAAGATAAGGGGAACAAGCATCTCCCTATCGAATTCCTCTAGTGGCTCCAAATGGTTATGAGGGAAGACATTTAATTAACATTGAGTATGTTAGAGTAGATAGGTAGCTCATGACCCACTCTATCCAATCCTGAGAGAATCCAAATGCTACCATCATCATTGACAAGAAGCTCCACTCCACCCTATCATAAGCCTTTGATATGTCCAATTTTATGAATATTCCTCTATTGCCAAATTTTTGCATTGACTGGATTGCCTCTTGAGATAGAACCCCACCATACAATATCTACATGCCCCTACAAAACCCCCTTACTCTAAGGAAATAATGTTTTCTAGGAGATATTTTAGCTGCACAACCATTATCTTCATGATTATTTTGTAGATTGCATAAGGTGATAGGTCTATAATTCAAAATATGCACCCCTACTCCCATTTTGGAATTAAAGAAATGAATGTATTATAGAATGCTTTAAGAATTATTTTATTTCCCCTAGACTCATCTATAACAACCATTACATCCTCCTATAATTTGTCCCAAAAGATCTATAAAAACTTAATTGGGAAGCCATTTGGACGTAAAAACTTTTCCATACTCAATCCAAAGACTACTTTCTTTAGCTCCTCTCCATCGATGGGTTTAAGAAGGGATTGTTTTTATATTTTATATATGATAGAGGGTATAGAAGCAATAAATTTCTTCTAAGCCTCTTTGTCATGCAACATACCTTCCATAAACAATTTAGAAAAATAATCCATTGAATGGAAATGCATACTTGGGATTATATCAAAGGAAAACATGTCCTCATCCTGAAGAGTTTCCATATTGTTCATCTATGTCCTAGCACAAGTAGCCCAATGAAAAAATTTGATTTTTCTATCACCTTCTCATAACCAAGTGGTTCTTGCTCTTTTTTTCCACTATATCTCCTCTTGGTTGTCAATTTCCTCTACCACTTTAGCAACTCATCATCCTCTTCTTTGAGTTGTTCTGTAATTTTTCCTTCACTAAATATTTTTGCACCTCCCCCCATAATCACCTATGAAGAAAAAAAATTAATCTACCCCCATAGTTTAACCATTTATGATACCAATGGTTAATTCTTTATTTGATACAATCCAAAATATTCCTCCAAAAAACTATCTTCAATTTTTTAAAATGTAGAGAGACCCCCAAGTACATCATTGGGAGACAAGTCCTCATGAATCCCAATATCACTAAAATTTTATCCTAAAGCCTTCAGTAAATATTGAATAAATCCATAAATATTATCATATAAAGCCTTTAGTCAAGTTTGTGACCCTAAGATAAATATTATCTCTATTCATTCTTGCTTTCCTAGGGTTGGCCACTCTCATCAATATTATATTATCCATAAATTGTAGGTGATTCAAAACCTCCTCACCCACCTTGATACCTATGAAAAAACCTTGTTCTCTTCTCCTCAAGATAAGTTTTCCCAAGCCTTAGCCAATATGAGAAAAATATAAGGGTAAAAAGCATCTCCCTATAGAATTCCTCTAGTGGCTCCAAATGGTTATGAGGGAAGACCTTTGATTAACACTAAGTATGTCATAGTAGATATGTAAATCATGATCCACTCTATCTAATGCTAAGAGAAATCAAACTCTTCCATCATCCTTGACAAGAATATCCACTCCACCCTATCATAAGCCTTTGACATATCCAATTTTATGAACATTCCTTTATTGCCAAATTTTTGCATTAAGTGGATTGCCTCCTGAGATAGAACCACACCATCCAAGATCTACCTGCCCTCTATAAAACCCCCTTCCAAGGAAATAATGTTGAATAGGAGATGTTTAAGTTTCTCAACCATTATATTTATGATTATTTTGTAGATGACATTGCATAAGACGATAGGTCTATAATCCAAAATATGCACCCCCTCCTCCCATTTTGAAATTAAAGTAATGGATGTATTATATAATGCTTTAAGAATTATTTTATTACCCCTATAATCCTCTATAATAGCTATTAAATCCTCCTCCAAACTATCCCAAAAGGTCTAAAAAGAATCAATTGGGAAGCCATTTGGACCTCACACTTTTTCGATACTCATTCCAAAGACTACTTTCTTTAGCTCCTATCTATCAATGGGTTTAAGCAAGGCTTCATTTTGTTCTTCAGAGATAATAGAGGGTATGGAAGCAAGAAATTATTTTTGAGCCTCTTTGTCTTGCAACATACCTTCAACAATTTAGCAAGATATTCCATTGAATAGAAATTCATACTTGGGATCATATCAAAGGAGAGCTTGTTCTCATCTTGAAAAGCCTCCATCTTGTTCATTTTTCTCCTAGCATAAGTGCCCTAATGGAAAAATTTGGTGTTTTTATCACATTCTAGTAACCAAGTGGTTCTTGCTCTCTGTTTCTAGTAGATATACTCTTGGTTGTCAATGTCCTTGACCACTTTAGCAAATCATCATCCTCTTATTTGAGTTTTTTTTTAATTGTTCCTTCATTGAAGAGTTTTTGTACATCCTCCCATCTAATCACCAATGGAGAAAAAACATTAATCTACCCCCAAATATTAACTATTTATGATATCAATGTTTAATTTTTCTTTGATATGATCCAAAATATTCCTCTAGACAACTATCTTTCAATTTTTAAAATGCAAAGGGACCCCCACCTACATCATTGGGAGAGAATTCCTCATGAATTCCAAGAAATCTAAAATTTTGTCTTGAAGTCTTAAATCTAAATTGAAGAAAATCATTTCATATTTCTTATCATTGATGACTTGGTTTGTGGCCCTAATATAAACATTATATCTAATCATTATTGCTTACTTGAGGTTGGCCACTCCCATAAATCATATATCATCCACAAATTATAGGTGAATTAAACATCCTCACCCACCTTGATACCTTTGAGAAAACTCTATTGTCTTCTTTTCAAGATAATTTTTCCCAAGCCTCAGCCAATATGAGAAAAATATAAGGGGAACAAGCATATCCATACCAAAGGCCTCTAGTGGCTCCAAAATGTTGTGAGAGAAGAACTTTGATTAACATTGAGTATGTCAAAGCAAAGATGCAGCTAATGACCCACTTTGTGCAATCTTAAGAGAAGACGAAGGCTAACATCATACTTGAAAAGAATCTCCACATCACCCTATTGTGATTTGAGAGAAGTTAGGAGAAAAAATTAGATAATAATTATTATATTCAACCTTCAAAAACTTCAGTTACATTGGAATATATACTCGTAGTATTCACCGAACTTAGGGAATATAGGGAAGTTAGGGAAATAGAAGAAATAAGGAGGAAAGGGAAAAAGGAAATTGAGTTGGTTTGCCTTGATGCCCTTGTCGTCCAATCTTGCCCAGTCAGCTACCATCCAAGCCAAACTTACCTATCCAGTCAACTACCGTCCAAGGAGGTAAAAGGGGTAAGATCCAAATCTTATAGTTGAAACAAAATTTTACACCTTTTTTACTCCTTTTTGGTCTTTTTACTAGCTTTATTTCCAACATTCTCCCCCTTAAATTTGAGAGGACTTACTATACAGTCTCTCAACTTTATATATTGAGCTTTAGCTATACCTTTGGTGAAGATGTCTGCAATATTATCCAAAGTGTTATAATGTTGAAGCTCAACTATTTGCTATTCCACCATATCTCGAATGAAGTGATACTTCATATCGAAATTCTTTGATCTGCTATGGTGGACTGGATTGTATGCCAACTGAATGGCACTTATGTTATCACAATACAGTCGAGTTGGACCACTTGACTTTCTCCAATCTCTTCAAGAACTTTTCTCAACCATAGGGCCTGAGTACTAGCATGTGTGATGGCTATATACTTAGCCTCAGTTGATGACAATGCTACAATAGTTTGTTTCTTGGAACTCCATGTAATTAGTCTTGATCCTAGACTAAAACAATTCCCTGATGTATACTGCTGTCCCTCACTGTCACTGAATCCAACTAATTTTATAGAATTACATTTTTGGTAATGGATTCCAAAATCCAATGTATATTTTACATATCTCAATATTCTTTTAGTTTCTTATAGATGCAGCTCAGAAGGACTAGCCATAAACCTTGAGAATAGAGAAAAAACATATTGAATATCGGGCCTTGTGTTGGTGAGAAACATCAAACTCTCAACCATGATTCTGTAAGTGGTAATGTCAACCTTTGATGCTCCGTTGTCCTTGCTCAATTGGATCCCATGTCCACTTGGAGTTGCAACTGATTTGCACTGCTCCATGGAAAATTTCTTGATCATGTCTCGAGCATACTTGTGTTGATATATGAAGATCCCTTTGTTTGATTGATGCACTTTCATGCCTAGGAAGTATCGCATTACACCAAGATATTTCATCTTGAACTGCTTCATCATGGATTTTTTGAACTTCGTATTCATTTTAATGTTACTACCCTTAAATATTAGATCATCCACATACAAAAAAACTATGAGAATGTCTACTCCATGCTTTAGGTAGTACATATTTGGTTCACTTTTGCTTCTTGTGAATCCATACTCGCTAAAATAGCCATCAATGCATGAGTACCAAGCTCTTAGTGCTTGCTTGAGGTCATAAAGTGATTTCTTCAATTTGTAAACAAGGTTCTATTTTCCCTATTCTTGGAAACCTTGAGGTTGTTGAACATACACCTCTTCTATCAAGTATCCATTCAGAAAAGCACTCTTTACATCCATGTGTTGAACATTCCATCCTTTACGGGCTGCTAAGGAAAGAACTGATCTGATTGTATCGTGTCTTGCAATAGGAGCAAAGGTTTCCTCATAGTCAATGCCATATTTCCGAGTAAAACCTTTTGCTACTAGTCTCACCTTATGCCTCTCAATGCTTCCATCAGCATTGTACTTGGTCTTGTAGACCCATTTACATCCAACACATTTTTTACCTTTGGGTAGCTTTACTAGCTCCCATGTATCATTATTTTTTATAGAGGTTATTTCCTCTTTCATGGTTTCTTGTCATATATTTTGAGTACATGCTTTATCATAGCTAGCTGGCTCTAGCTATGCATTAGTAAATAAAGCATAATTAAATTCATCTCCTATAGGTTCTTGGGAGTCATCATCCCCATAAAATTGCAAATTTTCAAGTTGTTGCAAAACTGTATTCATTTCACTAGCTTGGCTTCTAGTGAATCTTCTCTAAAAATTTTGATCCAAAGATCTGAAAGGATGGATGATGTTGTAAAGTTCTTCTGAATATTTATGGAGATTCAATTTCCATTGGTGAAGAACTTACTAATCTCTGTGGAGAATTACTTGGATTTGTGGTTGAATTACTTGAACTACTTGATCTTGGAGGGGGTGGTGTGCCTTTCCTATTCTTTGGAGACACCTGTTGTACCTGTGAAGAATTTACATCTTGGGACTCATCATCAACAAAAATTCTTTGATTACCCCATTCTCCCCCTTCATCAAAAATGACATCCCTGGAGAGTACAATTTTATGAGTCTTTGTATTGTAGAGCCTATATGCTTTTGTAGACTCATAATACCCGACAAATATACAAGCTTGACTTTTTGGATCAAGCTTCCTCATTTTCTCATCAGGAATGTGGGCATATGCTAAATAATCAAAATTTTTGAAGTGCTTTACATTTGGTTTCTTTTCATACCACACCTCATAAGGATTGATGCCATCTAAACTAGAAGTTGGACTTCTATTTAGAATATATACACTTGTTTTTACAAAGATCAACCTAGTACATATTAGTGAGATGCTTTATCTGAAGCATCGATCTCACCATCTCAACTAGGGTGCAGTTCTTTCTTTTGGCCACACCATTCTGTTGTGGGGTATAGGATGTGGTGAATTGCCTTTTGATCCCACTTGCTTTACAATAGTTTAAAAATTCTGAGGAGTATTCACCTCCTCAATCTATCCGAAGACATTTTACATAATTCCCACTTTGATTCTCTACATTGTTTCTGAAATATATGAAGCAATCAAATGCTTCATATTTGTGCTTTAAAAAACAAATCCAGCACATCCTAGAGAAGTCATCTATGAAAGTGAGAAAATAATAATTATTTTTGAGACTCTATGTTTGCATCGGACCATAGATGTCCGAATGTACTAACTGAAGTGGATAGCTAGCTCTCCACACGTGTCCTCTTAGAAACTTCAATCTGGAGTGCTTTCCCAAAGCACATCCTTCACAGAACTCTTGTTGATCGTTAATTTTTGGAAGTCCTATCACCATAGCTTGAGAAGTGAGCAATTTCAAGCTAGCGGAATTAAGGTGACCATATCGCAAGTGCCACAACACACTTGGATTTTTTATTGCTACATTTGCAAGCTGATCTCCCCCTGGCTCACCAAATTTGAGAGGAAATAACATGTTCTTGGTCATGGGGACTTGGGTGATGACACGATTACAATTATTTTTATCAAAAATAATACATTGTCCTTCATCAAAGACAAGCTTGTAATTGTTCTCCATAATTTATCCAACGCTGAGCAAATTGTGTTGGAGCTTTGGAGTGTATTAGATGTCACTCGTTTTCTTTAGTCCTTCTTTGGTTGGAACCGCCATGGCTCCAATGCCCTCTACTTGCAATACTTTGTTATCCCCTAATTTTAATTGGGATTTATAAGTGGAATCTAGAGTAGCAAATAGTTTTTCTTTGCCACTCATATGGTTTGAGCAACCAGTATCTAGAATCCATGTGTCATTTAAATTATGATCTGATTGTTCATATGATAGAAAAATATTATAAGCATCATCTTCTTCTCCATAATTTCCATATTGACTACTGTTGTCTTGTGAATATTTTAACCAGCAGTCACGAGCGAAGTGACCTGGCTTGCCACAATTGAAACAAGTTGATTTGGACTTGTAATTTCCTCATCCTTAATTGCCACTTTGTCCTTGATTTGCACCTCGATTCTGATTTCCACCTCTTTGTTGGTTGCCTCCTCTGTATGAGTTGCCTCCTCTATTGGAATTGCCTCCTCTATTCTGGTTGCCTCCTCTATTGTAATTGCCTCCTCTATAGGTGCCTCTGCCTCTACCTCTTTGCTTACCTTGACCTTGACCTCTTCCCTATCCTCTTCCATTATTTTCATTGGAAGTGAAGGCCTTATCATCGCCTCCATATCTGGTTGAAGGAGTTTTAGGAAACCTCTCTTCATGTAACATTAACGATCCAATAAATGCATCGAATGTTAAAAGGGAAAGATCTTTGGATTCTTCTATTATTATGGCAATATGGTTTAATTTTTGTGTAAGTGTTCTCAACACTTTTGTTGCAATTATCTCAAGCTTAATTTCTTCGTCTAGTGTAACCATTTTATCTACAACTGCTTTTACTCTAACATAATAATCACCGACTTTTCATTATATTTCATTCAAATATTTTCAAAATCTCGCTTCAATGTTTGAATTCTTACCTGCTTCACTTGATTACTACCCTGGAATCCATCACTCAATGCTTTCCATGCAGCTTGTGCAGTCGTATAGGCAGCAATTCTGGGAAATATGCTTTTCTCCAATGCATCTTGAAGATGAGAAAGAGCAAAAGAGTTGCTCTTTTGTTCTTCTTTTCATTTTTTCTTGTCAGCGACACTTAGTGTTGTCCAGTCTGAAGGTTCTATGTAGCCCTCTTCTATGATGTCCCACAAACATTTACCTATGAGCAAGGTCTTCATCTTTATAGACCAATACTCAATCATAACCATTAAATTCTGGTATAGGTAAGCTATTGTGTGAGGCCATAGTTACCAAAAAACTCTCTTTATTTCACGGTTACAATAAAGTATTTTTGCTAAAAGAAGAAAAGAAGAAGAAGAAAGAAGGAAGAGATTACAAATTTAAGTCAAATTTGACTTGTTCTAATCTATCATGGACTGCTTGGTCCTCTTGATGTGGGGATGCGATCTCTTGAGTTACAAAGTTATCTGCCACATCTTCTTCGTCGTCACTTATCTATATGATTTCTTATGATTCTGGTTCTAGGATTTCTACTGAATTATTGTAGTGTGTATACTCTAATTCTTGTGCTTCAGCTTGTACTAATTTTGATTGTTCAAATTCACTCCTAAATGAGTTATCTTCAAAGTCTACCTCGTACCCTGAGTCAGGATGCCTTTGATGTGCTATCACTGCATTTTGAAGTTGACTAAACACAATGTTGACTCCATAACCTCTGACTTTGTTATCAAAACTCTCTGCACCTTCTCATGCTAAAATTGCACATAAGGCATGATAACAACCATTTGGTCTTATCATGAATGTCTTGTTACAACAATTTGATCCTTTGTCTCTTTTACAAAAAAAAACTAAGCCTCTTTGGCTTATTACACACTCTTTATGATTCCCTGACTAACAAAAAAAATTGCTTTTACAATGAATTGCCTCCTAGGCAATGTCCCCCTTTTTTTTATAATAAAAAAAAATTATATTTCTTATTTAATAAAAAAAAAAAATTAAAAACAGTTAAGTGTTAATTTATTAAATATAATATAAATATTTTTAATATAATAATTTAAAAAAAGTTCAACTATAGAAATGAGGGCAAAGGGTTTCAAAACCTTGACATATGATGGCCTTGGGCCTTACAACGTGTGTGTTTGCCACGACAGTAGCTCACCTGTCGTGAGCTAAGGAAGTCCAAATTCCTTATAAAGCCTAATTCGAACCCTTTTTAGCTTTTTTTTTTCTTTTAAAACTAATAAAACTTGTCCTCGTGGGATTCGAACCCGGGACATGCGATTCACAAACAATCCGCCTTCACCGATCAAGCTATGCCCATGACTGGGTATGGAGGAGGAAGGTCATATATTTATTATGGAGTTTTGTGGCAATTTCAAACAAAAAATAATTTCACTGTCACTGGGTTTCGAACCCGCGACCTGCAGGGGGTCGGGAAACTTATGGTTGGCTCCTCGAGCTAGTCGAGCTGCATGGCCTAATGAGAATCCAAAGGAGGCTTACCTCCTTTATCTTGTCGATCGTGCAAACAAATTTAAAAAAAATAATAATCCCACATCCGCTATGTGGAGGGGATTTTATGCTTTAAAAGCACAGAGAAGCAGTATGCTTCTCGATTACCTTCGGGTAATCACTCGATCACCCCTTTTGCCTTCTGTCCACCCACTTTTGTTTGCCATGTTGCTCCTCCCTTCGCGTACCACGTGCCTATCTGCATCAACTCCTTGTGCCTCGTTGTTTTTTCGTGTCAGCTCCTAACTTGTCCTCCTGTCACCATGTTTCACTCTATGATCGGTCCTTCTGCATCACTCCTATTGTTGTTGGCTGTTGTACTGGCCTACTCCGATGTTTGTATTGATTTGCATGCCTTCAGGCTTATCTAGCCTTGAGCTTCAAGCTACGGGCCCCACCTTGGTCTATCTACAAGCTGTGCTCTACGGGTTTCTCTCGCTTCGATCCTCGGGCTTCCTTCACCTTGATTCTCATGCTATCCTTGGCTTCGGTTCTCGGTCCTCGGGCCTCCCTTGCATTCGAATCTAATACCAGATGTGATTTGAGAGAATTTAGGAGCAAAAATTAGATAATCAATATTATATTCAACCTTCGAAAACCTCAATTACATTGGAATATATACTCATAGTATTAATTGAACTTAGGGAATATAGGGAAGTTAGGGAAATAGAAGAAATAGGGAGGAAAGAGGAAAAGGAAATTGAGTTGGTTTGCCTTGATGCCCTTGTTGTCCAATCCTACCCAGTCAGCTGTCATCCAAGCCAAACTTACCTATCCAGTCAACTGTCGTCTAAGGAGGTAAAAGGGGTAAGGTCCAAAGCTTATAGTTGAAACCAATTTTTACACCTTTCTTACTCCTTTTTGGTCTTTTTACTAGCTTTATTTCCAAAACCTATCATAAGAATTTGATATATCCAATTTTATGAACATTCCTCTATTTCCAAGTCGATTGCCTCCTGAGCTAGAAACACACCATCCAAGTGTAGGCTTTTAAGCCAAACTATCTCAAGTCCCAATATAATCAAGCCACAATATCTTAGGTCCAAATATAATTAATCAAGAGTAGAATTAAATATAAGAGCAATCAAAATATATATTAGCCAATATAAATTATAATAACATTCATAATAACATCAAATATGAATGTAAATGACCAAAATCATTCATGTAATAACATGAAAAATACTTACAATAAAATTGCTCAAAATTTGTATACAAGCTTCAATATAAATGCTTGCTATGGTGATTGTTTACAGACCATTTTTCTAATACAATATATGGAGCTTTATCTCCATAATATAGACATAGCAATGTTACTCTTAAATACTTGAATATTACACTCCTCACATATCTAGGATTTGCAACCTTTCGTATTCTTTACATAAGATAAGACTATCACGTCCTTTGGCTTCTCATATCGCCACTTGTATACATGAATCTTCACTCTCTACTTATATGCACACTTAACTTCATGACACTTGCACACTTCTACATGACACTTACTCTCCTACATGCACTCCTAATACATGATACTTGTGCACATTCTCATATTACATATTTTCACACTTACATACATGACACTTGTGCACTTTCTCTCATTACACACTTGCCCACTAACATGCATAACACTTGTGCATATCCTACACATAGACACTTAAATAAAGAGGAAATGTAAATAAATCTCCTAAAATATGTAAATCAATTACATATTTACATTTGTACCGTAAAGGTACCATTGGGGAATATTTACATGTACCAAATAATGTAATATTCTCCAACACCAAGATCTACCTACCCTCTATAAAACCTCATTCAAAGAAAATAATGTTGTCTAGGAGAGGTTTTAGCTACTCAACCATTATCTTCGTGATTATTTTGTATAAAAAATTAAATAAGGTGCTAGGTTTGTAATCCAAAATATGCACCCCCCTCCCCTTTTAGAATTAAGGAAATGAGTATCTAATTCCTCTATATTCTTTTATTACCCCTAGATTCCTCTATAAAAACCATTACATCCTCCTCCAAGCTATCCCAAAAGTTATGAAAAAACTTAATTGGGAAGCCATCTAGACCTAGCACTTTTCCCATACTAATGCAAAAGACTACTTTATTCAACTCCTCTATCGATGGTTTTAAGTAGGGTTTGGTTTTGTTTTTCTAAGATGATAGAGGGTATGGAAGCAAGAACTTATTTTTTAGCCTCTTCAACTTGCAACATACCTTCCTTAAACAATTTAGAAAAATAATCCATTGAATGGAAATGCATACTTGATATCGTATCAAAGGAGAGCTCATTCTCATCTTGAAGAGATTATGAAGCAGCCCAATGGAAAAATTTAGTGTTTTTATCACTATCTAGTAACCAAGTGGTTTTTACTCTCTACTTACAGTAGATCTCCTCTTGGTTTTCAATGTCCTCGACTATTTTATGCAACTCTTCATCCTCTTCTTTGAGTTGCTCTATAATTGTTCCTTACTTGAAGAGTTCTTGCACCTCCTCCCATGTAATCACCAATGGAGCTCTTTGGGCTTGAAATTATAATATGTTAGATTGCCTCCATCGTTTGAATTGATCCTTGACATAATTAGGCTACTAGTGAAATCTAAACATTGTTGTCCTATATGTCAGGTTATCCTCTTTTGACCACAGTGGGATTTTCTTCTAAATTACCTCCTTTTGTAACCTTTTCAAATCTAAATGGTTTTTGATGTTGTCTTGATCTCCCTTCAATAGAAAGGGGAAGTGATTTGAGACCGAACCCTCCAAAATCTATAATTTTATATTCTATTTCACAAATCTAAAACCAAAAAATAATCTAACCTCACCTTCTTGCTCTATGGCTTCCTCCTCTGATTAGTCCAAGTATAGCTAGTTCTAAGAAATTTAGTATCCACCAAGTGTAATGCATTGACTTTGGAAATCATAAGTCGATCCTCTAAGTTCAAAATTGGACTTCCCCCTCTTGATCTTTGAATCATAATTTAACATCAAAATCCCTAGCAACAATCTAGTCTAACCCCTTCCTTGAGACTCTCATATTATGCACAACTTTCCATTAATGAATCTAACCATTTAGGTTTTGAGCCCCATATAATTTTGTGATTAAAACCTGCACAGTTGTCACTTTTTTTTAAATGGAATTTGAGGACACCCCTCCAAGCTATATGTTCTATTGAAATTCATTCAAGAGAGTTCCAAAAGGTAACTATCCTCCTTGATACCCCTTGGGAAGCTAGTTCCATATGACCAATACCCCTTCAAAGTCTATTTACTATTTTATACATGAGATCCAATAATATTTTGGTCTCCTGGATAAGCAAAAAAATTGTTTTACTTTTCTCTAAGAGTCTTCAAACAACAAATTTATGGATTTTGTTGTTTAAACCCCTAATATTCCATGATTGTATAATATTTGGGTACCTTAAGATTATGTAATGTCCCCTCTCTAAGCAGTTAGTTGCATTTTTGTGGATTAGCCTACTATTGGGTTCTTGTAGGCTAGTGGAGGTGATTGGGAACCCTATTGGGGTTTGGTTGTTTGAGTTCTATGCCTTGCCAACTTTCTTCTACCTTTTTCTAAGGGTAATTTGAAGTTGTTGATCATCACTTTCTATTTTTAGTAACTTAATATTTTTAGTAAGTTGGCTTCTAGTCAGTCAGTGGTGATGGTGAGTGGTGTTCCTTGTTTAGAGAGAGTTGATTCTTGTGTTTTTCGGTGGTTTGAGATGTCACTTACTATTTTCAGCTACTTCCTATTTTTAGTAAGTATGGGTTCTAGTAATCATCTTGTTATGGTTTTGCAGTGAGCTATGTTTTGAGGTCTATTTCCACTCAGTTGGCTAGTTATCTCTTTTTGGAGGAGGATTATTTAATATTTAATGATTTTCTAAGTTAAATTAAATATTTAACTTATGGTGTTATATTAAATAATAAAGTAGCTTATTTTCTTAAGTCAAGTGAAATATTTTATTTAAATGAAAAGTGACAGGGATTTTCTTAAAGGGGGTCGACTTGGAAAAGTAATATTAAAATATTAAAAAGTCACCTCAACCCTAATTAGGGCATGGGATTTGGAGATATAAGGAGAAGTGGAGCTCATTTTATAATCATTCGAGTAATTTCATCTTTTTCTCTCTAGCGAGAAATTGAAACTTTGAGGCAGAGTTTTCATGGCTTTGTGAGGATGAAAACCCTTGCAAGGAACATTACTTTCAGATGTGAAAGACCATTCCCTGAGCAATCATTAGTCAGTTTAATTTAGAGGATAATATTTGTACTTCATTGGGGATTTTCAGAGTGATTTTCATTGCTTCAACATAGGTTCTCAAATTTCATCAGATTGCTAGTGTGATGATTTTTGGGGTTTATTGTTCATCATTTTTTGGTATGGTCGTACCATATTGAGGGCCACAACTCTTGTATCTATTGGTATTTGGTTTTGGGTTTTTTAACTCAAGATTTTGCAAGGTGGGGCAACCTCTTTGGAGAGTTTGGAGGTGCAAAAAATAAACATCAAAATTTAATATCAAATCGCCTTCATGGAGTTGTGCTAGGGTTTGAGAGAGGGTTTTTGGTTTGCATATCAAACCTAAGTTTTGGATGCCATATTTTCTGTTTGGAGACTATTGTTGCTAAAATTTCCTTCATTTTGGATTGTTTTTTGTGGCGTCAACTTCAGCTTGTCCATATATTGTACTTAATCTTTGTAATCAACAAACCAGGTAGTTGATCTTGTGCTCCTCTTGGTAATAGACTAAAAAATCGATGCATGTTGTTTGAGATTCATTATTTGATTATGAGAATTCATAAATATTGATTTAATAAAGTTTTAAGTATCTGGGTTTGTTGCTTGCTTCTATATTTTATTATGTTATCATATTGGTTTTCCATATGAACTTTATAAATAAATTGCAGACTAGGGGGTGGGATATTAAAAACCAGTAAAAGTCTATTGAACTCATGAATCCTCTAATGATAAATTTGTCTCGTTGAGATGTTATCAATTCCTTATTTGATTTTTTACCCACTCCTTGAGAGTTGATATTCTTTGATCTCATCTCCACCTAGCTGATCCCTAGAATTGGCTTCTTTCTATTATTTTCTACCACACCCATTATGACATCCTTTACTATTTACTAGTCTTGGTTATGCACTAGTAATACCCCTACCATCTCTAATTGTGGTAACCCACTACCCTCTATTACCTTATCTAGGATAAGAGGAGCTGAAATAGGGGATTGAACATGAATGTTATTGTATTCATTATTTCCATCAACTCCTTCCATGAGTTTTTCTTCTTCCTACTCCACTAGTGTCTTGAAGATCTCATACATATTTGAATACTTGTGTTGGGTTTGCTTTGTGCCATATTTTTTCTTTTACTTCCTTATTTTAGGTTTTTCAAATTCATCTCCTTTTACTTCTCCTCGCTAAGAAGTGTTGGTTGCTTCTTTAGTGATTGTAGACTTACCCTCCTTAGGAATATTTAACATTCCTAGAGTAACCTCCATTTCTATGATCATATTGCTTGGATAGGACTAGACCAAATGACCATATTTATGGTAAAATCTACACTTGGAGGGTAGTGTCTCATTAACTAGTTGTTGGTGTAGAACACAAGCTTATACTGAGAGGGGGGGTGAACAATATAAGATAAAAATTTTACTTTTCTTTCCAAAGCAGTATTATCCGATATTAACAATTGCAATAATGAAACAATGCACAGATCATCACACACATAAGAGACACAGATTTAACGTGGTTCACCCAATGTGGGCTACGTCCACGAAGAAAATATTTCTTATAAATTTTCTCAACAAATCTCTTGGGAACCAATTCCCTATTACAATGTTTATGGGCACCAACCCAAAGGAGACACCAATCCCCTATGCTCAAGTTCATGGACCTCTATCCATAGGAGACACCAATCCCCTTTGCTCTGGTTCGTGGACCTCTATCCATAGGAGACACCAATCCCCTCTACTCTGGTTCATGGACCTCTATCCACAGGAGACACCAATCCCCTTTGCTCTAATCTACTCCAAGCCTTTACACAAGGCTTGCTCAAATCTTCTCAAAACTCTGCTCAAATATCTGCCTAAAAATATACTCACTAAACTTGCTCAATCTTCTCCAAGCCTACACACAAGGCTTGGTCACTAAAACCTACTCTCAACTCTGCTCAAATCTACTCCAAGCCTATACACAAGGCTTGCTCAAATCTGCTCATCAAAACCTACTCAAATATTCTTACATCCTGCTTAAACCTGGTTATTGCTAAGTTGCACCTTCAAAACCAATCATAATGCATACAATCACTGCTCATTTACCCAAAAAATCAATTATAACAATCCATAAATCTGCCATGCTCATCTACTTCCAAAATCAATCATGATGATGCACAAATTGGCTTCACAAATCTGATCTATAACTCTTGCACTTTCATTTCCAATATCACTCAAAACCAATGCACAAGTTTTCTCTCAAAACTGATTTATAACTTTCATCAATTTGTTTCCAATTTCAAACATAAACAATGCATAGGTTTGCTCATAAATCTGATCTATAATCTTTCCCAATTTCAATCCAAGCAATGCTCAAACAATCAATCCTTATGCCTCCAAACATATGACAACTCAATATATTTTCTTCAACCAAAAACCACCTAGAGAAGGAGTTAGATCACCATACCTCTAAAAGCTGCCTTGATGATGATGTGCCTTCAAAACCTGTCTTAACAAAATAATTTTCTTTTCTAGTGCCACTTCAAGAACTGGTTAGCAAATCTCCTTTTCAAATCATCCACATTAACCTTCCCAAAAATGTGCACAATAAAGCTTTAAAAATAATACCTTATATCTCCTTTTAAAATATGCAATATTACAACTTTCAAATAATCCACAATACACCTTATATCCCCTTTTCTAACATGCAATAATCACACTTTTCAAACAATACCAAAACCACCTTGTATCTAATTTTCACATGCCAAAAATTACACTTTCAACTAGTCCTTAATACACCTTATAACTCCTTTTCTTAGATAAAATAAAAAAAAAATTTCCCTTTGTTTAATCAACAACTAACCAACGACTATCTCCTTCTCTCACAAATTTTGTCCTTATTTTAATCAACACAAGGCCAACGAACTATATCATTTCATAAAAAATTTAAATCAAAATTTTGGTGCCCATACCTCAACCAACAAGCCACGTGAGTGCAAGGAGAATCAAAACCGTGACCTCTGCCAATGCAGCACCCAAGCCAAGGCTTGGTAACTAGCTGGGCTACCCCAGCGGGTAGTAACCACAATGCAGCATGAAATATTTGAAGCACTCCTTTGTCCAAAAGTATTTTTCCACTCTGCCAAGCAAAACAAAACCTGCCCGAATTCGACCCTGCGACCTTCCTACCCCTAGCACCTTAGCGCTAGCTCAGCGACCAACTAGGCTAGCCACCCAGTTGAAATAAAATATGTAGCACTATCGATTTGTCTCCTTCGTCATGCTCTCCAAGGCAATAAAACATGTCAAAATTGGCACCAGTGATTTTCAAAACTCACACCTTCTTCCTTGCAATGACTTGACACAATTCAAACCACCGCTTGGGCTACTTCGATGGATGATGTCAAGGGGCTACGCTTCTCCTCCTTATTTGCTATCATTCGCACTCACCGTAATGAACGATCTTCGAATGCACACTCTTCAAACTTAGCCAAACCAATGTTTAGTGCATTATTTATATGCATATTGCCTCCTTTCACAATGACATCGATGCTCATATTTTACTTTTTGATTTTTGACTTTCATATAGCCTCTAATAAATTTTGGCGCTCTTTCTTTTTAAGCCTTCTTTTGATTATAATATTTTAAATCTAAAAGATTTAAATATTATAATCTTTAAACCTTTGGCCCTTGGAAATAAATCTTTGTCTTTAAACCTTTGCCTCCTCTTGTGGTCTTTAAATATTTTTCAAGCAATTATAATAAAACCTTTTAAACCTTTTCCTTCTTCATAATATTTAAATTTGACATTTAAATATTATTAATCCTTCTCTTAGAAAAATACTTTGGAGATATACCTTGCTTTTGAATTTTATCCATTGCTTGCTATTCATCAAAACCATGGAGAATATTTTTGCCTTGACTATCATGCACCTTTGACATCAATGACAACTCAATATTTCCAACAATCTCCCCCTTTGTCATTGATGGCAACCCTTCAAAAAAAAATCTTCTTTTGCAACTGAATTCCAATATTGCTCCCCCTGAGAAGTTGCTCCCCCTCACTGAATTCTCTCCCCCTTTGACATCAATGGCAAAGGGCTCCTTGGGGCTAAAAATAAGACACTTTAGCATAGCCCCCTCACCACCTCCTTTCCTTGAGGTGATTAATTATGGGATGGGAGTGAAATTACTCCCAACTTTCCTCTGAGATACTCAAAAGTTTCCTTTGGAAGTGGCTTGGTAAAAATGTCAACAATCTGTTCCTTTGTAGCAATGTATTCCAATTTGACTTGTTGATCAGTCACTTGCTCTCTCAAAAAATGATATTTGATTGAAATGTGCTTGGTCCTTGAATGCATCACTAGATTTTTTGAGATATTAATGGCACTTGTATTATCACACAGTATGGGGATAGGATGATCATGTTCTATCTTGAAATCACTTAAAGTCTATTTCATCCATAAAACCTATGTACAACAAGCAACTACTGCAATGTACTCTGCTTCTATAATGGATAAGGATATTGATGCTTGTTTCTTGCTTAGCCAAGAGACTAAACAATCTCCAAGAAAGAATGCTCCTCCACTTGTGCTTTTTCTATCATCAATACTACCTACCCAATCCACATCTGTATATGCAGTGAGTATGAAATTATTACATTTGGGGTACCACAATCCAAAACTCATAGTTCCTTTCAAATACTTAAAGATTCTCTTTACTACCTTGTACATGTGTTTCTTTTGGTGCAGCTTGAAATCTTACCACCAATCCGACTGCCTGCATTATATCTGGTCTAGTAGTTATGACATATAGTAAACTTCCAATCATGGATCTATACAATGTCTGATTTGCTTCAGGAGACTCATCATCTTTACTTAACTTACATCCTGTAACCATGGGGGTACTCACAGGATTGCAATCCTCCATCCTAAATTTTTTCAACATTTCTTTCACATACTTGGTCTGAGAGAGAAATATACCTTTATCTGATTGTGAAATTTGCAACCCAAGAAATAAAGATAACTCACCAAGCATAGACATCTCAAATTCATTTTGCATACACTTTGCAAATTTTTGACACATCTTGTCATTACTACCTCCAAAAATGATATCATCTACATAGACCACTACAATCAATAAGTTATTTCCTTCATTTTTGATGTATAGATTGCTATCAACTATACCTTTTCTGAAACCCTGTTCTTGGAGATACTTATCCAATCTTGAGTACCAAGCCCTAGGGGCTTGCTTTAGTCCATAGAGAGCTTTCTTTAATTTGCATACATAGTCCGGCTTATCTGTCAGGCTGAAACCATCTGGTTGCTCTATGTAGACCTCTTCCTCTAAGTAACCATTGAGAAAAGCTGATTTTACATCCATTTGATATACCTTGAAGTTTTTGAAGCTTGAGAAAGCTAGAAACATTCTTATGGCTTCAAGACGTGCAACGGGAGAAAATGTTTCTTCAAATTCAATCCCCTCAACTTGTGCGTAGCCTTTGCACACAAGTCTTGCTTTGTTTCTGACAACCTGACCATCTTCATTCAACTTATTTCTGTAGACCCATTTGGTGCCAATTACATTCTTGTCTTTTGGACGTGGGACAAGTTCCCAAGTTTCACTCTTTTCTATTTGGTCTAACTCTTCTTCCATTGCTTTCATCCAGTATTTGTCTTCACTTGCTTCATTGAAATCCTTGGGCTCAACTTTGGATAGCAAGGAAAAATTTGCATGTTCACTTGTTCCTATTATCTTTCTCCTTGTTTGTCTCTCATCTGGATTTCCAATAATTTGTTCTCTCGGATGATTCTTTTGCACATACCTGGATGGTGTCTTTGGTGGTGCCCTTTGTGTCTCATCTTCTTCAGTTTCTTCACCTTCTTCTTCTTTGCAACTTTCTCCTTCTTGATACACAATTTCTTGAGTTGGTTCTCTTAGATCTATTTCTTCATCAACCCTTACATTTGTACTTTCCACAATTTTATGTGATATTTTATTGTAGCATCTATAGGCTTTGCTCTTAGTGGAATAACCAAGGAAAATACCCTCTTCACACCTAGAATCAAACTTGCCCAGATTTTTCTCTTCTCGTCTAATGTAGCATTTGCTTCCAAAAATTTTGAAGTACTTCACAGTAGTTGGTCTCCCCTTCCAAAGCTCATATGGGGTTTTGTGGTGATTTATTCTTATTTGAGCTCTATTGATAATGTAAACAGTTGTATGAATTACCTCTTTCCAAAATGCATCAAAAATCTTAGACTCATTTAACATAGCCCTAGCCATACCCTGAATAGTTCTGTTTTTCCTTTCAACTACTCCATTTTGTTGTGGAGTTCTTGCTACTGAGTATTATCTTTTGATTCCATGTTGTTCACAGAATTCTACAAATTCACCTGAAGTGAATTCTCCTCCTCTATCTGATCTTAGACACTTGATATTTTTGTCTATTTCATTTTCTACTAGTGCCTTGAATGCCTTGAACTTTTCAAATGCTTCTGATTTTTCTTTTAAGAATGTTACCCAAGTCATTCTAGAGAAATCATCAATAAATAACATGAAGTAACTCTCACCTTGTAAACTCTTTGTCCTTGTAGGCCCACATAGATCGGTGTGAACTAGCTCCAAGGGTTTGGATGAAGAAAACTCCTTTGATTTGAAACTTGATCTTATTTGCTTACCATGTTGGCATTGTGCACAAATCGTGCTTGGGGGTTTTGCTATTTTGGGTAAATATCTGACTGCTTGTTTGTTGCTTATTTTCACTATGTTGTCAAAGTTCAGGTGACCCATTCTTCTATGCCATAACCAACTCTCATCCTCTTGTGATAAAAAGCATTTTCCTCCTTTAATTTCACTCAACATGTAGAGATTGTTTGTAGTTCTACTGGCATCTGCAATAAGCTTTCCTGTCTTGGATTTCTTGATCTCACATCCATTTGGGTGAAATGTGAGTATGTGCCCTTGATCACATAGTTGACTTACGCTTAGTAGATTGTGCTTCAATCCTTCAACATATAACACATTTTCTGTCCTAGATTTTCCATTATCCAAACTCAAAGTCCCTTTTCCAACAATTTTGGTAGAAGCATTATCACCAAATTTCACTGTTCCTCCATTTATTTTCTTGAGAGAAAGAAATTTGCTTTTGTCACCTGTCATATGGCTTGAACAACCACTATCAATGTACCATTGATTTCCTTCATTCTGCACATGAAGAGTTGTTTGTACCAACATGGACTTTTCCTTTTCTTGTTCCTTTTTCTTTTTCCAAACTTTTGAGGACATCTCCTTCTGAACTGTTTGACCTTCCTCTTTCTTGCTTGATTTAGGAAGTTCAGGAAATATAGTTTTACACCATCTAGCTTTGTGCCCAAAATTATTACATTTGTAACACATGACATTGTTATTCATGAGAGGTGCAAAAGAATTGTAATTTCTATTTATGATGCCAACATTATTTTTCACATAGACCATGCAATGTACAACTTTATGACCATATTTGTTACATGAAAAACAATAACCATGGAAGAAATTTTTAAACCTGTTTGATTGCCCTGAATGATATGGTCGCATGGTTCTTTCATTTTTGTTCCTGTGATTGACTTTTGTCCATGATGATTCTCTATCTTCTTCCTCCTTCAATACATCAACATAGGTCATGGGCTCATTTTTACTAACTTTCTTTGATGTCTTTGTTCCTTTTGAGCTTGACTCCTCTTTCTGTTTCTCTAACCTTGTATTTTGTTGCAGCTTATCCTTAGACTTTTCTACTTCCTTTCTTAGAGAGACAACTTCATGTTCCAATTTTTCACATTCTAATTCTTTTGTCTTTAATTTCTCAACCATAACTTCTTCAATTATTTTTGTCTCTTCAACCTTCACTTTTAAGTCTATGAGATCTTGTAGAAGCTTTGTCTTTGTTTCCTCATCCTCTTGAACTTGAGCCTTCAATCCTGAATTCTTCTTTCTAACCCTTTTCAATTCTCCAAGAGCAGCAATAAGTTCCTTTTCCATATCAATTGTGGCTTCCTCTTCCTTTTCTGAATATTTCTTGTTGATTTCAACCATAGGAGCATCTTCTATCACTTCAGTGGCCATGTGTGTTCTTGTAAGATCTTCCTTCAAGTTGTTAGGCTTTCACGAAGGAACCCACTCTGATACCAATTGAAGAACACAAGCTTATACTGAGAGGGGGGTGAACAGTATAAGATAAAAATTTTACTTTTCTTTCCAAAGCAGTATTATCCAATATTAACAATTGCAATAATGAAACAATGCATAGATCATCACACACATAAGAGACACAGATTTAACGTGGTTCACCCAATGTGGGCTACGTCCACGGAGAAAATATTTCTTATAAATTTTCTCAACAAATCTCTTGGGAACCAATTCCCTATTACAATATTTATGGGCACCAACCCAAAGGAGACACCAATCCCCTATGCTCAAGTTTATGGACCTCTATCCACAGGAGACACCAATCCCCTTTGCTCTGGTTCATGGACCTCTATCCATAGGAGACACCAATCCCCTCTACTCTGGTTCTTGGACCTCTATCCATAAGAGACACCAATCCCCTTTGCTCTAATCTGCTCCAAGCCTTTACACAAGGCTTGCTCAAATCTGCTCAACTCTGCTCAAAACTCTTCTCAAATATGCTCAACTTTGCTTAAAACTCTACTCAAATATGCTCAACTTTGCTCAAAAATCTACTCAAATCTGCTCACTAAACTTGTTAAATCTACTCTAAAAAATCCAACTATACACAAGGCTTGCTCAAATTTGCTCATCAAAACCTGCTCAAATCTACCTGCTCAAACATTAAACATACCAAAACATCAAACAATGCTCATTTATACCCAAAACCAATTATAACAATCCACAAATCTGCCATGCTCATCTACTTCCAAAATCAATCATGATGATGCACAAATTGGCTTCACAAATCTGATCTATAACTCTTGCACTTTCATTTCCAATATCACTCAAAACCAATGCACAAGTTTGCTCTCAAAACTGATTTATAACTTTCATCAATTTATTTCCAATTTCAAACATAACCAATGCACATTCTTGATCTCAAACCCTTGCTCATATATTCCCAATTTCAATCCAAGCAATTCTCAAACAATCAATCCTTATACCTCCAAACATATGACAACTCAATATATTTTCTTCAACCAAAAACCACCTAGAGAAAGGAGTTAGATCACCATACCTCTAAAACTGCCTTGATGATGATGTGCCTTCAAAACCTATCTTAACAAAATAATTTTCTTTTCTAGTGGCACTTCAAGAACTTGTTAGCAAATCTCCTTTTCAAATCATCCACATTAACCTTCCCAAAAATGTGCACAATAAAGCTTTAAAAATAATACCTTATATCTCCTTTTAAAATATGCAATATTACAACTTTCAAATAATCCACAATACACCTTATATCCCCTTTTCTAACATGCAATAATCACACTTTTCAAACAATACCAAAACCACCTTGTATCTAATTTTCACATGCCAAAAATTACACTTTCAACTAGTCCTTAATACACCTTATAACTCCTTTTCTTAGATAAAATAAAAATAAAAATTTCCCTTTGTTTAATCAACAACTAACCAATGACTATCTCCTTCTCTCACAAATTTTTATCCTTATTTTAATCAACACAAGGCCAACGAACTATATCATTTCATAAAAAATTTAAATCAAAATTTTTGCGCCCATACCTCAACCAACAAGCCCCGCGAGCGCAAGGAGAATCAAAACCGTGACCTCTACCAATGCAGCGCCCAAGCCAAGGCTTGGTAACCAGCTGGGCTACCCCAGTGGGTAGTAACCACAATGCAACATGAAATATTTGAAGCACTCCTTTGTCCAAAAGCATTTTTCCACTCTACCAAGCAAAACAAAACTTGCTCGAATTTGACCCTGTGACCTTCCTACCCCCAGCACCTTAGCGCTAGCTCAACGACCAACTAGGCTAGCCACCCGGTTGAAACAAAAGATGTAGCACTACCGATTTTTCTCCTTCGTCACGCTCTCCAAGGCAATAAAACATGTCAAAAATTGGCACTAGTGAGTTTCGAACCTCACACCTTCTTCCTCGTAGTGACTTGGCACAAGTCAAACCACCGCTTGGGCTACCCTGGTGGATGACGTCAAGGGGCTATGCTTCTCCTCCTTATTTGCTATCATTCGCACTCACCGCAATGAACGATCTTCGAATGCACACTCTTCAACCTTAGCCAAACCAATGTTTAGTGCATTATTTATATGCATATGCCTCCTTTCACAATGACGTCGATGCTCATATTTTACTTTTTGATTTTTGACTTTCATATAGCCTCTAATAAATTTTGGCGCTCTTTCTTTTTAAGCCTTCTTTTGATTATAATATTTTAAATCTAAAAGATTTAAATATTATAATCTTTAAACCTTTGGCCCTTGGAAATAAATATTTGTCTTTAAACCTTTGCCTCCTCTTGTGGTCTTTAAATATTTTTCAAGCAATTATAATAAAACCTTTTAAACCTTGTCCTTCTTCATAATATTTAAATTTGACATTTAAATATTATTAATCCTTCTCTTAGAAAAATACTTTGGAGATATACCTTGCTTTTGAATTTTTTCCATTGCTTGCTATTCATCAAAACCATGGGGAATATAATTCATCAATCCCATTCTAAATTCTTTATCAAAATTAAATTAATATAATTTTTAAATTAATAATAAAAAATTATAAAAAAATAATATATACATATTTATTATATATAGGAGACATTTGTTATTTATGTTGTACCATCCCTTAAGGAGAATACCCAAGCAATAGCGAAGAGATTGGTATATATATATATATATATTTATTTATTTTTTATTTTTTATTAGATGATAGAAGGGGTTTTGAAAGGGTCCCCAAACCTTTACAAAGGGGTTTTGGAAGGGACCCCAAACCATTATATATCCAAAGAGTATTCAATGAGCTCAAAGGAAGTACATCAATTGGATTGGATCCAACTACCTATAAGAGAATCAAACATCAAATAAAAAGTGGATCCATATATCCTGTGTTAACTCAAAATTAAAATTAAAATTTGAAAAAAAAAGTAATAAAGAGAAAAACATCGTGATATTCGAGGCATTCGAGAAATATTGGGGAAAAAACAAGATTTACAACCAAAAATTGAAGACGAAAGAAATCCTGTCCAGCAAGAGTCTGACGAACCAGCAATCCATGACCAGCCAATAATGGACTGTAGGTAGGGCACAAGGTGGAACTATTGAAAAATAGGAGAATGACGTTGACAATAACCGACAAGAGAAATTAGACACAAATTTCTGCTTTAAAATTAAAACCCTATAATCACCCAATGAAATTAAAGCATAAGGATTTAAACATAAATTTTCCACTTGCTTCGAAGCCCTCAAAGCTCACCCAATAATCAAAATGAAAAATTTCGAGTGCTCAAAAAATAAAACTGTAACCAAAGAGCGCTCATAAAAGAAAAACAATCCCACCCAACGGGAGAAACCAACCTTCCTTTGACACGTGGTCCAAACATCAGTTGGAACCCTATCAAGGGGCGAGTAGCATAAACAAAAATAAACAAAAAAAAGACATTTGCAAATTATATTAAAAATTAATTTGTGATAAAGTAATTGGAATGGGATTGAGAGTAAGTCTCTTCACTATTTCTTGAGTATTGTTGATGAGAGGTTTAAGACTTGAATCCAAAAATAATAGACTATACCTTATTAAGAGATAGTAAAACACAAATAACGTCTCCTTTATATATACTTATTATTTTTTAATAGAATTTTTAAATTAATAATAAGTAATTATATATATATATATATATGATAGGCCAGTCTTTTGGATATTGCTTGGGTATTTTTGATGAGAAGTCTAAGACTTGAATCCAAAAACAAATAGGCTAATATGCCTTAGGGATAGTACAACACAAACAAGTAACAAGTGTCTACTCTATACATAATAAATTTTAAATGAATAAGGTTTTTTCAACTAATAGTTTCTTTTTCCTTGATAGAAACCTTTATAAAAATTAGTTCACTAAGTAAAGACAAAGTCAAAAGAACCTAATTAAAGTGAACCCAATCAAAGTGAAGTGAGACAACCACGAACAAACACTAGACAACTACCAATTAACAGAACCTAATTAAAGTGAACCCAATCAAAGTGAAGTGAGACAACCACGAACAAACACTAGACAACTACCAATCAAGAACCTAATTAAAGTGAACCTAATCAAAGTGAAGTGAGACAACCACGAACAAACACTAGACAAATTCTTTGGCTCCTCTTTTCATATTGGTAGCTAAAGCTTTTGGATACCTTCTTGCTAACCAAGTGAGTCAAGGTAATATTAGGGGTATTTATTTTCCTGAAAAATATTCTCAACTCATAAATGGACATTTGCATATGATTCTTTTTTGAAAATTCATGAGAATGAATGCTTTGTCAAACATGCACTAGATTGCACTAGTTATTTTTTGTAAAGCATCAATATTTAGCATTCAATGGAGGAAGACCTCATGCTATAGGAAATCCTCTTTAGATATTCCAAGCTGGCTTGAAAGCTTCCAGTGGCATTGGATCCAACCAAGGGAGATGTTTAAATTCCTTGTCATCCCATTTGCATTCCAGAGTTCCCCTGTTGTCTTGTGGAATTATGTTTTACAAAAAATAGAGAAAAAAATTTCCTTTTGGATCACCAAAAAACTCCCCTGTTGTCTTATGGAATTATGTTTTACAAAAAGTAGAGAAAATACTTCCTTTTGGATCACCAAAAAACTTACTCTAATTGGTAAGTTTCAGGTGTGTTCCAAAATTATTGCTTCTATGCATGTGTATTATTCTTCGGGTCCCTTCTCAAGCTTGCTACAAAAATTTGGAAAAGCTTTTAAGGGGTTTTCTTTGGGAAAACTCGTCACATAAACAAGGGTTTCATAGAGTTGTCTGGGAGATTTGTTGTCTTCCAAAAAAATCAGTTTGTATGGGACTACATGATTGTTAAAGACAAGGTTTTGCTTTATCTACTAAATGGATTCTTCGAGCCTTAAGTGGTTTTGAAGCTTGAAAAGTTCTAATTCGACACTGCATTTCCATTGGTTTACCTCTTGGCAGGAAGACTTGAAAAGGCATGAATTTTCAATCCCTCCTATTTGCTCCTATCCCAATTAAAATTCAAGTCTCTTTTGTCATTCAAAGCATATGGCGGATTTGGGAGAAAATTAAGCCCTAATTGTGTTGGCTAGGGGATGAGCATCAGAAATGTGCTTCTATTTCCACTTATAATGTTTGGTGGTCACCTCTTATTACTTTTCAAGGTTCCCCTCTTGATTTTGTGCAATGGATTCATGCTCAACGATTCTTCACGAAAGGGATTTCAATAGTGGCAAACTTTTTTTCGAGACATTCCAGGGATTGGATCCCATGGGATGATTTCACGATATTGCTTGATTTGTGGCCAGATGATAAGAATACTTATGACACTATTTTGGATTGTATCCCTTTTTCCCTTTGGCCCATGATCTATAGACATTCTGAAAAGCCTTGGTGATATGACTAGGTATGGTTTAAGACAACCATACTTCTTAATTACAAACCTAAGTTAGGGTACGTTTTCCTTACTCCCAATGTCCCTATGGTTCAAAGACATAATGAGTGGTGGGATATTCTTTCCACTCAGACTCGTTGGAGTCTAAGATTTAAAATGGCTTGGGTAAGGTATATTGAACCCAAACAAGCTTTCTTTGCTTGGAGCTTATTATCCTATGGTCTTCCTCTT
Organism: Wollemia nobilis; assembly: GCA_028583015.1. Classification (NCBI taxonomy): domain Eukaryota; kingdom Viridiplantae; phylum Streptophyta; class Pinopsida; order Araucariales; family Araucariaceae; genus Wollemia; species Wollemia nobilis. Next base: position 14,758,591 of record JAQPPZ010000754.1, on the reverse strand, counting down.
GGAAAAAGATTAAAATACCTTGGAATAGAAAATTCTACCTGCCCTTTTTGCGGTGCTCTAGAGGACCCCCTTTATCTTTTTTGGCAGTGCAGAAAATATCGAATGGCTTGGAATTGGCTTGAGTCCTTCTTTTGGCCTCATATGACCAGTTCATTCACTTGGCATCATGCTTTGCTTGGCGACCCACCAGATTTTTTCTTGCCCTTGTTGGAAGTGTGGAACATTCTTCACATCAGTGTGCTCTTTCATATTTGAAAAATTCATAACAAATTTTTTTTCTCAGCAACATAGTTCAATTGAATTTTCAATTGCTGATAAGTGCACGGTTTATTCTAATTTTTTGCTTCAAATTTTAGTTTAAGCGGAGAAAGTTCATATAGAGGTGGAGCATCTTTGTGCTCTTATGCAGCACTAGGGTAATGCCCCATGTACGATCAATCGAGTGCCTTCTACAAAGCCTTCTCGGTCTTGCAAAGTTTCCAGATCATGCTCTCGCCGACGACTTCCCTCCCGATCTACAAAAAGATATTGGTCTCATTCATCTCTTGTTTGACAACCCCAAGACAACATTGGCGCCAGTACATCTCATCATGGCAGTGGATGGGAGGTTCGCCAAGTAGAGCCAAACCCAGTTTTTGGTTGGGGAGATCATTTTTCCACATACCGAGTCACTTCAGATCATGTGGTGGGCTAGGGTGTATCTGATGGCATTGATGGCTCTGGTACAGGTGATAATGTTCGCACACCTGAGGAGGATGGGTGACCCATTTCCATTCCTTCTAATATCGGTTGGCAAGATATGGAGGGTGATGGACATTCAACTCGTGAGCATATCCCCATGATTGACATCATTTAATACATGTTTTTTGGTGTTGTGGTTGGTGACGAGTTTAACTATGTTTTTGTTGTTTTGAGTAACCACTTCCTAATTCAATGTAAGTTAGTGTGACTACCTATTAGGGTGTGTCTATCCACCTATTTTTTGGTTGTAAAAACTTTTTATAGTTAATTAAAAGTTAAACCTTTACATTCAAAAAATACACTAAAATATACCAGAAAACAACCTAACAAAAAGTCTTCACTACCTAGAAAATAAGAAAACACAACACAAATGCCTTCCGGACATTAAAAATACCTTTAACTTGCCGCCGTTGAAGTGCGAGGCGTATGAAGAAAAAGGATTATTTCACCATAAATTCAAAGCAACATTTACGAGAAAACTCCATAGCAAAGGCAGGATCATGACAACGAAACGATTACATCAAGAAGAGGCCTTGTCCAACCTGTTAGCAAGTCACATTCTTAAAATAAACACCTGTCATTAACATGTCTAAAACAAGCCACACAAATCCTAAATGACAACTATCTTGACTAATTTTCAAGGTAAAAACAAAGCCAGCAAACATACGTCCTTATCATAAACCTAATATAGACTTATATTGCCGTCATGGGACACAAAACAAGCCTACAATTAATGTCATTATCACAAATGGAAGGAAGCCTGCAATTAATCTCCACCTACTATGTGCTAGTAGATTAATATAGATTTATATTGCCGTCATGGGCATAATGGAAGGAAGCCTGCAATTATCACTAAGAATCGTTTCTGTTTCTGTGGACTGTTTAGTGGTTAAAATATTTGTTTTTTTTTTTTTAATTTAAATTTAAATCAATATAAATATAAAAATATATATATATTTGTTTAAAAATATATTATTATAGAACAGCTGCTATGGCCTGTTTTATGTCAGTTGTACTCTATGGGGTGCATACAGTATTGTCACTTCAATATTTGGTTTTATGCTCTTTTTCACTCTATCGTTTAGATCAGAAAAAAGGTTTTTGGTTTCCAGGCCAATTTTAATGGGTTTCTTTCTCATGATTCATTTCCCATCATGGCAAAAGTCGAAATGTGTACCAAAGTTATTCATCACTTCTCCTTGTTCCATTTTTTATATTCCTTTTTAATAAACTGATCAAGGATGGGATGGGCTGAATTTGTCAAGTTCTCAAACAAAATGAATTATTGAAGCCCATCAGTTTTTGTTGTTTTTCAATCATGTTAAATCGAGAACTGCTTAGAACAAAAGTTGGAAATGTTTGGAATTTATTTTGGAAACTATTTGGAGGAGTACATGTACCAGTTGACCTCAATAATTTTATATAAACATTTGTTGGTGGTGGAAATGGTTGCCATGAATATGCTCTTTAATTTATATTAATTACAATTTTTTATAGTAACTTTGATTTTGTTGTTGATATAAAGATTTTAACATCAATTTTCTCAGTATATCTTTTATTATTTTCTATTTTCAAAACAAACATAATGTAAAGTCGAGGTGGTCCCGTGGCTTAGCCTACTTATCAGACTCAGGATATATGCCCTTAATTTTGTTGGGAAAATGTGCTCTTATATTGCTCAAGGAGAATAATCTTTAATCTATTCCTTGAGGGAATGAAAACTGCCTTCAAAATGTAAAAGGTGGAGTCATAGTCGATCGATATCAAAGCTTTTCTTAGATGACTGTTGTCAGAGTAAGAAGAATCTAACTTTATCGGGTGGAAACACTGTTCAGAAAACATGGAACACATTGTTAGTACAAATTCACCAACATTGCGACAGAAAACATGGAACACATTGTTAGTACAAATTCACCAACATTGCGACAGAAAACATGGAACACATTGTTAGTACAAATTCACCAACATTGCGACTTCTGCTTTCACCATACTGAACCATTTGATAGAAACTAGTTACTTCTAATTTTAGATAAAAAAGTTTATGCTTATACCAAAGTGTCTTTCATTAAACTTTCTATAGAAAAAATGAATGAGAATGTAGATTATGATAAATGTCCTGGTTAAAATTATGGTTTTCAAATTTCTATGTTTTAGTAGAAGAGAGGTATTTAAGTGTAACGAAATTCCAACATAAGGAATACTGGAAATAAATAGCTTGTAATGGGAACAACATCAAATGAACTTGCTAGAAAGCAAAAAGGCAAAAGTTTATTAAAACTATTTATATCATCCAAGTATAAGTTATTTTATTAAATTTATGTTTGTATTTTTGGATGCCTTCATTCCTATAATAAAATGGTAATGTTATTGAAAAATGATTTAAGATGAATATAAACTCATGTGTATGTGTATGGAAATGATCTCAATAAAGATCTTCTACTTAAATTTGCCTTGGTTTGTAGGGGTTCAACTAGAACCTAAAAGTTAGATCATGAAATAAATACCTAGTGCTTTTAGTCTGGTCATCATTCAATGCATATCCAAGTATAAATAATCAATTATTATAGAAGTAAAGATAAATTATTTTTTCTACTAATAAGGATCTATGTGATACAACAAAAAAGAAAGAAAAAATCTACTTGTTGGAAGGATGCTTAATATTGGAATTTGCAATATATTCAAGAACAAATGAAATCAAACACATTACCAATAAACTAAAACATATCACTCATATTGATATCAAAGGTGTCCTTATACACCAATAACCTCACTAATAAATAAAGAACCATCTCCAAAGTTAGTGAATTTTTTTTTAATAAGTGGGGGTATAAATACCAACCCATAATACAACTTACCTAATGTAAAGTATAAACACTAGCCATTTAATAATAATTAACAACAGAAAAAAAGGTGCACATAAGCCCATAAAACAAATATAATCATCACATTGATCACTATACAATAAAACAAATATAATCATCACATTGATCACTATACAAAATTAGTTGATGTCTCAAGTGAATATTAACGATTATTTCAACATCATCTCCTAGGATGAACAAGGGACATGGAGAGATACCCTTATGAGTCATCCTCTCTTAAGGGACCTTGATGAGGATATCTATCGACTTCTCTAGTGAAGACACATATATTGTCTTAACCATCCACTATACATGAAGTGATCAAACACAGTGCATCCACACCATAATATGCTTAGTCATTGATGTGGAATTAGATTGTGAATGAGCTTAATTATACTTTGATTATCATAAAAGAGTATGGTAAGAACTATTAGAGGAATCCTGCATTTAAAATGTAATAAAACTTATGGTCAAGACTGACAATCTATGATGGAATCTTGTATAGGCCTATAGGCAATCATTATATAAATATATTTAATTTATTGTATTATTTTATTATGTAAGCCCTATGGGTTGCAGTTAACCTTGTTATGGTTAAACCCACCTTATAACTTGTAATTAGCCAAAATCCCTCTTGTTATGTAGGCTTAGGTTAATTTACTTTATATGAATAAATTTTTGGTTTTGGTATAAATACCCCTCACTCCATCCATTGTATTAGAGTGTTGTGTTTCTTATCTATGGTTAATATAGTGATTATTTATGGTGTTTATGACACTATATATATATATATATATATATATCATTGTTTTTTACTTTCTGTATAAGATTTAAGAGGATGGATTGCTTCTATTCATTTCTAGAAATTGGTGTGAATTCCAACATGGTATCAAAGTAGGTATGGAGCTTCATTGCTTGGTCACATATAAGTTTGTTTAGAGCCTTCAATATTTCTTTTGAATTTTAGGATGATTTACTTCTTAGAGATTCATAAGCACCTTTAGAAAAAAGAAAAGATTCGAATTTGCCCAAAAAAAAATAAGCATATTTATTTGCCTTAGTTCAAAATTTTCGCACCATGTCTAATTAAATGGTTGGAGCTCTTTATTGTTATGAATCATGATGCCCTTCTTCATTGAGAGGGCACGTCTTTGGACCTGAGCAATGATGGAAGTAGTTAGGCTAGACAGGTATGGCATAAGGGTGTTCTATATTTTGATGTAAGGAACAAAAGAAAAAATTTGTTTGTTATTATTTTTCCTTACGAAAAATAGAAGGAATCTTAAAAATTAATGTTTTTCAAAAATATCACTCTAGGGATATTTTGGAGGGAAAACTTTCAAAGTCCATAACTTTTGCATATGGAAGAATTTTTAGCCTATTTTCTTAAATCACGTAATCTTTTGAGCTATTTATGTTACTGGTATTTATTCAATGGTTTACTACAACTAGATGGATATCTCATTGTGTTAGTCTTCAAGACCTATTACCCCAATTCAAAGGGGTAAATTTACAATATGCTATAAAATTCGAATCTTTGGACTACTTTATAAGAGATGCTATTGAATTTATAATATTTGTAGTAGTTATTGAGTCTTTTGGAGGTATATATAAAATGTATTTAGAATATAATCTAATTGATCCTTCTTCTTCTTTTGGTCTATTGATTCACCTTATGCATAAATATTTAACTCTTCATGATCTCTTACTTCTATTCTTTGTCTATGTACTCTTGGAATTTTGTAATGTTTTTTTTCATAAACAAGAATTTTGTGGTGACTATGGTCCATCCTAAGGAGATTCTTGTGCAAAGGTATAATACCATATTTCCATAGGATAAGGGAGTCCGACTAATACTTCCTTAAGGATAGATGCCTAGTAGAACATCCATTATGGGGAAATATGTTATTATCACTAATTTGGCCAAGGATTGGTGATAATAATATCTTTCCCCCATAATGGATGTTCTAACACCCCCCTATACTTTTATCACTTCTAACTTCAAATTAGGAGGGGTGTTAAAAGAATGATTTGACTTATGGTCAAGGCTAACATTGTATGATGGAGTGTAGGCCTATGGGAAATCATTGTACAAATATATTTAATTTATTGTATTATTTCATTATGTAATCCCTATGGGATGCAGTTAACCTTAGTATGGTTAAACTCAACCTATAAATTGTAATTAACCTAAATATCTCTTGTTATATCTACTTAAATTAACTTAATTTATGTAATTGGGGTTTTTGGTATAGGTATAAAAAAAAAAACCCACACTACATCCATTGTGTCATATTTTTGTGTTACTTCTCTATGGATAGTATAGTGATTATTTATGGTGCCTAAAGGTGCCCACTATCTATATCTCTCTTTTGTCCATTTTTACACTTTCTATATAAGATTTCAAAGAATGGATTGCTTTTAATTGTTTATGGAAATAGTTGTGAATTCCAACATCTGCAATTGCTCAAGAATCAATAACATCCATGGAGATTATTGGTGGGCTTATGAGTATCACAATGTTTAGCTTCCATGGAAGATTAATATATTGTGGATATTAATAAACAAAACCATGAAACAATTCTAGATCTAAGATAAAACACAAAACTAATGATATACCTATGATCAAGATCACCTATCCAATTTGTATTAGAATAACCTATAATAAAAGAGGATCATAAGTTAAAAAATTTATATATATATATATATATATATACACACACACAAGGGATTTTCCATCTAGCTTGTCTCGATAAGTATTCACCCTAGTGATGGGGGCCTAGAGGGGCTCGGGATCGGAACTTCCGACCTCAAGCTGACAAACATTCAACGAAAAACAGGTAGATCTACTACCTCTACCCAAGTAAAAATTTTTTTGACCATATTCTAGGTACCTTTGAGGTAGCATATGAATCAACTAGATGCCATCCAATGACTCTCATATGGTGCCCACATGTACCTAGAATAGTAAATAATAATAAAGGTGATGTCCAACTAACTATATATGACATATAAAAGACCTCCAACAAGAGACCAATAAGGGGTGGCATTAACCAATGGGGTGGAATAGTTAGCTTAAACCTTCAATCCTAATGTAAAGGAAGCTTAAGCTAACTTGAACTCAACTACCATGAAATATTATAGAAGGTTGAATATATACTTAGGATATGACAAAGTAATCCTTAATTGTAAATAATCAATATGAATCTCCAATAATTAAGGGAGGATAACCAAATATATCATCTCAAAAACATATTGAAGATTCATCCTTATTTCTTAATCAGGGATATTGATACCATAGTGATAAGGTCATCAACATACAACACAATGAAAATAATATAGTTGTCATTATACTTAATGTACATATCATGTTGTTGGAGCTAAATTTGACTGAACATCATATACCCCTAATTTTAATTATTTGGTTTAAATAAATTTACCAAATTTTGCAGGTCTCTGTTGTTTTCCTTGCTGAAAAATTAATAATCAATATTTTGATTCCTAAGAATAAGTCTATAGTCACGATCTTGATCATTAATAAAAGTACCTTTGTGATCGTTAGTCTTATCTAATAATAAAAGAGCTTATTATTTTTAAAATAATCAAACATTCACTAAATTGTCCTTGATCGTTGAAATCATCTTACTTTTTAAAAAGGGTTACGAAATTCTATTAATGAAATATCCACTAAAGCAAACCCCTAAGCCCTTAGGTTGCAAACAAATTTAATTAAAACATTAAGACCTAAACACATAAATCAAAATCAATTATTATCGCATGGGCAAATGAAGGTATGTGCTCCCTTTGCGATTAAAGGTCGTGCAAGTCCAAATCTTTGGATGGAATCTTCCCACCCACAAAAATCTAATGGATGCACTCATGCAATCAACCCGAAAGTTAAGTAAAAATGAAAGACCATGGTTCAATTTGTATAACATAAGGTCTTAAACAGCTGAATTAATTAAATATGATTAAGGGTCACGCGCCCCCTTTGGGTAAACATTGAACACTTTATTAATCCAAAGGTAGTGCTCAGATCCACATTGATTGCATGAATGTGCTCGCATAATTAACTTGAAGGTTAAATCGAGGTCTAAAACATAATGCCATGGTAAAAAGGGTTATAACATAAGGTATAAAAGAAGTCAAATTATTAAGGAGTCAACAAGGGTCAAATTACAAGTTAAATCAATTAAAGCCTAAGTATGGCATCCATTTAATTAAATATTAGGTAAGTCCAAAAGATCCAATGGTAGCGCTCCATTGGGATGAAATCGGATGATCGCGCTCGCTCGGAGTATCAAAGTATTAACGTTGAATGAGTTAAGCGCTTCAATATTAATCACACTGCTAATCACGATTAAAAAAGATCCTAACACATTGCTAATATTTTCCCTTTTGCTTAATCGAATATTAATTAAAATATGCACCCCTTTGGTTATCAAGCTTGCAGGATAGGGAAGATCTACGATTGTGCTTCACCAAGAGTCAATCCAATGTATATGTGCCCTCCAAAAAAGTCAAACTTTGTTTATGCGCCCTTTTTTACTAAGGCACCGAGCAATTCAAATAAGATCTAATGATAGCGCTCTACTCCATTCTGATCCGATGAACGAGCACTCTCTAAATGTAACCAAGGTTAGCCAAAAGTATCATATATACTCATTGTTTAAACTTTGTGCAGATCTAAGGGAATCTATGACTGCATTCAAATCCACATTGATCCGATGGCCGCACATATATGAAGTCAACAAAAAGTTAAAAGCATCCAAAGATTATTTTTAATTAAATTATTTTAAATTTTTGATAAGCATCATTAACAAAGGCCTTAATACATTGATAAGCTTTCCCCCTTTGCTTAATTAAATATTATTAAGTAATTAAAAGTATGTGCCCATTTGGCTATTAATCTTGCAGATCTGAAGAAATCGACGGATGCACTTTCTCTTGAATCAATAGGACGAAAGTGCTCATACAAAATAATCAAACATTACCAAGTCAGAACACAAAGGTATGAAGCGCACATCTCCGAAAGATCCAACGGTAGTGCTCCATTGGGATGAAATCCGACAATCACACTCACTCGAAATAACGAGGTGTTAACATTGAAAGAGTTTAGGCACCCAAAAATTAATTAAACTTCTAATCAAGCTTTGTAAGGGTCCTAACACGTTAGTAATCCTTCATCCTTATGTTTAATCAACAGTGATTTAAGGTTTAAATTATGCACCTCATAAATTATTAAGCTTGTAGGTTAAAGAAGATTGATGGCAGCGTTGAGCCATGATCTAACCCAATGGCAACACTCATGGCAGATCAACCGATCAATAAAATTCATTCATCCGAACAAGGGTTAACCATATTCAATCTTCACCAAAATTCGACGGCAACTCCCGATCCAAATCCAATCCAACGGTAGCACTTCCACGAAGTGTTCAGACTTTGACAAGTCAAAATTAGGAGATGAAAAGCGTACATCAAAAGTTAATCCAACTGTTGCGCTTGATTCCGCAAAAATATTATGGCTATGCTTCATCTAGATGACATAAAGAATATAAAGCACACATCATGGGCTAATCTAACGACAATGCTTGTCCCCACTCTAATCCTATGGTAGCACTTTCCTTAAAGCGGTCAAACTTTAACAAAGCGGTTTCCAATGGATTTGCGATCAAAGAATATTTGACGGTTGTGCTTGTCTCTACCCAGATCCAATGGCAGTGCTTGATCAATATTATCAAAGGATAATAAAGTGGGATAATAGGTACACATCTCTATATGATCTGACAACGATGCTTGACCTCGCTCAGATCTAATGACAGTGCATTTTCAGAGGCATCCAAAGGTTAATTTAAATGATTTTTTTTAAATGGGATGATTAATTAAGGATAATAAATAATTAATCCTACACCTAATTAAAATTAAGGAAGGGTCTAATACGTTATTAATGATCCCCTTTCCTTGGTTAACCTAGGCACATTCCCAGAGGATCGGACGAGCGCATACAGTCAAATTTTTGATCAAACGGTGAGCTTTTGAGAAGGTGATTGAGGTATAAAGTATTATGATTTAAAGATTATTGAAATTTCTAATCACCATGTTAACATAAATAAATTAAGATTTTATATGATTAAAACATTGGAAAGATCATGTCGAAAAGTCTATGTCTGAGCCTAATCGTTGTGATCGATTTATTTAAAACTATAGTTTTTAACTTAGAACATATGACTACCCTAGTATACATATATTAGGTTGTATGGCTAACGATTATGTAGGATCACGGAGATCAACAGTAAAAATTGAAACCTACAAGATCTATCGGTAATCTTGGCTTGTGATGGTCATGAAGGTAAATATTACAATACCTTAAGCCTTGATTAGCCTCTGATTAGTTATGGAAATAAATTTTAAGCTAAGGTAAACCCAATTATCATATATGGTTCCTTTGGATTAACCAACATGCAGATTAAAAAATCATGGTGGGCACGCACCTCTATGACCAGAATCAAACGATCAATTCTCGATAAAATAATTTTTTTTAATGGTATATCTATTTTTGAACTAACTATTTTTTAGGGGCCAAGGTGGTAGAATGTCTCGTAAAAATTCCCATGAAAGCTACCACTACCACGTTCATAATACCACGTCAGGAGGGAGAACAACTCAGCAACCAATAGAAACACTACGAATGATTGCAAAGTGCACAAACCAAAGTTCTTATGGATGTGCAAGCCGAGGAAAATCACCTACCATAACTGTCCAATTTTAGAAGTGACACTATGGCTGATATCCATTGGCCAATTTCAAAATATATTTGGTGACACTACATTAATAACACCCTATGCAAAGACAGTGAAGCCACCCCTTTATCGATTATTTAAAATCCCACTCTCGAGCACATTATCACCCTAGTTATATCAGAGCAATAAATTGCTATAGAAGAACAGAGAGCTGAAGAGTTACCATTGACGAGTGAGAACTCATAAAAGTGTGTTATAGTAAGTTGAGTTGTTGTTTGTAAGAAAAAATGCCGCCTAGGAAGCTCCTTTTGCATCGAAAGACACCCTAGAGGTAGTAAAGTTTATCACGAACCAGACACCATATGTCGAGCTCTCCAAGGAAGTTGTTGCCATGATGGGAATGTATGATTTCTTGAAATAGTATAGGAAGTACAAGAAGCTCATGCCAACCCAACAGTATGAAATTTAAAACACCTATATTCGGAGTTTTAAGTCCACTGAAGAAAATTTGCAATGCTACCCTTGGTTGTTGGCAGATTTATTCCACAAAGCAAGAAGACTATAAAACAAGAGACCCCCATAAGCAATATATGGATGAGCAATGTTGGGAAATTAGTATGTCCCAGAGTATACTACTCCACAGACCTCATAGCGTGGCTAGCAGTAGCATACAATGAGAACACTAGAATCTTTAGGGACAATAAGGATCGACCAGTGTTCAGTATTACGCCCAAGAAAATCGAGGAATTCTTCAATATTACGCCTTCGAACATGCCACTAATCCACCAGGTAATTCATAGGTAGTCTAGTAGGTTAACTAAATTAGAGTCTTACAAAATGCTTTTCAATATGTATGAAAATGTACAATATGAATTCCCTATTAGAAAAATTGCGTATAAGCCCTAGGTCAGGGATTTCTATGATATGGTTAGCATCCTCTTAGGAGTATCGAAACTTGATGTGGTTTGGATGGATGTATTGTATTTAGTAACACAAAGTAATAGAAGTGTGAACACCCCCATCTATGCCTGGGAAGAGGAGTTGAGCAAGAAAATGCATAGGAAATTGACAAAGCTAAAAAGTATAATTTTGGAGCAAGGAAAATAGATGCCATATTTCTCCCATTACTTGATCCTCATACATCTGTTGGCTGGGCAAATGGGAGAAGACAGTAAAAGGATACTGGAAGCTGTTGAGATTCCTTATGTTCAAACTATATTTTGGAAGATACACGAGGGATGCACTCATTTGGGTTGATTTTGCAATAATTTTATGGTGGAAATCCATTTGATCTTAACATGTGACATGCCTGAGAGATTAGGCCCTGGGATAAAAGCTTTTATCAAATAAAATGAGATAGGGGATTACTTCTTCTCAGAAGGCTTCACATACATTAGGCTCTATGGGGCCAAAATTCCCCCTAAGGTGTTACCTATGTACTGCCCTTTCTCCCTAGCCACTCTAGAACTAGTAAGACAGGTTGCAGAAGAAGCCAAGATGAGGTAAGCTAAGAAGCATGACCGAGTCCCATGGCTCAATGTCCCTTGTAAATTTGGGTATTACATATTCGCAGGATATTTGACCCTGTTTAAGGGTATGTATGATTTAGAAAGCTTGGATTTCGAAGATGTAACTTGGAGACCCTATGATCCTTTGAAAAAATATAGGGACATGATGAAACACGAATATTCTTGGGTCAAACATAGGGAAGACCAATATGAAGAGGTGTTTTTAGAATCAATATAAAAAGGACAAAATTTACAACAAGTATGGGATGCTTTCCTATATAATCAAAGGGGAAATTCTCAAATTCACACACCATGTGAATACCCCACAAAGCTGAACTCAATAAGGAGGATTACTGTAGATTCAGCAACCCCAATCTTCCCTCCTCCTACTCAAGCAATCCAAGAAGATCCTATATTGGAAATTATAGAAGAGCAAGGCATTGAAAAAATAGAGGTTACAGTGAGCACAATAGATATAGTGGAGCACCAAATTCAAGCCCCAAAAAGCCACCAACTCAATATAGAATCAGTGCCCGATATTTCACAAGAAAATCATGCAAAGCTTCATACAGAGAAAGGGAAATAAATTGTTACAGAATCTTCCCAAGAATTGGCAATTCCAAAAAAATAGGTTGTAGCCCCTATTCCTGACCAACTACTGGCTCTTACTAGTGTGAAAAATTTAGCCCCATAGGCCATCCCTAGCTCACTAAAAATCAACAATGTAGAAGTATAAGTTCCCTCAGTAGTACAAATGAATATGAGGAAAGTAGGTGGCTTTGGAGACCTGTTAAGAGAACATAAAGTAAAATGACAAGAAGTTGTGTCTACCCTTGAGGCAAAGAAGTCTAAACTAGCCCTTACCACAACAAGAGTTTCACTGAAAAGGGTAGAAGAAGAAACAATTTTTAGTGTGGCCAATGAAAAAGAACTACAAATGGTAGCAGGGATGAGCAACATAGGAGAAGGTTCCACTACAAGGGTAGAGGAAAATAGGGCCAGGTCATCTATCATTGAGATATCGATTCCTACTTTGTGAGAATCTTTAGTCCTCAAAATTTATGATCAAACAGGAAATATTTCAATGCAAGGGAAAGAGGATGACATGGTCAAGATGAAAAAATCTATGAATGAACATACTATAGACATTTTGCACCAGAAAAATAAAGAACTAAGGGGCCAATTAGAGACCAATGATAAGTAAAAGGTTGAAATGCAAGACTTAATTAATAATCTATAGGAACAGTTATCAAAGGCAACCACCACACCAATACAACCCCCTCTAGTTGTGAAAATAATAAACTATGCATACTATTTTTCTAAAATCAAAAAAGAAATATCATTTAAATTATGGACGGGATCCATGGAATCACAAATATGTTTAGACAAATCAAAGTGATCCAATTTACTGCCAAGGAAATGGAGAGTCTACTATACCAGAAAGAAAAATAACTAGAAGTCATCTATCCCACTCTCCACCTGATGGCAAAAAATTTTGAATAAATGCAGAATAAAGAAGTGATCTTAAAGGATGACTCTAAGGTAAAAAATAATATTGAATTCATGAAAGCAACAATGTTTGAAGTAAACAGAGAAAGGTGGTATAATGATGCTGCAAAAATGTTTTCCCTGTTAAATGATATAAGAGAAAAGCTAGCAAAAATTGGGTTGTCATTGGAGGAATTATTGGAAGCTACTAACAGAGAAGACCTTCTCATTAATAAGATCGAAGAGTTTGACTATGAACCTAATGATGAAATAGTAATTTCCACGGAAACTACCTTCTTGGTAAATACTGTGGATTCCCTTGTTACCCAGTATGAAAAGAATAAGGCTTATATCAACATACAAAAGAACAAAATCCTTCAAGAAATGAATATGTTGAGATTTTTTGTGACCTTTAATATTTATGCTTGGAAGCTTATTGAGAAATAAATTAGAGGGCTACAGTAGAGCAAGAAAAATAAAGAAATCAAAATATGCAGTCTACATCTGGAAATGGATTGGCTCCCAGAAGAAGAAATGAAAATTATTCAATGGGGAGAAACTTCAAAAGCAAGAATTCAACCAGAGAGCAAAGAAGAGACAGAAGAAGAAGACTATTCAGGCACTGAGATTACCGGTTGAATAAGTTGAGACTAAAAGAGTCCTAGTGGAGTATACAGAGTAGACAAAAGGGGATAATGGAAGACAACTATAATTTTTTTTTTTTAAATATCAAACCAAAAAGTGACAAGTGTAAGGCCCAAATAAGGCTAAAAATAATAGATTCAAGAATTCAAAGCTATAAATACACCAGTTGTGGTCAGAATCTACATCAAGCATTAGAGATAGCATTTTTTCTAAGAGGTATACTTGAGTGCCCTATGAATTGTGTTGTTGTATTCTTTGTGTCTTTTTTTTCTCTGTCATCCCTCATTCTTCTCTTTGTTGTGTAGGCTTTGGTAGAACTATGCTTGAGAAGCTGAGAATATTTTTAGTTCTTTTTGAGCTTGAAACTCAAAGATTTTTCCTATTACCAGATTGGAACGGGAGAAGTTGAAGAAGTCTTGTTACATTATTTGAAAAAATATTTCTCATTGTATTAAGAGTTTTTAACAGAGTTTAATAGCATTCTGCAAACTCTACATGTAATTCATTTGGAAAATTAATACAATTTTGGGGGTCAATTCTATCAATTTTGTTTTCAGTTCTATGTGTTTCCTCATAGTAGATTACATTATTTGAATGTGTTATGAGTGTTTCTTTCGTTGGTTAAATTTTATATTTATTACGATATTCGAATGAGTCTAATAGCACCAATTTCTCTTTTCCCCATTCTTTCTATTCATATTATAAATGTTGTTAAATTGCTATAACATCCCAATGAATATAGACACCGGTCTATATAAGGCATAATAATAGTTGTTGTCTTTGCTTGGTCATTTTAATATAAGTAGTGTATAACTAAAATTTGGAGTGCTTAAAATTGTAATATCTGAAGTTTATCACTGGGGTTTCCTTACCCATTCTATTTTTTCTCTTTAGCAATATATATTTTATCAGAATAAAGAGGCAGGTTGACCAAAGCTTGTAATAGCTCGTTGGTTCCAAACGATTTCTTGTAGCGTGACAATCGAATCCTATGGATGCAATAAATTGTTCCAACAATTTTTTGGCACCGTTTCCAGGGAGGACTTGCTAATTAGAAGATTCATATTTTTTAAAGTTTTATTTCAAATGACCATATTTTATCAACTAGTGGCCGGTTAGAATAAAGAACCCACGTTTTTGTTTTCCATGTCTTTTAAGTTCTTTAATGTATTTTGTCCATAATTTTCAAATTACCTTTTGAAGTGTGTTTTATGTTACTTGATTTTCTTGAAATCCCTCAAGAACCATTTCCTATGAGGCTGAGAGTAAAAGTATCAAGCAATATTTATTGTAAGTTTTGTTTCTTCTGCACCACCTATATTGGTGACTATGTCTGGACAAACCTAGAAATCAAAAATCAAGAAAGAAGGAGCAGAACGTGTTGGCGCACACCAGGAGAAGCGGTAAGGAGCTATTTCCATAATTAGAGAATCCTAAGGTACTTACCTATAACCAAAATGTCCCACTTCTTAATATTACTATATATGAAAGTAAATCTTGTCCTACAAGTAGAAAGTACATAAAGAAAAATAAAAATCAGAATATTACTGCTACAAAAATAGTTGTTAAGAGTGGGTTAAATTTTGTTGTAGATGATACATTTGATTATTCTCATTGCCCAATTAATAGTAATACTATGGTAGATAATCTAACATATTATATTGAGGTTACCCAACCCCATATTCTTGTAGGCAGTGTTACTATGAATTCAAATCCTATTACACCTATAGTCACAATGGCTTAGGAAAATCAACAAAATCAAAATAATCAAAATCTTCAGACTTAGAGAACCAATAGGTACAAGCCTTTTTAGTTGCCTCCTCACCTTCATCGGTTACCCATTAAAGCCCCTAAATACTTACCTAAATTCCTAGGTAACAATGTTGTCACTGGATAAGAACATATCAAAAGCTTCTTGTATGCCTTAGATAAATTGAAAGTCGAAGAAGAATATGTGGCTCTTAGGCTATTTCGACAGACCTTAGAGAAAGATGCTTTAGATTGGTTCAATATTCTTTCCCCACATTGCATATTAAATTTCCAAGAAATGGAAGAAGTCTTTTTAGAAAGGTATGGTAAGGAGAGAAATATACGTTCACTCATAATTGAATTGGATGCAATGAAAAAATAAAATAAAAATGAATCGATTAATAACTTCAACAAAATATTCATCAAGGTTAAAAGTAAAATCTCCGATAAATTAGCTCTTAGTGATCAACATTACATTTTCTTTTATAAGAATGCTTTCTCTGTAGAATTCAATGATGAACTAAGAAAAGAGCAAGTGAACACTATTTATGAGTGCATGAATAAGGCTATCCACGTAGAAATAAATATGATCGGTAGTAAATTCTCTTTCTATTTCCCTGCCTGTAATTCATCGCATAAGCCTTCTAGTTGTGCCATCTATTTAGCTTCGCATCCCAACCTAAGCCTTAAGGAATGACCTAGTAAATAAGTCAAGACCAATTTAGATTGCAAGGATAAACACCCAAAATCTAAAGGAGATATTGAGGTCTATCAAAAATAGAGAACTTTAATATCCAAAAGAGAGCAACATCATCTTGAAACCACTAATGTCATACTTGATGAAGTCAAATGGGAACCACTTATAGCAGTAGTGGATATTTTTCAATAAATCCATGCCATGGACTTTGAGAGTACACTAGATGAGATGAATATTCCTAATGTGGATGAGATGAGAGAACAACATTCAGAAAAAGGGATACGATCCAACAAAACAGTGCAGGATGAGGAAGAAAATTTTGATAATTGGTCAACAACTAAGAACGATGAATCAAAATATGAGGTTATTAATGAAAAATTTGGTGCAAAAAAAGACCACAAAATAGAATTGATTGACCACAAGTTTGAAAATATAATTAAGTCTAAAGAAAATATCAATGTCTGTCTTATCAGCCATGAACAAAGAAATTTATTTCTCAAGGAAGAAAATCATCATCAAGCTCCTGATAATAGATTTGATGAAATCAAACAAGATCAGTCTATAATAGTAGAAGTTTCAAAAAGCCTTTGACCAATGATTTCAATATACAAGAAATACAAAACTCAGATGTAGAGGCACTATCCAATAAAATAGTGCAAATTGAAGAAGAAGAAATTGATAAAGGGGCAACAATTAATAATGATGAGTCTGAAGATGGGGGTCTTTTTAAGTCTAATATAGAAGAGAACCACCAAATATAATGGATTGATCATAAGCCATGGGTTGAAGAAGATGTCAACAATAAGCAAAGAACTTTATTTCCTAGAGAAGAACATCATCATCAAGCTCCTGATGATAGATTTAAGGAAATCCAACAAGATCAATATATAATAGCAAAAGCTCCAAAAAGCCTTCAGATCAATGATTTTGATATATCAGAAATGCCAGAACAACATTCAGAGAAAGAAGCATTGTCCAAAAAAATTGTACAAGTTGAAGATGAAAAAGTTAATGAAAGGTCAATAACTGAGGATGATTTATCCAAAGATGAAGTTCTCCTTGAGAATCCCAATGAAGAGGAATATATTGAGATAGAACCTACTAATCACAAGCCTAAAAGTATAGTTAAGTCCAAAAAAGATACTAGTCAGAGAATCATAGCACAAAAGGAAGATGAATTTTCTAGATATTTTAGGCTTATTGATCAGTCAAAAACAAGGTCCTTCAATGTTTTCCAAAGATATATGTCGGATCCAATGAATGAATACTCTATCTGCAATCACCCACCTAATAATAGAGCTTCATATAACATCATAGTTGATCTATTGAGTTTTTTTTCTGTAAATAATTGTTCCCCCATTTATGTTGAAAGTGTGAAATCAGTTAGATTAAAATAGGTCAAATCAGATAAAATTGACAAATCCACAGTGCTCATTGGTCTAGAAAATGATGTTGGTTCTTTTGCTGACTTCTCCATCATACTCATTAACAAAGCCCCAATCCTAGGTAATACCGCATCTGTTACCTCATTTCAGAGTAAAATCCCCAATGCCCAACCCATCATCAGGAGCCCCACAAGAATTGGCCAGTCTAATGGAAGATACATCATGAAAAGAACAAAGAAAAAAGAATGCATAAAGTTCAACTGCAGTTTGTTTTTCTTCGAAAACATCAAGAATTGAGGGTGTATCCTAGGCCATTCAGATAAAAACAAAAGGAATTTGCACTCACTCTACATCCTGAGGTTATAAAGTTGTTTTTGCAAAATAGGAGCATTGACCTCCTCTCAGTTTTCATGATACTTTATTTTTGCCTTGCCACCATCCGTGTCTAGTCGTGGCCATGTTTTTGTCTCCTTGAAAGGTTTTTGTTTTGCACCATAGTTTTAATAGACTTGTTCTAATCAGTCGAAGAACGAAGTCATCATTGACAGGATGCCTTGAGCTAAAAACATATACATCTCAAGATTTACAACCCCTGCCATGGGGCCAATAGGGAGTAAATAACCTATATATATATATATATATAAAAAATTCAACAAAAAATATATAATAAAAAACAGAGTTGTATTTTTGTCAGAATGTTGTGTTGTTTTGTTTTGTCAGTTAAGTAATTTCCTTATTGTTGTTTTGTTCTATTTTGCTTTGTGTGGTTTTAGTTGTGTTGTTTCTCATGATTATCATAGGATGATGAGTATTCCTTACTGTTTATTTCTCTAAAGACAAATAAGAGAAGAGGAAATTTATTTTAGATGTTGATGATGCTTACAATTTTCAAATTTGAATGTTTATGCAATTATCATAGGGTATGAGACAAAATAGAGTAAAATCAGAGTTGTTGGTCCATCATGACAAAGTCTCACATTACAAATGATACTAAAAGGAATTTCAGGGTTCCAAGGGATAGAGTTATCTTTGGTAAGATGGTTGAGCTAAAAATAATTACACTCTATTCTTTAGCCAAAAACTAATCCTCAACTCAGGCACACTCATTGCACAATTTGCTTATATCAAAATATTTCTCAAAAAGAGAAAGAAAATTAAAATAATGCAGATTGAGTTAGTGTCTGAGATATCTTGGAAAACCTCTACTGGGGCTATAGATGCTTGAATGGCAGTAGAGTAAAACCATATGGGATTAGTAGCATCTCCACTAGGGCTATAGACACTTGATTGGCAGTGGAGCCCTACAAATGGTAAAAATATTTAAGAGTGAAATTACCTATTAGGCTTGACCATTTTCCAAACATAATGAAGTTTTGGAAGACCCGGGAATAAAAAAATGAATGCACTAACACACACTTAGGCCAAGGCATGATGGAACAAGTGACTTTGATAAATTATGTATAATCATATCCTAGGACCTTGCTAAACAATCATAACAATATATTTAAAAGCTCATCTGATCTTAAAATTTTGATCCTTTGATTCAAATTGATTGAGGAGAATAACAATTTTTGGATACTCTATTTCTTTGATATCATGTTTGTTGTTGCTTTATTGTATCTTTTCAATTTTTAAGTTTTCTTTGTTTATGTTTTTATTTTCTAATCAGGTTTGATGGTTTATGATTCTGTCTAAAGCTTAAAATAAAACCAGGAGATTCTAGAATTCTCAAGTGCCTCAGGTTTTCAGCACATTGTCCCAGTCAGAGCCTATGTTGGAGCCAAATTTGACTCAACATCAGATACCCCTAATTTTAAAATTTTGGCTTAAATAAATTTACCAAATTTTGTTGGTCTTTGTTGTTTTCCTTGCTGAAAAATTAATAGTCAATGTTTTGATTCCTACGAATAAGTCTATAGTCACGGCCTTGACCGTTAATAAAAGTGCCTTTGTGACCATTAGTATTATATAATAATCAAAGATCTTATTATTTTTGAAATAATCAAACATCCACTAAATTGTCCTTGACTGTTGAAATCATCTGATTTTTTAAAAACGGTTATGAAATTCTATTAATGAAATATCCACTAAAGCAAACCCCTAAGTTCTTGGGTCGCTAACGATTTTAATTAAAACATTCAAACCTAAATACATAAGTCAAAATCAATTATTATTGCATGGGCAAATGAAGGTATGCACCCCCTTTGTGATTAAAGGTTGTGCAAGTCCAAAGATCTGGATGGTAGCATCCCACACTCTGAAATCTAATGGACGTGCTCATGCAATCAACCAAAAATTTAAGTAAAAAAGAAATACCATGGTTTAATTTGTATAACATAAGGTCTTAGACATCTGAATTAATTAAAGATGATTAAGGGTCATGTGCCCCCTTTGGGTAAACATCGAACACTTTTGATAAATCCAAAGGCAGCACTCAGATCCACCTTGATCGCATGGATGCACTCGCATAATTAACCCAAAGGTTAAATCAAGGTCTAAAACATAATGCCATGGTAAAAAGAGTTATAACATAAGGTATAAAAGAAGTCAAATTATTAAGAGGTCAACAAGGGTCAAATTACAATTTAAATCAATTTAAGCCTAGGCATGATGCCCATTTAATTAAATATCAAGCAAGTCCAAAAGATCCAACGACAACGCTCCATTGTGATGAAATCGGATGATCGTGCTCGCTCGAAATATCAAAGTGTTAACTTTGAATGGGTTAAGCACCTCAAGATTAATCAAATCGCTAATCACAATTAAAAAGGGTCCTAACACATTGTTAATCATTCCCCTTTCGCTTAATCAAAGATAAATTAAAATGTGCACCCTTTTCATTATCAAGCTTGCAAGACAAGGAAAATCTACGACTGCACTTCACCAAGAGTCAATCCAATGGATGCATGCCCTCCAAAAAAGTTAAACTTTGTTCATGCGACCTTTTTGAATAAGGCACTGAGCAATTCAAAGAATATTTAATGGTAGAGCTCTACTCCATTTTGATCTGATGAACGAGCACTCACTAAATGTAACCAAGGTTAGCCGAAAGTCTCATATACACTCACTGTTTAAACTTTGTGCAGATCTAAGGGAATCTACAGCTGCGTTCAAATCCACGTTGATCCGATGGTCACGCATGTATGAAGTCAATAGAAAGTTAAAAGCATCCAAAGATTATTTTTAATTAAATTGTTTTAAATTTTTGATAACCATCATTAACAAGGGCCATAATACATTGATAAGCTTTCCCCTTCGCTTAATTAAAGATTATTAAGTAATTAAAGGTGTGCGTCCATTTGGCTATTAATCTTGCAGATCTGAAGAAATCAACGAATGCGCTTTCTCCTGCATCAATCTGATAGCAGTGTTCATACAAAATAATCAAACGTTAACAAGTTAGAACACAAAGGTATGAAGCGCACATCTCTAAAATATCCAACGGTAGTGCTCCATTGGGATGAAATCCAATGATCACGCTCACTCAGAATAACGAGGTGTTAACATTGAAAGAGTTTAGGTGCCCGAACATTAATTAAACCATTAATCAAGCTTTGTAAGGGTCCTAAAACATTAGTAATCCTTCCCCCTTCTGTTTAATCAATAGTGATTTAAGGTTTAAATTATGCACCTCATCAGTTATTAAGCTTGCAAGTTAAAGATCAGTGGCAGCGCTGAGCCATGGTCCAATTCAACGATGACGCTCGTGGAAGATCAACCGATCAATAAAAGTCATTCATCTGAATAAGGTTTAACCACCTTCAATCTTCACAAGAATTCGATGGTCGCTCCTGATCCAACGACATCGCTTCAACAAAGTGTTCAGACTTTGACAAGTCAAAATTAGGAGATGAAAAAACCTACATCAAAAGTTAATCCAACGGTTGTGCTTGATTTCGCCTAAATTTTATGGCTGCACTTCATCCATATGACATAAATAATATAAAGCACACATAATTGACTAATATGATGGTAGCACTTTTCCCCGCTCTAATCCGACGATAGCACTTTCCTGAAAGCGGTCAAAGTTTAACAGAGCGATCGCCAATGGAGTTGTGGTCAAATAAGATCTTACGGTCGCGTTTGTCTCCACCCAAATCCAACGACAGTGCTTGATTGAGATTATCAAAGGATAATAAAGTGGGACAAGAGGTGCACATCTCTATCTAATCCGATGATGGTGCTTGACCTCGCTCAAATCTAACGACAACATGTTTTTAGAGGCATCCGAAGGTTAATTTAGATGATTTTTTTTAAATGGGATGATTAATTAAGGTTAATAAATAATTAATCCTACACCTAATAAAAATTAAAGGAGGGTCTAATATGTTATTAATGATCCCTCTTTCCTTGGTTAACCTGGGCACATTCCTAGAGGATCGGATGAGCGCGCACAGTCAAATTTTTGATTGAACGGTGAGCTTTTGAGAAGGTGATCGGGGTATAAAGGATTATGATTTAAGGTTATTGAAATTTCTAATCACCATGTTAACATAAATAAATAAATATTTTATATGATTAAAACATTGGAAAGATCAAGTCGAAAAATCTATGTCTGAGCCTAAGCGTTGTGATCAATTTATTTAAAACCATAGTTTTTAACTTAGTACATATGACTACCCTAGTATACATATATTAGGTTGTATGGCTAATGATTATGTAGAATCATGGAGATCAACGGCATAAATTAAAACCTACAAGATCTATCGGTAAGCCTGGAATGCGATGGTCATGAAGGTAAATATTACAATACCTTAAGCCTTTTTTAGCCTCTAATCAGTTATGGAAATAAATTTTAGGCTAAGGTAAACATGATTATCATATATGGTTCCTTTGGATTAACCAATGTACAGATTGAAAAATTGTGGTGGGCACGCACCTCTATGATCAGAATCAAATGATCAATTATTGATAAAATGATTTTTTTATCAATATATCTATTTCTGAACTAACTATTTTTCAGGGTCCCAGGTGGTAAAATGTCTCATAAATATTCTTGTGAAATCTACCATTACCACGTTCATAATACCACGTCAGGAAGAAGAACATCTCAACAACCAATAGGAACACTGTGAATGATTGCAAAGTGCACAAACCAAAGTTCTCGTGGATGTGTAGGCCAAGGAAAATCACCTACCATAATTGTCCAATTTTAGAAATGACACTATGGCCAATATCCATTGGCCAATTTCAAAAGGCATTTGGTGACACTACATTAATAACACCCTATGTGAAGACAGTGAAGCCACCCCTTCATCGATTATTTAAAACCCCACTCTCGAGCACATTATCACCTTGTTTATCTCAAAGTAGGAAATTATTGTAGACGAACAGAGAGCTGAAGAGTTACCATTGATGAGTGAGAAACTATAAGATTATGTTACAGTGAGTTGAGTTGTTATTTGTAAGCAAAATGGCCACCTAGGGAGCTGCTTTCACATTGAAAGACACCCTAGAAGTAGTAAATTTTATCACGAACTAGACACCATATGTTGAGCTCTCCGAGGAAGTTGTTGTCACGATGGGAATGTATGATTTTTTAAAACAGTTTAGGAAGAACAAGAAGCTCATGCCAGTACAATAGTATGAAATTGAAAACACCTATATTCAGAGTTTCGAGTCCATCGAAGAAAATTTACAATGCTACTCTTGGCTATTGGCAGATTTGTTCCACAAAGCAAGAAGATTACAAAACAAGAGACCCCCTAGAAGTAATAGATGGATGAGAAATTTTGGGAAATTAATATTTCCTAGAGTATACTACTCTACGAACCTCGTAGTGTGGCTAGCAGTAGCATACGATGAGAACACCAAAAACTTTAGGGACAACAAGGACCGACCAGTGTTCAGTATTGCACCCAGGCATATCAAGGAAGTCTTCAGTCTTGCCCCTTCGAACATGCCACTAATCTGTCAGGTAATTCAGAGGTAGTCTAGTAGGTTAACTAAATTAGAGTCTTACAAAATGCTTTTTGATATGCATGAAAATGTATAGTATGAATTCCCTATTAGAAAAGTTGCATTTAAGCCCTGAGTCAGGGATTTCTACGATATGGTTAGCATCCTCTTAGAAGTATCAAAACTCAATGTGGTTTGTATGGATGTATTGTATTTAGTAATACAGAGTAAGGAAAATAGATGCCTCGTTTCTCCCATTACTCTATCTTGATGCATCTGTTGGCTAGGAAAATAGGAGAAGACAATTAAATGAGACTAGAATCTATTGAGAGTCCTTATGTTCAAACTATATTTTGGAAGATACACGAGGGATGCACTCATTTGGGTTGGTTTTATGATAATTTCATGGTGGAAATCCATTGGATCTTAATAGGTGACATGCCTGAGAGATTAGGCCCTGGGATAAAAGCTTTTATCAAAGAAAATGAGATAGGGGATTACTTCTTCTCATAAGGCTTCACATACATAAGGCTCTATGGGGCAAAAATTCCCCCTACAGTGTTACCTATGTACTGTATTTTCTCCCTAGCCACTCTAGAACTAGTAATATAGGTTGTAGAAGAAGCCAAGATGAGGTAATATAAGAAGCATGGTTGGGTCCCATGGCTCAATGTCCCTTGAAAATTTGGGTATTACATATTCACAGGATATTTGACCCTGTTTAAGGGCATGTATGATTTAGAAATCTTGGATTTCGAAGAGGTAACTTGGAGACCCTATGATCCTTTGAAAAAATACAGGGATATGATGAAACACGAATATGATTGGTTCAAACACAAGGAAGACCAATATGAAGAGGCATTGTTAGAAGCAATAGAAAAAGGAAAAAAATTACAAGTATGGGATGCTTTCCCATATAATCAAAGGGGAAATTCTGAAATTCACACACCATGTGAATACCCCACAGAGCTAAACTTAATAAGAAGGATTATTGTAGATTCAGCAACCCCAATCTTCCCTCCTCCTACTCAAGTAATCTGGGAAAATCCTATATTGGAAATTATAGAATAACAGGGTATTGAACAAATAAAGGTTACAGTGAGCACAACAGATATAGCGGAGCACCATATTCAAGCCCCAGAAAGCCACCAACTCAGTATAGAAGTAGCACCCGGTATTTCACAAAAAAATCCTGTAAAGCTTCATACAGATAAAGGGAAAAAAATTATTACAGAATCTTCCCAAGAATTGGCAATTCCAAAAAAATAGGTTGTAGCCCCTGTTCCTAACCAACTATTGGCTCTTACTAGTGTGAAAAAGTTAGCCCCATAGGCTGTCCCTAGCTCACTAAAAATCAATAACATAGAAGTACAAGGTCCCTCAATAGTACACATGAATATGAGGAAAGTAGGTGGTTTTGGAGACCTGTTAAGGGAACATAGAGTAAAACAACAAGAAGTTGTGTCTTCCCTTGAGAAAAATAATTCTAAACTGGCCCTTACCACAACAAGAATTTCACTAGAAAGGGTAGAAAAAGAAATAATTTTTAGTGTGGCCACTAAAAAAGAACTACAAATGGTAGCAGGGATGGGTAAAATAGGAGAAGATTTCGCTATAGGGGTAGAGGAAAATAGGGCCAGGTAATCTATCATCAAGATATTCATTCTTGCTCCACGAGAATATTTGGTCCTCAAAATTGATGATCAAACAGGGAAGATTTCAATGGAAGGGAAAGAGGATGACATGGTCAGGATGAACAAAGCTATGAATGAATAGACTATAGACCTTTTGCACCAGGAAAATAAAGAACTGAGGGGTCAATTGGAGACCAATGACAAGGAAAAGGTTGAAATACAAGACTTAATTAATAATTTGTAGGAACAATTATCAAAGGCAACCGCCACACCAGTACAACCCCCTCTAGTTGTGAAAATAATAAACTATGTAGACTATTTGTCTAAAATCAAAAAAGAAATATCATTTAAAATTAAGGACATGATCCATGGAATCACAAAGATATTTAGACAGATCAGAGTGATCCAATTTACTACCAAGGAAATGGAGAGTCTACTATACCAGAAAGAAAAATAACTAGAATTCATCCATCCCACTCTCCACTTGATGGCAGAAAATTTTGAAGAAATGTAGAATAAATAAGTGATCTTAAAGGACGGCTTTGAGGTAAAAATAATATTGAATTCATGAAAGCAGCAATGTTCGAAGCAAACAGAGAAAGGTGGTATAATGATGCTGCAGAAATGTTTGCCCTATTAAATGATATAAGAGAAAAGTTGGCAGAAATTGGGTTGTCATTGGAGGAATTCTTGGAAACTACTAGCATAGAAGACCTTCTCATGAATAATATCAAAGAGTTTGATTGTGAACCTGATGATGACACAACAATGGCCAGGGAAACTACCTTCTTGGTGAATATTGTGGATTCTCTTGTTACCCAGTATGAAAAGAATAAGGCTTATATCAGCATACAGAAGAACATAATCCTTCAATAATTGAATATGTTGATATTTTCAATGACCTTTAATATTTACACTTGGAAGCTTATTGAGAGACAAATTAGAGGGTTGCAGTAGAGAAAGAAAAATAAAGAAATTAAAATATGCAGTCTATAGTTAGAAATGAATTCACCCCCAAAAGAAGAAATAAAAATTACTCAAGGAGGAGAAACTTCAAAAGCAGGAAGTCAGCCAGAGAGCAAAGAAGGGACAGAATAAGAAGACTATTCAGGCACTGAGATTACCGGTTGAACAAGTGGAGACTAAAAGAGTCCTAGCAGAGTATACATAGTAGACAAAAAGGGATAATGGAAGACAACTATACAAGTTTTTAAAAAAATTATCAAACCAAAAAGTGACAAGTGTAAGGCCCAAATAAGGCCAAAAATAACAGATTCAAGAATTCAAAGCTATAAATACACCAATTGTGGTCAGAATCTACATCAAGCATTAGAGATAGCATTTTTGCTAAGAGGTATACTTGAGTGCCCTGTGAATTGTGTTGTTGTATTCTTTGTGTCTTTTTTTTCTTTGTCATCCCTCATTATTCCCTTTGCTGTGCAGGTTTTGGTAGAACTGTGTTTGAGAAGATGAGAATACTTCTAGTTCTTTTTTAGCCTGAAACTCAAATATTTTTCTTGTTACCAGATTGGAACATGATAAGTTGAAGAAGTCTTTTTACATTATTTGAACAAATATTTCTCATATTAAGAGTTTTTAACACAGTTTAATGGCATTCTTCCAACTTTACATGTAATTCATTTGGAAAAATTAATACAATTCTGGGAGTCAATTCTATCAATTTTGTTTTCAGTTCTGTGTGTTTCATCATAGCATATTACATTATTTGAATGCGTTATGAGCATTTCTTTCATTGGTTAACTTTTAGATTTATTACAATATTTGAATGAGTCTAATAGCGTCAATTTCTCTTTTCCCCATTCTTTCTATTCATATTATAAACGTTGTTAAATTGCTATAACAACCCAATGAATCTAGGCACCGGTCTACATAAGGCATAATAATAGTAGTTGTATTTGCTTGGTCATTTTAATATAAGTAGCGTATAACTAAAATCTGGAGTGCTTAAACTTGTAATATCTAAATTTTATCACTGGGGTTTCCTTACCCATTTTGGTTATTTTCTTTAGCAATATATCTTTTATCAAAATAAAGAGGCAAGTTGACTAGAGCTTGTAATAGCTCGTTGGTTCCAAATGATTTCTTGTAGCATGACAATTGAATCCTATGGATGCAAGAAATTGTTCCAACATATGCTATACATCATATCAACAAAAACCATAATTAATAAAGAATATATGAAACTTCTCACATTGGACATAAGGTTCCTACTTAATCTCATACAACGAATTATTGATCCTATAAACTAATGTTCAAGGACCAAATAAAACAATCCAATTTTTTGCTATGTATAAATCTCATGTTGAAGATACCCATGGAAAGAGGTACTTTTAAATTCATTTGGTGAACTTCTCATGGATGTGAAATACCAATAAAAATAATCATTCAAATATATTCTATATAGACCATGGGAAGGAAAGTATCCAAATAGTTAACTCCTTCCTTCAAATAAAATGCCTTAATAATATGGTATACCTTATGATTCTCAATCTAACCATCAACACTAAACTTGTTCTTGTAAACCCATTTACAACCAACCATATTCTTGACCTTGGGAAAAGGAATCAAGTTTCAAGTTTAATTCTCCATGAGAGAATCTTGTTTTGCTTACATCTCATCCTCTCATTTTGAGCATCCCTTTGCATAAGATGGGATTTTTAATAATGTTCCTACTATAATATAGGCTTCATATCTTAAAGAATTATTTGATCCCATTTAGGCATAGGTGATCTACATATGGACAAGGGTTAGTAGAAAGAGGAATTCCATGAGAAGTTGAAATTAAAGATATTGCTACATCCTAAAAATTTAAGAGGTCATCCAACATAGTGGTACAAGGCACAAGAGGATCACATTCACTTGATAAATATCCAAATTAGAAAAATAAGACAATAAATATGGAAAATACACTAGACTAGAGGAATATCCACCAATATCGATAGAAGTAGAACCATGCTAACAAAAGGACTATAATGCATAGGGGAAGGGAAGAATCACCTTGAATAGGGAAAAAAACAACAAAAATAGTAGGAAGTAGACTAGAATAACTCGAAGAAGAAATATCCTCAAATTTTACATCATGATGAATGAGAACCTCTCAAGTAATATATTTGTACAAGTGAGAAGCCTCCAACTACTCATTGTAGCCCACATGAACACATTGATGACTCTTAGCTTGATGTTTCTTTCATTTCTCCTTGGGAATGTAAGCCCATGAAACTAATCCAAATATGCAAAAATATAAAATAGAAAGCCTATCTCATGTGGACCTCTAAAAATGAGGTATTTGTGTGATGGCTTGGTTGGTGTTCTATTGATAATGTATGTTTTACAAGTCATTAGTTTGTCCTAAAACTTGAAGTCCATCTACTTGGAATACACCATACAATGTGGCATCCCTAAGTAACTTTATTTTTTTACTTAGTGACACCAATCTACTAAGGGGTATAATGTATAGTCTATTGTGAGGTAATCCTATGAGCTATCAAATTTTTTACCTTTGGATTTAATGGTGTAAATATAATAGTATCTAGAAAAATATCAATAAAAATGAGAAAGAACTTGTTCTCTAAGAGAGAAAAATCCCATAGGCCTACAAATATTGCTATATAAACAAGCTTAAATGGTTGAAAAGCATGATGAATTGTATATTTCAAACGACTCACAATGGTGTTTCTCTAAAATGCATCCCTCACAAATTCCACTAAGTGGTTCAATGGATGGAAGTACATTAAGCATATAAATTCAGCTCATATACCTCAAGGATAAAAAACTAATATGATCTAGTTGTTGATTCCATTGTCTATTAATATCATATGGCTTAACAACCATAGAAAAAAATAACTTCTTCTTATAAAAGTCCATGAAGGGAGTCCAAGTTTCTAAATCTAATCTAATTAATAACAATATCCTAAAGCAACTATGTTGAAACCATCATCAATATCCTTAATCACTCATCTAAAATTCCATATTTTTCTTAGTATAAATAATGTAATAAATAGAGATATAATTAGGACCAATGCTTAGGACATGCAAAACATCCTTAAAAGTAGAGGAACCAATAGTCATATCACCACAACCTGAGACCTACAAGGATGAATCAACACCAATGATATTTTTTTCTTTGTTATATTGCCCATTTAGCCAAAAGAAATATTATGATGTTTATTCTTACACCTTGTGGCTCTAGAATCAACAATCCACTCTTAAGAAAATGAAAATTTCTAATATTTTGAATACATAATCACATGCACACTATGTGAGGTATTGCAATCGTGTGAAGTTTTAAGTACATCATTACATCTAAAAAAAAAATTGTTGGAAATATATTGAATATTTTTCATGTTAATTTGGTGGGGTTAAATCTAAAAGGTACTGGACTCTCTCCATGTATCCTCGTCGGGCTTCAAGGTTGGGTTTGGTCTCAAGCAGGGGTTCAAGGGCAACAGCCTCCAAAAAGCAGGTTTCTAGGGGTAATAACCCTCGATGAAAGTTTTAGGGTTTCTTAAGTTATTTTTAGACCCATATGGGCTATAAAGGGTTAACTATTTGAACCCATGGTTTTTTGTCCATGGTATTATAAAATTTGTTTTTGTGGCGTTATTTATTTGCACTTGCATCAAGGTTTGAAGTGAGATGTGAGATGAACATTATTGTATTAGATATGGTTAAGTTTATACAATAAAGAGATATTATTGCTCTAGGTTTTTTCCCATAAGGTTTTCCTAGGTGAAATACTATGTTATGTGTGTATGTGTTTTTTTTTTTTCCTTTGATTTTGTATTTACTATTTTCTAGATTTATTTTATTAAGGCCTTTTTGCTCTTCATTTGGTATCAAAGCTAGGTTTTTAGCTTTGTTCAAGGAGTAAGGGTTTCAACCTTGTGATAAATTAATTCTTGAGTGGGAGTCATATGTAGAAGAATCTAGGCAAAGGAAAATGATGGGAAGAACACAAGTAGAGATTGAAAATTTTAATGGATAAAATTTTGATTTATGGAAACTCAAGATGGAGGATTTGTTGGTTGATAGAGATCAATGTATTGTTGTCACGAGAATAAAACCAACATCAATGATAGATGAGGATTGAATAAATATCAATAGGAAGTCAAGAAGTTATATCATATTGTGCTTATCTGATTTGGTATTGTTAAATGTATAGACAGAGACCACGACAAAGTCATCACGGAATAAGCTAGGAACTTTGTATTAGATAAAGTTGTTGGTAAATAAACTCTTTCTTTGGAAGAAGTTATATTCACTTCGTATGAATGATAGCGACTCCGTGGCTGAACATCTGAATGCTTTTAACACTATGGTAAGTCAATTAAACTCTGTTGAAGTAAAAATGGATGAAGAGGAAAAGTGTATTACTTTACTTTGTTCATTACCTAATTCGTGGGATAACCTAGTTATGGCTATCACCAATACTACTTCTACACAGAAATTAGAGGATATAGTAGGAACATTTCTATCTGAGGAATGAGTCAAAAATATTTTGAGGATTATCATCATAAGGATGCCTTGGTTGTGAGAGGTCATTCTCAAGAAAGAAGCAATAAGAAATCAGGAGAAAGGAAATCAAGATCTAGGGGTCAATTTGTTCTTCTATAAAATAGGAAGTGTTAGAAGTGTGGTAAAATAGGGCAATATAAAAGAGACTATAGATCTAAAAAGGTTGATAATAGTCGATCATCTGATGAAGGAACATCTATAGAAACGAAGATCACAAATGAATATTCAAGGGACCTATTCTTAGTTGCAATGTGCTCAAGTGACTACCATAACTCATGGTTTATTGGCTCAGGTGCTTCCTTTCATATGACTCCTCATAGGGAGATGTTCTTTGAATATGCAAATATAAATGGAGGTGAATTCTTCTTGTGAGACAATTTAACATATAAAATAATAAGCTGAGGAAGAGTTAATTTAAGGTTAAAATATGGAACAATTAAAACCCTTCCTAGTTTGTTGCATATTTTAGGTTTGGCAAGGAATCTGGCATCCATGAGTAAGATGAATGATGCAGGTGTGACTGTGGTATTCAATAAGGATAGCTGCAATATGGTTCATGGAGTCTTGGTGTTAGAAAGGGGAGTTCGTACAGGAACTTTGTTCATACTTGAGGTTATGATGCAACGGCGGAGAGAGGGTCAATTTAACAATAATCTATCCTAGCTGCTCACACATCTTCTTCCTCCAACATGCACACAAATAAAACATAACATGCACACAAAAAAATAGTAAACACAACACTATTTTTCTTTTTTTAATATATATTTTATAACATCCACAATAACACATTACAATGGTGGCCACAGTTGCCTTTTTTTTTCTTAATATTTTTTTAACATTCACAATAACACATTACAATGGTGGCCACAGTTGCCACACATCTGCAAGCACTCCGCAGAGTACCAATCTCCTTCTTCCCTCCGAGGTTTTACATCTCAAACCTCCTGCAAGCACTACACAAAGTGCCAAATTCCTTCCTCTGAGGTTTTACACCACAAACCTCCTGCAAGCACTACACCGAGTGCCCATTTCCTTTGCCTAAGGCTTCATATAAGAAACCTCCTGCAAGCACTACACTAAGTGCCAAGTTCCTTCCTCTAAGGCTTCGTAGCAGAAACCTCCTGCAAGTACTGCATCGAGTTCCAAATTCCTTTCTCTGAAGCTTCATATAAAAACCTCCTGCAAGCATTGCACCGAGTGCCAAGTTCCTTCCCCGAGCTTCATAGAAGAAACATCCTGTAAGTACTGCACAGAGTGCCAATTACTCTGGAGCCCTTGCTCCTCCCTCACACTCTACATTAGATTTTTATTTATAAGCATGGGTAATGAGTTTCCAACTAAGTATTCTTATCCGTCTAACAACTAAGCATTCTTATCCATTCTTTCTTCGCATGAAGTTTCTAGCTTTTTTTTTTTAAATACATATTTTTCTAAAAATACTTTGCATGCTTATATTTATCTGGTCCTCCGTAGTTGGCTCTTGCCAGCTGGATGCTCCTGCATCAAACTCACCGGGTAACAAAAAAATTGTGAGCTCCTACTCACAAAGCTCCTACATCATACATGACCCCATCGATATTTTGGCTCTGATACCATAATGATGCAACGGCGAAGAGGGGGTCAATTTAAAAACAACCTCTCCTAGTTGCTCAGACATATTCTTCCTCCAACATGCACACAAATAAAACATAACATGCACAAAAAAAAAGTAAGCACGACACTATTTTTCTTTTTTTAATATATATTTTATAACATCCACAATAACACATTACAATGGTGGCCACAGTTACCTTTCTTTTCTTAATATTTTTTTAACATTCACAATAACACATTATAATGGTGACCACAGTTGCCACACATCTGCAATCACTCCACAGAGTACCAATCTCCTTCTTCCCTCTGAATTTTTACATCTCAAACCTCCTCCAAGCACTACACAGAGTGCCAATTCCTTCTTCGAGGTTTTACACCATAAACCTCCTGTAAGCACTACACTGAATGCCCATTTCATTCGTTTGAGGCTTCATATAAGAAACCTCCTACAAGCACTGCACTGAGTGCCAAGTTCCTTCCTCTGAGGCTTAATAGCAGAAACCTCCTACAAGAACTGCACCGAGTGCCAAATTCCTTCCTCTAAGGATTCATAGAAAAACCTCCTACAAGCACTGCACCGAGTGCAAATTTCCTTCCCCGAGCTTCATAGAAGAAACGTCCTGCAAGCACTGCACAGAGTTCCAATTACTCTGGAGCCCTTGTTCCTCCCTCACGCTCTACATCATCTTCTTATTTATAAGCATGGGCAATGCCAACTAAGCATTCTTATCCGTCTGACAACTAAGCATTCTTATCCATTCTTTCTTCGCATGAAGTTTCTAGCTTTTTTTTCTAAAAATACATATTTTTCTAAAAATCCAGCTTTTGCATGCTTATCTTTATCCGGTCCTCCGTAGTTGGCTCTTTCCAGTTGGATGCTTCTGCATCAGGTTAGCATTATAAGTATTGATTACAATAACTCTTCAGTTGTAGAGGAAAATAATACAGTAGAAGCAACTTCAAGTTTTTCTTTAGAGAAGATAATATTGTGGCATCAATGCATTGGGCATATTGGTGAGAAAGACCTTCAAACACTAAAAAATAAAAGGGATGGCTGAAGGAATTTTTGATTGCCCATTAAATTTTGATTTTTGTGAGCACTGTATTTTTGGAAAGTAAACCCGAGTCAAGCTTCCTAGTAGTACTACAAGATTTGAAGGAATTTTGCATCTAGTTCATAATGATGTGTTTGGACTTGCAAAAGTACCATCATTAGGTAAATCTATCTATTTTGTTACATTTATAGATGACTTTTCAAGAAAAATCTGGGTATAATTTTTACAAAATAAATCTGATGTTTTCAATAAATTTAAAGAGTTTAAGGTTCTTGTAGAAAATCATATAGAAAAAGATAAATATTTTGAGAACTGATAATGGTGGTGAGTATTACTCTAATAAATTTGAGCAGTTTTGCAAGGACTATGGAATAGAAAGGTAGAAAACAACTCCATATACTCCACAACAGAATGGAGTTGTAGAATGGATGAACAGAATATTGATGGATAAGATCATAAGTATACTAAGTGGTGCAGGGTTAAAAAGGAAATTTTGGGCAGAAGCCATGTTAACTGTTTGTTACCTCATCAATATATCTTCCACCTCAGCTTTGGTGGACAATACTATAGGAAGTGTGGACTGGTAAGAAACCCTCTCTTAGTCATATAAGAGTTTTTGGTTGCAAATCTTATATGTATATTTCAAAATAGAAAAGGACTAAACTAGACTATAAATCTAAAAATGGCATATTTGTGGGTTATAGTATTGGTGTTAAAGGATATAAGTTGTGGAACCTAGAAACACAGAAAATTATTTCCAGTCGTAATGTGATCTTTAGATAAATAAAAGTTGTTTCAAAATAAAAAATGCAACCAATCAAAGAACCTGAAATAGTTCAAGTAAAATTGAAACAGGAGGAATAACCTATGGTAGAACTTGGTACTACAAAAGAAGATGAACTACAAAGAGTCTGAAGAGGAAAATTCAGAGGAAGAAGGTGAGGAGGAAGCTAAAGATGCAGGACCTAGAACTCCAAGTTTGAGGATATCAAATCGAGTGAGAAGACTCCTAGAAAGGTATAACCCTTAAAATCTGTGTTCTGCATTTAATATATCAGTTATCGATGAAGAACCCAAGACTATAAAGGAGACACTTCAGTCAAGTGAGAATAAGTCTTGGAAAAGGGCTATGGAGGAAGAAATGGAGTCCTTGGATAAAAATAAGATGTGGGACTTGGTGAAATTACCCCCTGGAAGAAAACCAATTGGTTGTAAGTGGGTATTCAAGAAGAAGTACAATATAGAAGGAAATTTGGAGAAGTACAAGGTTTGCCTAGTAGCAAAAAGATTTTCTCAAGTTGAGGGAATTGACTTTGGTGATATTTTTTCTCCTATGGTTAAACTAACTTTAATTAGATTTTTGTTGGCTATTTATGTTTCTTTTGATCTTGAAATAGAACATATGGATGTAAATATAGCATTTCTACATGGTGAACTTGATGAAGATATATATATATATATATATATATATATATATATATATATATCACAACTAGAATACTTTAGGGTAAAAGGTAATGAGGACTTGGTATGCAAGTTGAAAAGGTCTCTTTATGGCTTGAAGCAATCTCCAATAATGTGGAACCAAAAATTTGATAGGTTGTTTTTACACTTGGGCTTGGAAAAAGCAAAGCAGATCTGTTTGTGTATTTTAAACAAGAAGGTAAAAAATTTGTTATCATTTTTTTGTATGTGGATGACATATTTTTAATTGGTAACAATAAGGAGATGATAAAGTTACTAAAATCTCAAGTATATATTGAATTTGAAATGAAGGATTTGGGGGCTACAAAATTTATTTTGAGTATGGAAATAATAAGGGATCGTGCAAATAGAAAGTTATGGTTAAATAAAAGGAAATATGTTGATTTGTTACTACAAAGGCTTAAGATGCATGATTATAAAATCATTATGTACTCCATATCATGTTGGTCAAAGTTATTTGTTGAACAATGTCCTAAAATATATGAGGAAATTGAAGAAATGCATAATGTTTCTTATGCTAGCATTTTTGGTAAGTCTGAAGTATACAATGGTTTGTACTAGACCTGATATTTCACATGTAGTGGGAGTAGTTAGCAGATATATGTCCAATCCAGGAAAGGAACATTGGACTATTGTGAAGAGGATATTCAGATACTTGCGTGGAACTTAAAACTATGCTATATGTTACCAAGGAAAATCTAGAGATAGTAATATTGTAAATCTTTAAGTTTTTATGGATGTTGACTGGGTTGAAGATCTAGACAAGAGAAGATCCACAAGTACTTATGTGTTTAGAAAATTTGGAGGGGCAGTAAGTTTAATGAGTAAAAATCAATCAATGGTTGCTTTGTCCACGATAGAGCAAAGTGCATTGCAACAACTCATGTTTGTAAAGAAGCAATGTGGCTACAGAGGTTGTGTTCAACATTTGGTCTTGAGCAGAAGGTTGTAAGAATTGACAATGACAATTAGAGTGCAATATTTTTTGCCAACAATCTTGGTTTTCATGATCGATCAAAACATATTGATATCAAATATTATTTTTTGAGAGAGATAGTTGAAGGGAATCAGGTGATGCTGGAGAAAGTTGATACAAAGAATAATGTTGTTGATTCATTAACAAAAATTATACCTGGTCAAAAAAATTCTTGGTGTAGAAGATCTTTGGGCATGGTTGCCCTTGATAGTTGACAATTGATGTTTTTGACCTCTATGGAAAGTATTCAACAAGTGGGAGAATGTTGGAAATATGTTGAATATTTTCCATGTTATTATAATGAGGTTAACTCTAAAAGGTACTGGACACTCTCCATGTATCCTCGTTGGGGTTCAAGGCTAGGTTGGGTACTGAGCAGGGGTTCGAGGGTGAAAGCCTCTAAAAAATGAGGATCTAAGGGTGGCAGCCCCCAGTGAATTTTTTAGGGTTTCTTAATATATTTTTAAACCCATATGGATTTTTTAGGGTTAAATATTTGAACCCATCATTTTTTGCCCATTGTATTGTAAAATGTGTTCTTGTGTTGTTATTTAATTGCACTTGCATCAGGATTTGAAGTGAGATGTGAAATGAACATTATTATACTGGAGACAGTTAATTTTATATAATAATGAGATATTACTATGTTGGGTTTTTCCCATAAGGGTTTCCTAAGTGAAATATGGTGTTATGTGAATATTTGTTATCTTCTTTTTCTTTTTTCCTTTGATTCTATATTTACTATTTTTCTAGATTTAGTTTATCAAGGCCTTTTTGCTCTTCATTTTCAAACCATCAAATATTTGTAAGATAAAATAGGGATGTGATCCCTTCCTCCTCATAAACCCACACACTTACTTCTCTAAGTATCCCTTAATAAGCTTCTAAATTTAAAATGATGATAAAAGCTCCTCTTTATTCGTTATATATGTGGCAAGTAACCTATCAAATATCATATAGTTGGGGTCTCTCCAACGAATGAAGTGCTATGAAAAACAAGGATTTTCATTTATACCATTAGATTATTGCATAATTTTTCATCCATGTAGTAAAATAATACTATAAGACTAGCACTGATGTGAAAGCTTAAAAAATATGCAATTTAAGAATTTAAAAAAATCACAAAGTGCTTATGTATGGCAAATATATGATCTTCAAAACATTTTCATCCAAAATTGTCCTAGAGTGACGTTTTTTTTAAAACATCAATTTTCTTAGAATTCCTTTCAATTGCTCTTGATGTGCAACTTCATTGTAATTTTGAATTATATCACTACACCAACTAGAGACTACCACTCATAAAAATGTGTGAATCAAATATTGATAATTTGAGGATTTTGATTAATTGTGAATACAAATATGAAAATAGCTAGGTGCCACATTGAGTCTAAGGAGAACCATATTAACAACCAAAATCCACTAGAATGGATGAGAAGCATTAAATGTTAAATAAAAAATGATTATGACAAAAAGAGTCTGCTAATAACAAATACAACCTTCTATATCCTCAATTTATGTGATAGACCATGCTCAAGTTAATATTCTAGAATTTTGACAAAATGTTGAATTGAGACCCCTATACTTTTCTATAAGGATTTCCAAAAATATTAATATTCTTCATAAATTCCTAATGGTTGGTAATCGATCCTTGGAGAATGAAGCATAGATGTAAATATTAACCATTAAAATAATAATCTAATAATATAAAAGGTTACTTTATAAGGTACAAATGATCCTATCAGGTAAATACAATTATTACAATACAAAAGTTGGTCATGACTTAAAGTGATGACTTCTCTAAGTATCCCTTGATAAGTAGTCGGTGTTACAAGGAGGTTCTAGTTCCAACCCTCTGGTGCAACAACCCTCGAAACCACACATGCTAGCTCTTCTGACTCCCATTGCTTCGATGCAACTATCT
This sequence comes from Wollemia nobilis, assembly GCA_028583015.1. Classification (NCBI taxonomy): domain Eukaryota; kingdom Viridiplantae; phylum Streptophyta; class Pinopsida; order Araucariales; family Araucariaceae; genus Wollemia; species Wollemia nobilis. Next base: position 14,720,680 of record JAQPPZ010000754.1, on the reverse strand, counting down.
CCCTCAGCACCAGGAGAGTCCTCTTCTATACCAACTTCAAATGGAGTTTCACCACCTCTAGTATCTTCTTATTTTTATGATTTTGCTACTTCCATTCTTAAGCAACCATTACCTGAGGATGTATCATTATCCAGGTCCCATTGTTCATGTAGTCCCACTCATGATGGGTTACATCAAGAAAAGAGACATCAAACTGACTTTCTTAAGGAAAATCATGAACGATTTCTCATAAATTTGTTCACTTTTCTAGGAGAGTTGGGAGATACTGAAGATGTTCCCAAGGGAATGAAGCTCGATTGTCCTCAATGATTTTTTTTCTTGGAATGTAAGAGGACTCACAGACCCAATCCAAAAATATCAGGTCCACAGAGAGATTCAGAATGTTGCTCACTTGTATGGCAATTTGGATTTTTAGTGTTTGCAAGAAGTTAAAGTTGCTGACTTCATTTTGGATAGTACATGTACCTTTTTATGGTCGGTAAGTAACTTTTTTTGTTCCCATCATACTCCTGGCAGAGGAGTTGTCACTTTCATTTCTCCTAGGTGGCATTCTCATATTGTCAAATGGAGGGTGGACCTCTCAAATCAAGCATTTTGGATTATTTTTTAAGTTGGTGATATCCCTTTTGGTTTGATTAATGTGTAAGCTTCTAATAATGCGCCTAAAAGGTGTGCTTTATGGTGATGGCTTGCTCTTTCCTTGCCTGAATCGGTTTGGGTGGTGTGTGGTGACTTAAATATGATGTAGAAATCAATTGATAAACTTGGTTTGCTCCCTATGCGTTGGAATATTGGAGAGCGGGAAGCATGGTTTTTTTTCAAGAATAAGCTTGGGTTGAGTGACCCTAATTCCTGTTTTATACCCTCCAATTTTCTTGAGTCGGTGTGGTATACCTGGTCCAACTTTTAAGTTGGCAATACCCATATTTTGAAGTAGCTTGATAGAGTTATGCTATCTGAATATTCTCATTTTCATTTTCATCACTTGTCGGCTTCTCTGCCCTTTGTTTCAACTGTTCCTGATACCATCCTTTCTGATCATGCTCCCATTGTGTTTTCCATTTCTTGTTATCCACCTCTATCTCATCAATTCAAGTCTCAGTTCTATCTGAATGTTTCTTTTTTGAAACATAAAACTATGTCTACTCATATTCATAGGATTTGGAATCTAGTTCCCAGACCAGCTGGAATTCATGATATAATTTCTTGGTGGAATGCAGCTATCTCTAGAACAATTGTTCTTCTCAGGAATTTAGGAGTTGAAGTTGCCAAGTGAATATGAATCTCTAATGCAACCCTTAAAGATGAACTGGCTCAAGCTTATGGCATACTAGAAGCGAGCCCTCTAAGCTCTATTCTTCAAGCCCAAGTTGCAAGTCTTAGGCATAAGCTTAAAAAAATTGATCTTTATGAAGCAAGGGGAGCTCAGCTTCGTGATCGGCTTCACTGGCTAAAAATTGGCAATAGGGTTTCAAAATATTTTTTTCAAAAAATAAAGCCCTAGAGACAAGTCATTCAGTTCAATGCTATTCAGGATGTAGGGATCCATTGGACATCACTTCCTGATATTATTAAAGTTTTTTTTAAGCATTATCAAAAAGTTTTCTGTTCAGGAGTTAACTCCTGAATGGCAGGCTGCAATTCAAGCTTGTTGTGCAGTTGTTCCTAAGAATCTTTCAACTCTTCAAAAGGAAGCTTGTGAACACCCTTTGTCATTGGATGATCTTGTTGAAGCCCTTTCTAGGATGGCTAATGATAAAGATCCAGGATTAGATGGATTTCCTTGTGAATTTTATAAGGAGTACTAGGATTTGGTTGGCCCAGATTTATTATATGTTTATCAGGAAGCAGTGGGTTCTGGATCTTTAGGTTCTATAATTAATAAGGGCAATATTAAAGGCATTCCTAAGCAGGGGGATCTAGAATTGCTTACCAACTAAAGGCATTTTACTTTACTCAATGTGAGTTACAAAATTATTGCTAAGGATTTGGTCTTACACCTTAGACCTCTGTTGCCACTTATTATATGCCCTGAGTAGACTGGGTTTGTGCAGAGTAGATACATTCTGGATAATGTAATTGTTGTTTGGGAGGGCATGGAATGGGCTAGAGCCACTCAAAAAACTACTCTTTTCCTCATATTAATTTTTAGAAATACTATGATAGGATTGAATGGAATTTCATCATTACCATGCTTCGAGCTCTTGGTTTTGGGCCCATTTTTGAGCTCGGTTAGTATGCTTTTTGTGGATGCTTCAGTTGTGCTTACTTTGAACAATTGTCAAACTGAATCAATTGGATTTTTTAGATCTGTCAGATAGGGTTGTCCTTTTGGCTCCTTCTCTTTTCATATTGGTAGTTGAAGCTTTTGGATACCTTCTTGCTAACCAAATGAGTCAAAGTAATATTAAGGGTATTTATTTACTAGGAGAATATTCTCAACTCATAAATGGACATTTTGCAGATGATTCTTTTTTGACACTTCATGAGGATGAATGCTCTGTCAAAAAAGCACTAGATTGTCTGGATATTTTTTGCAAAGCATCAGTATCTAGCATTCAATGGAGGAAGACCTCCTGCTATAGGAAATCCTCTTTGGACCTTCCAAGATGGCTTGAAAGCTTCTAGTGGTATTGGATCCAACTAGGGGAGATGTTTAAATTCCTTGACATCCCATTTGCATTCCAAAGTTCCCCTTTTGTCTTATGGAATTATGTTTTACAAAATTTAGAGAAAAAAATTTCCTTTTGGATCACTAAAAAACTTACTCTAGCTGGTAAGTTTTAGGTGTGTTCCAAAATCATTGCTACTACTCATGTGTATTATTCATCATGTTGGGTCCCTTCTCAAGCCTGCTATAAAAATTTGGAAAAGCTTTTAAGGGATTTTCTTTGGGCTAACTCATCACATAAACAAGGGTTTCATCGAGTTGCCTGGGAGATTTGTTGTCTTCCCAAAAAATTAGGAGGTATGGGACTACATGATTGTCAAAGACAAGGTTTTGCTTTATCTGCTAAATGGATTCTTTGAGCCTTAAGTGGTTCTGAAGCTTGGAAAGTTCTAATTTGACATTGCATTTCCACTAGTTTACCTCTTGGTAGGAAGGCTTGGAAAGGCATGAATTTTCAATCCCTCCTAGTTGCTCCTATCCCAGTTAAAATTCAAGGCTCTTTTTTCATTCAGAGCATATGGAGAGCTTGGGAGAAAATCAAGCCCTGGTTGTGTTAACAAGAGGTTGGGCATCAGAAAGGTGCTTCTATTTCCACTTATAATTTTTGGTGGTCACCTTTTATTACTTTTCAAGTTTCCCCTCTTGTTTTTGTGCAATGGATTCATGCTCAACAGTTCTTCAGGAAGGGGATTTCAACAATGGAAAATTTCTTTCAAGATATTCCAAGGATTGGATCCCATGGGATGATTTCAAGAGTTTGTTTGGTCTGCGTCCAAATGATAAGAATAATTATGACACCGTTTTGGATTGTATCCCTTTTTCTCTTTGGCCCATGATTTATATATATTCTCAAAATCCTTGGTGGTCTGACTGGGGATGGTTTAAGAAAACCTCGCTTCTTACTTACAAATCTAAGTTAGGGTATGCTTGGATTACTCTCAATGTCCCTACAGTTCAAAGATTCAATGAGCGGTGGGATATTCTTTCCATTCATACTCGTTGGAGTCTAAGATTTAAAATGGCTTGAGCAGGATATATTGAACCCAAACAGGCTTTTTTTGCTTGGAGCTTATTATCCTATGGTCTTCCTCTTGGACAAAGATTAAAATATCTTGGAATAGAGAATCCTTCCTACCATTTTTACGGTGCTCCAGAGGATCCCCTTCATATTTTTTGGTAGTGCAGGAAAGCTCGAATGGCCTAGGATTAGCTTGAGTCCTTCTTTCGGCCTCATATGGCCAGTTCATTCACCTGGCATCATGCTTTGCTTGGTGACCCACCAGATTTTTCCTTACCCTTGTTGGAAGTGTGGAACATTCTTCGCATCAGTGTGCTCTTTCATATTTGGAAAACTCATAACAGAGTTCTCTTTTCTCAATAACATAGTTCAGATGAATTTTCAATTACTGATAAGTGCACAGTTTATTCTAATTTTTGGCTCCAGATTTTAGTTCAAGTGGAGAAATTTCATATGGAGGTGGAGCATCTTCGCGCTCTTATGCAGCACTGGGGTAATGCCCCATGTACGATCAACCGAATGCCTTCTACAGAGCCTTCTTGATCTCGTAAAGTTTCCCGATCGTGCTCTCATCGATGACTTCCCTCCCGATCTGCAGAAAGACATTGGTCTCAATCGTCTCTTATTTGCCAACCCTAAGGTAACATTGGCAATAATACATTTCATTATGGTAGTGGCTGGGAGGTTTGCCAAGTGGAGCCAAGCCTAGTTGTTGGTTGGGGAGATCCCATTCCCACGATCCTAGTCGCTCCAGCTAATGTGATGGGCTCAGGTGTATCTGATGGTATTGATGGCTCTGATAGAGGTGATAATGTTTGCATGTCTAGGAAGGATGGGTGGCTCATTTCCATTCCTTCTAATATCGGTTGGTAGCATATGGAGGGTGAGGGACATTCGCCTCGTAAGCATACCCCCCATGCTTTTTGGTGATATGATTGGTGACGGGTTTAACCCTGTTTTTGTTGTTTTGAGTAACCGCTTCCTAACTCAAATTAAGTTTATGTGACCACCTATTGGAATGTGCATATCTATTTTTTTTAAATTGTAAAGACTTGTATTTTTAAATTAACTAAAAATTAAACCTTTATATTCAAAAAAAAAAAATTAACATTTATTCCAATACTTAAGAGAGGCACTAGAATGTCGCACCATACAAATAAAAAAAATCAAATTCAATTGAAATAGGAAAGTCAAAGTGCAAATGAATATGTAATTTCAACATGAACATGTCAAAAAAAAAAAAAAAAGTTAAAATTTCAATGTGCACACAAATGGTATGAAAAGAAAAATAAAACTATAGAAATCATTTTTCCACGGATCTCTCATCTTCATGTTATCATAATGTTTAAGAGTTATCATGCAAAAAGGTTATATAAGTTTATAGACAAAACCGAATGTGGCCTAAAAATGTTACCATTAAAAGTTGTACACCGGTAACAAGATTCACTATTGGAAAAAAATTGCTCTACTAGGGTTTGATGCAAGACTGGCTGTACGTTTTTCGTAAGGGTTTTAGTGGTAAAATCTTGTCTGCTGCATTAACACCGCCTTGAGGCGGTGTTAATTCACCCTTTTTAATGGCTGCCGCTCATGCAGTCGGCTCCATTTATTCTGAGTCTGCTGGAGAGCTCAATGGTACCAGGGAAGCGTCCGTGCAAGTTCATTCTGACAATGTATCACGAGGTAAAGGCCCTGTCCCTGAAGCTATTATTCCTTTGCATGAATTCCATACAACTTGTGAATGGTTTGAGAGTCATACCCTGGTGGGTTATTTTTTGGGTCATATCCCATATGATACCCTTATTCGTTCATGGGTCCAACAAGTTTGGGGCCCATATGGAGTCAAAGTAGAGAATGTACAAAACCTTACAAAAGGGTATTTCCATTTTCGCTTTTCAAATCCAGCTCAAGCACAGAAGGTTCTGTCTAGGGGTCCATGGACTGTCCGTAATTCTCTGTTGATTTTGCAACCCTACTCTCGAAATTTCCAAGTCAGTGATCAAGCTGCACTAGAAGTCCCGGTGTGGGTTGAATTCCCTGGTCTTCCTGTTCCTCTTTGGGATTTTTTGCAGACTTTAGTTGCCCCCTTAGGTAAGTTTGTTTGCCTTGAGCCAAAAAAGTTTTTCTCCGCTCGACCCACTAGAAGGGTTTGTATCAAAGTTGACCTTACTAAGGATTTGCAGGAGTTTATTGATATTAAAATCGAGGACCAATCCATAAGGCAAAGAGTTACCTATATCAATTTACCCAATACCTATTATCGGTGTCAATCTGCAGCTCACAAAATTCGAGAGTGCCCTTTGATGGAATGGAAATATAAGGCAAATCCCTCGCCCACTCCTGCGGCTCCTGCTAATGGCTCACAAGGAAACACTAAAGAATGGACTACTGTCTCTAGCAAGAAATCTCATGGTACTAAGCAACAAGAAGCTTCGATTTATGCTGCACAACCTGCCCCTTCTCCTTCTCAAGACATGCAAGCTTCTGCTGAAGTTGTTCAGAATCTTGTTGATACGGCCCCTCCGGTTGTTGACATGCAACCCCCGGTTCCACCAGTGTCTCAACTTCTTTGGTCGGGCCCTTATTTGGCCTCAGTGGTGGCAGCTCCAAATAATTCTTCGGTGGAGGAGGGTCGGGCCTTGAAGGTCCGTTGCTCTCGTAGCCCTATTCGAAATGATAAACGTCGACAACTAAACAGTGATGCTTTCCATGTGACCTCCAACTATTTTGGCTCACTTACAGGTTTGGGTGATGCAGAGGATGTCATGGAGATCATGCATCCTGACAAATCCCAATGATTTTTTTATCATGGAATGTTCGAGGACTGACGGACCCGGTCAGAAAATATTTGGTCCAAAATGAGATGTCAAATGTTTCTCGAATGCATGGAAGCCTTGATATTTTATGTCTACAAGAAGTTAAGATTTCTGATTTCAATCTGCAGTGTACATGTGATTTTTTGTGGCCACGAAGTACCTCTTTTGCCATAAAGCATTCCCCGAGAAAAGGAGGAGCCGTCACTATCCTTGGGCCTCGATTACAGAAGAATGTTGTGACTTGGGGTGTTGACCCATCCAATCAAGTTGTCTGGATTTTGCTCGAGATCTGTGGAAAACCGCTTGGGGTGGTTAATGTGTATGTCTCAAATGTCGCTTCTGACAGATGCGAGTTATGGAGATGGCTTGCCATGAATCTGCCATTTGCCACTTGGGTGCTCTATGGAGATTTTAATATGGTGGAGAAATCTTCTGATAAGGTCAGGCATGTCCCGATACGGTGGTGTTTAGGTGAAAGAGAAGCTTGGTTTTTTATGAAAAATAAGCTTCGCCTTTATGACCCTAATTCCTGCTTCTCGTCTTCTGACTTCCCGTAGGCTCTTTGTTACACCTGGTCCAATTTTCAGGCTGCTTCTTCTAGGGTTTTGGTAAGATTGGACAGAGCCATAATTTTTGAGTGTGACAACTTTCAGTTCTCCTTTCTTTTGCCTTCTTCACCGTATGTGTTGACTTTGCCTGGTACTACACTGTCTGATCATTCACCTATTTTATTCTCGGTGGCAATGTTAAACTTTCAACCTAGAGTGCATTCTTCACAGTTTTACCTAAATGTTTCTTTTTTGCATAAATTTAGCATGAAAGCTCATATATACCGCATTTGGAATTTGATTCCTAGACCTGATGGTATTTTTGGAAGGATTGAATGGTGGAATGTTGCCATTCAACGAACCACTAAGGTGTTGCGAACTCTGGGTGTTGAAGTTGCAAAATGACAAAAATAGGCTAAGTCTACCTTGCAGAGTGAGCTATCCAAAGCCTGTCTCAGACTTGAAGCCTCTCCTTTCAACTTTGTTGCTCAATCTCATGAGCTAAAAAAGGTTGATTTGTATGAAGCCAAGGGGGCTCAATTACGTGCTTGAATGCATTGGCTCAAAGTGAGGGACAGAGTGACCAAAGAATTTTTTCAGCACCTCAGACCTCCTGCTCAACATTCTCAGTTTCAAGCCATTCAAGTTGATGGACAGAGATTTATAGATCTTTCATACATTGTCAAAGTATTTGTTTCACATTATCAAGGTGTTTTTGCTTCTCAACCCCTTGATGATGCTAGAAGGCAAGCTCTTGCTGATTGTACCGTTGTTGTCCCCAACAAGCTTTCTCCTGAGCAAATGTTATTTTGTGACACTCCTCTTTCTCTATAAGATCTAAAAATTGCCTTGTCACTTATGGCCAATGATAAGGCGCCTGGGCTTGATGGCTTCCCATGTGAATTCTATAAAGAATTTTGGGATATGCTTGGTTCTAATCTCCACAAAGTTTATCTTGAAGCCCTGCAATGTGGTTCACTGCATTCCATTATTAACAAAGGCAATGTTAAATTTATTCCTAAGTCTAGAGATCCTGCGCTCATCATCAATTGGAGGCAAATCACCTTGCTTAATGTGAGCTACAAGATTATTGCTAAAGCCCTTGCGCTTAAGCTTAAATCTATTTTGCCTTTGATTGTCAGACCTGAACAAACTGGCTTTGTTAAGGGAAGATACATTCTTGATAATGTTCTTGCTATTTGGGAAGGTATGGAGTGGGCAAGAAATTCTGAACAAGATGCTTTATTCATTAAGATAGACTTTGAGAAAGCCTATGATAAGATGGAGTGGTACTTCATAACTGCCATGCTTCAGGCTCTAGGTTTTGGGCCAGTATTTGTGAGCACCATTCTTATGTTATTTCAAGATGCTTCAACTATTCTTACCTTGAATAATAGTCAATCTCAGTCAATTTCTCTTGGTTGCTCTGTGAGACAGGGGTGCCCTCTTGCTCCATCTCTTTTCATTCTTGCTACAGAGGCTTTTGGCTATTTTTTGGCCCATAAGATGGATCAAGGATTAATCAAGGGTATTGCTCTCCCTAATTCTGACCGATCAGTTGGTCAATGGTCATTTTGCAGATGATTCCTTCTTAACGCTTCAAGAAGATGAGCAATCCCTTTCCTCGGCTATTAGTTGCTTAGAGGTGTTCTGTTTAGCCTCTGGTTCTTCTATACAATGGAAAAAAACATCTTGTTTTCGACAATCTCAATCTCAACTGCCACACTGGTTACATCAATTCCAATGGACTTGGATTCATCCAGGTGAGGTGTTTAAATTTCTTGGAATTCCTTTTGCATTTCATGGTTCCTCTACTCAATCTTGGCAGTATGTTATTGATAAAGTGGAAAAGAAGCTTTCTTACTGGACTAGTAAGAAACTTTCTCTGGCAGAAAAATTTCAGATTTGTTCTAAGGTTTTAGCCACTACCCATGTCTATTATTCATCTTGTTGGGTTCCATCCAAATCTTGTTATAAAAAACTGGATAAGCTTTTGAGAGACTTCTTGTGGGCCAAAGACTTTATCAAGCAAGGTTTTCATCGGGTAGCCTGGGAAATTTGTTGTTTTCCCAAGGATTGTGGAGGCATGGGTTTGTTTGATTGTCACCGACAAGGTCTTGCCCTTTGTGCTAAATGGATCACCCGATCTTTAATTGGGGATGAATCTTGGAAAGTGCTAGTCAGGCATTGCATTTCTTCTAGTTTGCTTCGGGGAAGAAAATTTGGAAAGGGGTGGGATTGCAATCCATTCTTACCGCCCTCGTCCCTATTAAAGTTAAAGGTTCTTTTGTCATTCAGAGTATTTGGAAAGCCTGGGAGGCCTTCAAACCCTGGCTTAGTTGGAAAGGGATTTTTCGCAAAGTAGGTGCCTCTTTGTCTTCCATGAATATTTGGTGGTCTCCTGTTATCACTTGGCAAGTTTCTCCCTTATCTCTGGTGCAGTGGGTCAGAGCGCAGAGGTTCTATAAGCGTGGTATTGCTTCCATTTTTTATTTCTTCTCTCGACATGCCAGGTGTTGGATACCTTGGGAAAGTTTTTGTCAAATTCACAATTTAAATCCTGGTGATAGAGACACTTATGAGGTGGTTATTGATAGTATTTCATTTTCTATTTGGAGCAAACTACATAAGCATTTTCAAAAACCCTGGTGGTCAGATTGGTGTTGGCCTGGGGAGCTTCCTGTTTTGCAATATAAAGCTCATCTTGGTTACAAATGGCTCACCCCACAAGTTCCAATGGTTGATAAGCTCACTCTGAGATGGAATTTAGTCTCTCTTCCCTCCCAATGGAATAAGAGGTTTCGGATTGCTTGGGCTACTTATATTGAACCTAAACAAAGTTTTTTTGCTTGGAGTCTCTTACATCAAGGGTTACCTGTTGGCAGTAGGCTCAAGCATTTGGGTGTTCATAATCTCATTTGCCCGATTTGTGGACAAGCGGAAGATTTACTGCATGTTTTTTGGTCTTGTGATCGGGCTCAGTGAGCTTGGGAGTGGCTTCTTGAATTTTTCAAACCTTTTATGCAGGAGGATTTTACTTGGGTGCATGCTATTTTGGGTGACCCTATTACTTTTTCCTTCAACTTGGATGTTGTTTGGAATATTTTTAGAATTGGTACCTTGTTTTATCTGTGGAAGTCTCGGAATAGAGCTATTTTTTCTCAGCAAGATGTCGGACATGTCTTCTCTATTGTCGATAAATATGATATATTCTTTGATTGCTGGTTACTGATTCAAGTACAGAGTTAAAAAAGTACAGTGGAGTTGCAGTACTTGCGTACCCTCATGGATCATTGGGGGAATGCACCCTGCATTATGAGTCATGTGCATCTTCCTTCCCCTTCCAGGTGGCAGTAATTTCTCGACTTCTTTCTTTTTGAATGCATATTTAATATTGTTTTGGCAATTGTTATTGGCAGTTTGTGGGCTATTTCTGACACTCTTGTATACTCTTAACCACAATGGTTAATGTATTGGTTTACGGGGTGTGCTAATCCCACCCACCCTTTTTTGTATGATTAAACATTATTTTATTAATATAATGACTTTTTCATCCAAAAAAAAAAATGTTACCATTATTTTTTTCGTTTGGTTTAGATTTTGATAGTATGTTGAAAAATTAAATAATATATATCTTGTAAAAAATTTCAAATATAAAAAAGAGACATGCATGGATAATAGTAAGAAGACATGCACATGATAAACATAATTATAATGTAAAAAGGAGACATATTTATTAATAAAGTACGATAGTTTAAAAAAAAAATTAAGAAAAGTTATTTTTATAAAAAGAAAAATCTAAGGATAGAAAATAGAACAAGCATATTGATTTGGGGATTTTTTTTCGCTTAAATTTTGTAGTTAGCGTGATAAACCTCTACAATCAATGTATAGGACTGAGAAGTCCCTTTCTAATCATGACCTTTCGTAAGGTCGAGAGTTACACTTGTCAATAAGGAAATAACACATAATCATTTGGGTATCAACAAGGTGGACACAGGGAGAATGGAGCCTTGCCGATCTCTATCAACACATAGGATATTTCCAACTATACCTTGTATCTTATATCTGCAGGGTGAACATAAGGAGAATGGAACCTGGGTCGGCCTCTACTAATACCTAAGACTTTCACCAACTATACTTGTACTAATACCTAAGACTTTCACCAACTATACTACACAAGTAGATCTAATTATTATTTTTTTTTGAGTAATACTTCTTATACACATCCACCATGGGGATTGAACCCGAGTCACATCACCGATAATGCAAGTGGCGTTCTTGCCAGTAGACCACCACACTCACGGGAATAAGTAAATCTAATTTTTTTATTGAGTAAATATTTCTTATACATATACATATCCGTCGTGGGGTTGTAGATCTAATTTTAATAAAAGTTATTTGCAAAAATGTAACCAACTTTCTTATGTATTAAAAAAAAAATTATAAAAATATTATATTTAAAAATTAAAAATAAAAATAAAAATTATATTTATATATATATATAACAATTTAATTAAAAAATAAATAAAATTACAATAAATTTTATATATATTTTATAAATATTTTATTTTATTATTTCAATTTAATTTATTTTTTTCTTTACTTTAGTTTATTTTATTTTATGTTTAAAATTTTACTTTCCTTTTACTCTAAGGGGGAACTACGTTCATGCATGTAGGAAAACTTGCGGTACCACATAATAATATGTATATGCGAAATGAAACTCAAGTATAATTTTAATGGTTTGAGGTTTGTTTTTTAGAGGAGGATTAAGGTTTAAAATGCAGTTTGTGGGGGTTTTGGTTTTTAAAGGAGGTTTAAGGTTTAAAATGCGGTTTGTGGGTGTATGTTAATCCTTAATGATAAACTTAGCTCGGACTTTGAGAGGAATCATAACTAACATGAGAATATTCAACCCTAAATAATAATAATAAGTTATAAAAATGTACTCAAAAACTGTTAATCGTAAAAAAATAAAATGGAATAACTTTTTAAATTTTATTTTAATTTACTATTAAGAGATATGTTAAACTAATTTAAGTATTTAATGATTTTTTTAATCCAATTTTAAATTTTTTATAGGGATTCATGCACACTGAAGTGAAGTTAAGAGTAAAGCTAATTAAATTAAATTAATTTTTTTATAATCCGCGTGTTGTGGTTTACTGTAAGGATGTCACTTGCATTATCGGTGATGTGACTCGGACTCAATTCCCACGACAGATGTATATAAGAAATAATTTTTAATTAACAAAAATTAAATTTATTTAATTTTAAAAGTAAATAAAAAGTTTTTGCAATTTTAAAATGTTTTTAAGGGTTAAAATAGAATTATATTATGACTATGTAGTGATATTATAATAATTTAAAGAAATTATGATCATTTGATAAGATTTTACTTTGTTTTTTTTAGAGTTCACAAATCTAACTAGTTGAACTAATACCATTTGTTAATTTTATTTTTTATTTTTCACCAAAAATTGTAAAAGCTTGGTAAATTTGACAGTTTTGGCCGGATCGAGCGAAAAACACGGTCCGCTTTTAAAATATCTTAAAAGCTCTCCTTAAAATAGATCTGGATCGAATGAAAAACATGGTCCGACCTCGGACCGGATGAAAAACAAGGTCCAGGCTCGAATCGGATGGAAAAAAGGTCCGACTGAAAAAGTACACATATCAGTTGGAAAAAGTCCTAGCTGACGGACCAGATGTATATTAATTCCGGTCAATGGACCGAGTATATATTAATTTCGGCCAACAGACCGAGGGCAAAGCAAGGTCCGACTAGCGGACCGGGTGAAAGACAAGGTTTGGCTAACGGATCGGGTGTAAAAAAGAATCGGTTAACGAACCAGGTGGAAGAAAGATCTGGTAGATGGATCGGGTGTTAAAAATCTCCGACCAACGGATTGGGTGCAAGATAAGGTCCGGCTAACGGATCAGGTGTAATATAGATCCGATTGATGGATCGGGTGAAGTAAAGGTTCGGGTAACTCACCAGGTGTATATAATGTTTCGACCTCATACCGAGTGTAGATAATTGTCTGACCTCAGAGCGGGTGTAGATTATGATCCGGCTTCATCTGCCACACGTCACACCACCAACTGCATGTCCACTAACATGCTGCCACGTGTCCACCCCACTCAATTTCATCTATAAAAAGGCATCAATAGTTATTTTTTTAGGCTTTTTTCTGTTACACGAGATCAGAGTGAAGCTGCGAACCCTTCCCTCCCCCAAGCGACCATTACCCCGCACCTTTCCAGAGCGATGGCCACCATGTCCACAACCTCTCAAAAAATTACATTCAAAAATCAAAGTTGTATCGGATTTTTAGAGTTCTTAACCACACCTAGGACCGACCATACATGGGTCAAGGATGCAGGTTTTGAGGCTTTGACTTCTATGCCCCAATTCAAAATAGATAAAATTGTTCTATACAATATCATCGAAGGCTACGACAATGATCTTGGGGTGGTTAGTCTATCTCTATAGAATAGAAAAATATATTTTACAATCAAACCCTCTGATATCCAGAGATTGACTGGTCTTCCACAGAAGGGTCTCGCTCCCATTTCACAGAAGTTAATTCTCTCTAAGAATGATAAGGCTTTCCTAGTGAGCAACTACGATATCTCTTCGGAATTGTTGTCAGGTATAATTCTCTTCACTTGATTATCTTAAACTTCACAATTTAAAATTTGTTATGTCACCTAATTTTTTTTGTAGTGTCTGTGGTGAAGTCCAAGAGAGGGTTAACTAATACCTCAGTTTCCAACAATGATTTCAAGGCAATTCTTGAATTTTTCCAAGCAAGACTATTTTTGCTTGGAAGAACAGAGATTCCATTCTGGTCATTGGCTTATATTGTTCGTTGTCTAGAGTACCATGAAATATTCGATTGGTGTACATATATTTCAGATCGAATCAGATCAGAGCTCTATATTGTTCAAACAAAACAATCAGAGAAACCTCACACGATAGCCTCGGTAAATTATATTTTAGCACTTTACTATGAAAGTTTTCATAATTTGTAGGATATTGGTTCACCGACTGTAGTGCACGCAAAATTACAAAGCATTGCTATGACTACCGAAGAGTTGAAGGTAATTATTCTATTTTTCACCATTAAATAATTTTTATATTTTAGCATGTTTTTAATTTATATTTTAACTTTTTTTGCACCTAAATGCAGAGTAAGGCAACCATCGCACGAACAAAATAGGATGTTGGTGTCAAAAGTCACATGCCAGAGGACGGTGCTGATTTAGAAGGCACAATGTGTGAATCACAACCACTACAGAGGCCTCATAAACACTAGAAGCCAACTTCTTCTCCCGTTTCTCATCAACATGTGCAAGCAAATATCATGGAATGTGAATCTAGTTATGTCACACCAATGATGGGTAAGTTTACTATTTTGAGTTTTCTTGATTCATTACCATTACTATTTAGTTGAAATTATATTTATTTTTTATTTTTTGTATGTTTTTAGTTTTACGCCCCACCCCCCACGCACTCACACCTAGTTGTCTCCACCGACTGAAGGGCAGCAAGAGATCTCTTCATCGGGTAAGTGTATTTTTACTGTTATGTACTAATTTTATCCACTTTAATTTTATTTAATAATATCTTATTATAATGTATTTAGGTCCCTCCCAACAATTTACTGAAAGAAGGAAATGATGCCGCCACCACCACCACCAGGACAACCTCAACAATGACAAAAATTAATGCGAGGTCACATTGGTGGAAAATAACTTGTTGGACCGAGATCATGGGTGGGACCCGCACCATCCAGGACATAGAATTCTACATTTCCATCCTTGTCATTTTCAATTGGTTGTTCGTTGAAAGATGTTTCGACCTCTGGATTAGATGTGCCAACATTAGATGAAGATTATATTTTATAGGGGAACATTGAAGGGTTTAAAGTGTTAGAGATGTTTCAAGGACTACAAGAACAAGAAATTCTTGTAGCTGAGCCAATTTCATCATCGCCTTCTGACACCTCCGATCCTGGTCCTCAAACTGAGGATGAACAAGTTAGTTTTTTTAAAAAGAATTTGGTTTCTGATAATTGTTATGCACTGATCTAGAATCCTTTGCTTAAAAATATCAAGGAAATGAAGGATTGGGAATTTTGGGTAAAGATCCTTATCAAGGAAATAAATGCCCACTATAAAAATTATGATAAAATGGAAGAAATTTTCTCCCTGGTCAGAAACCAACCTGAGAAGCTTGTTGGGTTGTTACATCAAGCTCAATCAGGATCGGTGAACCCTTCTATGTCTTATGATGATCAAATTTTAAAGACTATGTTGAATAGGTTAGAGAACCTGAATGTTGAAGCCCAAGCGTATTACAACCTATGGGCTTCTGATAAGAAGAAAGTTTCAATCATTGATGCTACAAGAGATGCTGCTGAGGTGAGACTTTAGATGCAATAAAATTTATCATTATATTTTGTAATATAACTCTCGACTAACTAAGGTTTTCTTTAATTTTTTGTAGTTAAATTTTTAGAATTTATAGAAACAAGTTGATTTCATGGTTGTTAATCTCGAGGTTGCAAAGAAATCAATCTTAAATGCAATAGCAATGAAGGAGACCTTACAAGCTAAGGTCAGGGATAATAATTATTTAAAAGCAATTATAGTGGAGCACAAAATGGATCCAAATATCTTGCTTAAGAAGAAGCTTCAACAAAATGCTCATGTAGTCCTTGAGGATCCAGCCAAAGAAGATAGATTGTTGATGGGGAGCTTATAGAAGGCAGAGGAAGGCCTCATCATAATAGGAGCACTGAAAGGGCCTACATAGGTTATTAGAATAGAAGATAAGGGAAAAGAACCTGCAACTTTAGGAGCATCTCAAACTCAAGGAGATGCAGATATACAAGGAGCATCTCAAACTCAAGGAGATGCAGATATACAAGGAGCATCTCAAACTCAAGGAGATGTAGATATACAAGGAGTGACTAAATCTCAAGCCCTAGGTGATCCATATGCACAAGGAGTGATTGAATCTACCCTTGCTCACCCATGATAAAATTAATATATTGTAAAATATTTCATAGTTGACAACAAGTTCTATTGTATTTCTGTAAATAATTTTGTACAATGTAAATTTTCTATGCAAATAATGAAAAAGGCTTTTATTAATTTGTCTTCTATCACTCAAAGGTTGTTTCCATTTATATTCTTGTGCAACTTTTAAATTTAGAATGATTCAACTATATTCACAATTGCAATCTGAAATAATAAATGATTCAACTATATTCATGATTCAACTCAGTTGTGCCAATACATTAATATCAGTACACTAACAATACTATAACAAAAAACATATATTTTGAAAGACAATGTTGTAAATCGGTTATGAATGAACATAGTTTGGACACTCCGAAGACTACAACATAAAACATATAATTTGAAAGATAATGTTGTGTTATAAATCATAAAGTTACAATTCAGATAGATGAAACAATCTTGTGATGACAAATAAACTCAAATTTATAGATGAAAATGATAACTAACAAATTCATATTGATCAATGTTGTAAAATCTTGTAAAAATTACAATTTAGGTAACTAAAACAAACAAATACTATGATATGAAGGCAATTAAAACTATTTCAAAAACAACGAAGGGATATAAAACATTAAAGTTTATGAAAAATCAATTTTTGTGAAATCTAATAAATCTTAACCAATATTGTGAAATCTGATATCAAATGAATTCAAATTTATTAATGTTGTGAAATACTAGAAAAATCACAATTCAGGTAGTTGAAACAAACACTTCTCAGGTTGTCCAATATCACTATTACGCATAATAAATATTTGTGTCTCCACCATCTGATCATTGAAAGCATCATTATCCTCCTTATCATTCGTATTCTTAGTACCCCTTCTACCTACAAGGGAATTCCAATATGCCAATGCTCTATCATAGGGAAATGTGTCCAACTGATACGATGACACATAAATTCTCAAATAATTTTCTAAATTTTTGTCCAGCCTATTGCGGAGTTTAGATTTAACAAAATATAGTGCACTGAAAACCCTCTCATCTTCCACAGATCCCAAAATCATTGTTTGACATAATTCATATAAACAAAAGTATTCACTAATAGTATCTTGTAAGACACTACTTGGATACAATTTTTGCCACAAACGTGCAATGGAACCAGTCTCATGGATGTTACTCAAAAGTGATGTTTGCTCAACCATTGTTCCACCAAAATGTGATGACTATTGTTTTAAAAGATCTTTGTTGAGTATACCTTTGATTTCAACACCATTGACTTCCACACTTTTACTGAAATGCTTAATAAGTATGAGCATATATTTAATAAACAACTCATGTGTAGAATTGTATTCAGTACAAGGACCCCAAAACATGGGGTTAACCACACCCATGGCCTCAAGCAACTCATCTCTTTGAAATCGTTCTCTTATCTCACTTGTCAATGATTCTGCTATTTTTAACAAATTTGTCTTAGTTTTGTGTAAAACAACTTCAAATCTATTGTGTGTTATAGGAACTTGTTCAACATCATCCACAACTATACTTGACTACCTTTCAAAACAATAAAAAGGTATCATATTTCCATGAACATTAATACAAAGATGATCATTGATGTCAAACTTCAAAAAGCTTTTTGGATCATTCACGTTTGTCAATGTATTCCAACTATCAAACAAGGGATCTATAAAATCTGCTTTGGACACATATAACCTATCAATAATCATACATATTTGCTTTCTCATCCTCATGAAATCAATGATATAGATGGATCTCTCTTGTGCAAGTTTAATCAATCTATTCATTTCATGTAACATTGGAAGAATACCACATAACGTTAAAAGGGTTTCGAAGTCAATCAAATGGAACAACAAATATTTTGCCTTATCAACTACCCTACGATTTGCATACATAAACCCCGTTAATGATTGATATTCTTTAAAAACTCTGTGTGCAAGTTGATACAATGAAATCCACCTTGTATCCACATCTTTTAACAATTTTTTCCTTCTGTAACTCCTAGTGCAAACTATTGAAACTCTACAAACCTTTTTGGACTACAAGAAAAATAAGAATGTATTTCATGAATGAGGTCTTCCACTCTCGCAACATTTTCAAAAGAGCTCATGATTTTATATGCTAGATTCACTCTATGAGCCATGCAATGAATGGGTATCATATATGGGGCAACTGAGGTTTGGAGATGAACACAAAGACCATTCTTGTGCCCTTGCATTATAGTAGCACCATCAACTCCAATGCATATTAACTTTGTGGCTATCTCTATATCATTCATTCTCACAATATCCTTTAAACTACTCACAACAACATTATAGATGTTTTCTACATTTGAAATTTCCACCATCTTATGTAATCCTAGAAAACTAGGCTGCCTTACATGATTTTGAAATGTGTACACATGCATGCAAATCCATGATGTGTTGTCCACAATCATCACCTCATCAATAGAAAGTGATATGAATCTGACAAGTTTTACTTTCTCCCTCAGGTCCTCCTTCTCAACTAATGATAGATATTTTACCATTTCCCAACCACTTCGATCTGACCAATGGGAACTAGGAAGGTTTTGCACATCAACTATTTGAAATAGGTGCTTATAATCAATGAAATCGGACATGGGTCTACCCTTTTTGAGAATACTATATACAACAACAAACTACAAACTTTTTGAAGCTAAAGTGGTCTTATGAATTTTATGAAATTGGGCTTTAATCGTTCCACATTTCTCAACAAGAGATTGTTGTTGCTTTAAGTGATTATCATATTCTATTGCATATCTAACATGCATACATTCTGATGCATCCTTCCACCTAACTTCTTTATTAATTTTACCATCACTTCCTGTAACTTTTACATAAGCTTTGCCAACATGTTTTTCTATTGTATCTATCTTATTTTGCAACTTGTGATCCTTACCTAGTTTCCAACTACAAATTTTGCATCTACATTCTTTTTGATCGACTTGGTTGTCCTCGATCAGGATAGGCTCTATCCAGGGAAATTTTTTTACCCATTCATTCTTAAATGCCCTTCCAATAGCCCAGTTAGATGTCTTTCTCTTTTTAGTATTTTTGCTTGAAGATTCGAAAGAAGTTTGTAATGTATTTGATTTATCGCTTTCATTTTCAACTAGCATGTCATTTTGAGGAATATCTTCAAGTGTTTGTTGGATGTCATTGTTAAGAGAATTTTCATTAGAAGGCATCTCTTGGTGAGGAATATCTTCAATAGGAGACATATCATGGTCGATAGGGTATTCTGCATAGTAGCATACAATAATATTTTTTATCATTTTTGGATTTAACAAAAAAACTTACAAATAGGAATATGATTCATATCATCATGCAATATGGATAGAGGCACATACTATGAGTTAACTATTTGAGGAAGAAAGCATTATTTAAAATAATCATGAAATATACAACTAATTGTTTAGTAGTAAAAAATCATTTGTACCTTGAATTTGCTCGGATGTCGATGGCTCGTTGGATTTCGACATATGGCTAAAATAATTCAGGATACTCTTTTTAGTAGAAGATTTGGCCCCCTTCTTTGCATTGCCAGTAGGTGACATTTTACTTGTAAAGAAAATATTTTTCAATTTAGAAAAGTAATAAAATGTTGAAGAGATCTTAATTCTGTGAGGGCTCAAGATAATATAGTAATTAGAATAAATAGATGGTTGGTTGGTAGAAAATACATACCTATTTCCAGACATGCTTTATTGTGATTTTTTTGCCACTACACTATTTTTTGGAGATAGCACTTGTAACTAATAAGAGCATAAAACTAATCAATATACAAATTCAAATCAATGTAAGAAAAAAAACTTGTGTATGTAAAATATATAATTATAGATACAAATGTGGAAAAATATAAGATTCTAGTACAAAATGGACAAGAAGTAGAGAATCACAATGTCTTTAGAGAAATAGAGCATCACAATGTCCTTAGAGAACCAAAGCATTTACCTATTTATAATATTGTAACAAAAAGAAGATCTCAATAGAAACAGAGAATCAAAGAGTTTTAACAAAAAGAGAGAAAATAGGGGAAAACATGGAGAACAAGGCGAAATAGAGAATAACATGGGAAACAGAGCATTGACTTATTTTCAATAAATGATAAAAAAATAGCAAAAGAAAAACCCGTAATTAGATGATAGAAAAACATATCTTATTACTACAACTGCTTCAACTCATATTCTCTAAAAAACCAAAAAAACACAGGATCACAGATTCACAATGTCTTAAAAGAAATAGAGTACCTAGTGCAGAAAAAGGTTCTGAAGGTCGGTCTGGTTGGAAAAGAGGTCCATTGGGATTTCTTGGTGAAAAAGAGGTCCAATAGTCGGTCCGGGTGAAGAACAGTGTCGGATGTCGATCCGATTTCAGAACAGTGTCGGATGCCAATCCAGTTACAGAATAGATTTCGGATGTCGATCTGAGTACAAATCTGTGTTAGGCCATCCGTATGTCGGTCCAGGTATAGAACTATGTTAGGTTGTTCGAATGTCAATCCGGGTACAAATTAGTGTTTGGATGGCAGTTCGGGTATAGAAAAGAGTTTGGATGTCAGTCTAGGTACAGAACTATATCAGGTTGTCCTAATGTCAATCTAGGTACAAAACTATGTCAGGCTATCTGAATGTCAATCTAGGTATAGATTAGTGTTCGAATGGTAGTTCGGGTACAGATCAAAGTCCAAATGTCGATTCGAGTACAAAATTGTGTTAGTCTATCTTGATGTCGATCTAGAAATAGAATTGTGTCAAGCTATCTAAATGTCGATTCGGGTATAGATTGTATTAGGTGTCGATTCGGATACCTATGTGAGGTTGTTCAATTTTAGTCCGAGTGCAAAACAATATCCGAATGTCAGGTTGGGTAAAGAATTATGTTCGACTATCTTTTTGAGTGTAGCAAAGTGTTCGAGTGGAAAACGAGAATCGAATCTCTCTGGGTGCAGATATGGGTCTAGTTTTGGTTCGAGTAGAGTTTTGATCCGGATCGACTGGTTTCTACACACGATTGAAGTTTGATGGAATTCTGCAATAGATCGAATGTTTCAGTTCATATTTTCACTTGGAAGGTTTTACTTTTTGTTGCGGCTACTCGATTTTCTAATAGTTTGAATGTTTTAAATGAAAAAGTATTGTTGGCGTGTTAGTTATATATAGTGTAATAGTTGGCGAATTTGGTGGGATAAGTTAAAAATTTTAGAAATTTAAGGCGAAAATGGTCTAGGATTTAGGTGGGAGTGTTGGCAAATTTAAAAAAAAATCCGTAATACTATTATCAACGCATGGCAAACCGACACCTAAAAAATTCTCCCAAAAATTTGGGCGAAAGGGCCGACGTCCAGGGTCCCCCAAATTTGCCAATTTACATTTTCAAAAATGCTAATATTCACCCAATTTATGAATATTCACCATTGTGCATAACCTTGATCTTTGGCCTTTACCCTTTTGTTTAAATGTGTTATTTACTTATAAAATTTTTGAAGTTCTTATTTTTAATTGATTATATGGGAATGAAACAAGCCTCTTTATTGCATCATGACCACAAAATGGTATTGTAATAAATTGGCTATTATGTTAATACATTAAGGAATTTAATCCATTAAGTTAATACCATTTGAGTTCTTGAAGCTCTTATTACCTCTTACAAAAATAAATATTTTTAAAAGAAAATTTTTAACTAAATATCTTGAAAATAAAGATTATTCATAAGCAATACTTTTTTAAATGATAAATTTTATTTAATTGATTATATGGGTTTGAAATGGATCCCACCCATATTATATTTTAAAAAAAATTATTGTTGTGGTATTATAACAAATTGTATTAATATAACTTATCATTGAAGTGTTTATCATACTGCAAGGATTTGAACTTGGGTTACACTCATATGATTGTACTAATTTACCATTGTTTGATAATGTTTAGGACAAATTTTAAGGTTCACACATGGGATTGAAACCTTGGTTTAATGTTGAAAACTCTTTGCTTCCCAATACTTACCTCAAACCCATTGGGTAAAATATTAAAAATCACCCATGTGATTGTAAACTTGGCTTCTAATCTTAAACATCTTTCTTTCATTGCTTATCCTAAACCTAATGGAAATAAATGAAGTTTCATATATGGGATTAGAACCTTGGTTTAGAGCAATAAACTTTTCACTTGCCACTTGTCCCAAACTCCTTAGGCTATAAACATTAACATGGGATGGAACTCCTAGAGAACATGAGGGTTGGCTTGGATTTGCAATATAGATACACTTGACCCTAAGGTTATGGGCACTTGTTCCTAGGTCCATGCATTGTTATAAACCTGACCCTTAATTGTAGGTTTACTCATGGTTTTATAAGTTACTCATTTATGGGATTAAGACTTGGTTTATGTTACAACATTTCTTGATTTCCACCACTTATCCCAAATTCATTAGTCCAAAATGTTAAGGGTAACATTGGATAGAGCTCATAGATGACACTAGGATAGGATTGATGTATAATATAGATACACATAAATGTAGGTTTATGTCCACTTAGCCTGATATCTATGAATTTCCATAAGTTCTACTTCTTCCTCTAGGTGCCTTCATTGCTCTACAAGGTGTTTGATTATGGAATTAAAAATTGGCTTACAAAATGGAACTCCTTATTTCCAAATGTTTTCCCCAAACCTATTGGGCTTTTAGAATAATAAGGTTAACACTGGAGCAGAGCTTGAAATATACTTGGATTTTGGTCTATGGCCACTCAATCCTAGGTCCATACATTGGCTAAGTTTAACCCCTACCTCTACGTGTTCTCATGGCTCTACAAGGTATCTTCCCATGAGATTAAAACCTTAGATTATGAAATGAAAGTCCTCATCTACTATTTCTTTCCACAAACTTGTTGGGCAATATATTAAAGGTTCAATCATGGTATTAGAATATTGGTTTACATTATGAAACTCCTCACTTTGCATTGCTTATTTGAAATCCATTAGGAAAATGTTAAGGTTGATATTGATAAGATCTCATAGATAACATGAGGATGGACTTGGGTTCATCATATGGGTATACTTGATCCTAGGTCTATAGATTATCATAAGCTCGACCTTACTTCCAAGTGTCCTAATAGCTATACATGATACTCAAACCTTAGCTTATGGTGAAGGACTCCTCACTCTCCACCATTTACACAAACATGCTAGGCAAAAATATTAAGTTTCACCCATAGGATTGAAACATTGAATTATAATGTGAAACTCATCACTCTCAGCCACTTTCTCCAAATCTATTGGACACAATAATGTTAGGGTTCACCGATGGGATTTAAACCTTGGACTAGGGTATGAAACTCTTCCCCTCCCACAATTTGCCTCAAATCCATTGGGTTGAAATATTTTTTTTTTGTATACAAGGTCATTCACACATGCACACACACCCTCACGGTGGTTTGAACTTGGGTCCCCCGAAGGAAATCCCAAAACCCTAACCACATGGATGTCCCATGGGGACTTGGGTTGAAATGTTAATGTTCACCCATGGAATCAAAACCTTAGCTTAAGGTATGAAATTCCTTGCTCCACACTATTTATGTTAAACCCAATAGGCAAATTTTAAGATTCATCCATGGAATTGGAACTTTGGTTTACAATGTGAAACCCTAGTTTCCCACCTCTTCCTTTAAATACATTGGTAGTGTTAAGGTTTACCAATGAGATTAGAATAATGTGAAATTCATCACTCCCCTTACTTGTCCCAAACCTAATGAACAATTATTAAAGTGATGATTTCAATTTATAATGGTATGTCATTGATTTCAATTTATAATGAGGCTAGGACAATTCACCTAGGGTTCAAGAAACCACCACTTGTGTATGCTAGGCCGTGAAGACTATAACCTTAGCCTTCTTTAAGGAAGATGACTCATCTCGATTATTTTAGCTTAGTTTAAAAAGTAAATATCAAGACATTACGATGAATTTGTAAAGAACATGAATAGATCCACAACATAAATACATTCAATTCTAAATCTATGGCTGCTCAACCCTGGCTAGATGTATTGTCATAAGTTTAACCCCTATCTTCAAATATTCTTAGAACTTCATAAAGTATTTGTTTTTAAAATTAGATCTTAAACTTATAATATTAAACTCTCACTTTCTATTATTTATCCCAACTCATTAAATTATAATTATAATTAATATTAATACATACAAATATTTTTTCATTAAATATAAATTATATTAAGAAATCCTTAATTTAAATTTGATTATACTTCACATTATTATTTTTATTTGATAGTGTGAGAAACCTTGCTACAAGGCTGAGCAATCTTCTCCAACCCCTTGTAAAGCCGAGAGCTATACTTACCAATAAGAAATTTAACATACACTCACCCCTCACACACTCGTTCACACCGCTATTTGAACCTTAATTATACTACATATTTTAAACCTAGTTCATATTAAAATTAATATTATTGCCACACAAATTTTCTATTAATTATAAACAATAGTGAAAACTAATGATTAAAAAAACTTTTAATTTAAATTTGATTATGCTACGCATTTCAAGCCTTTTTTTTTTTTTTTTTGTGCACACGTGGCTGTAGTGTAGTCCACACTAAGTGCTTGCAAGCAATGAGATTTGGACCAAATTTTATACTATTTCCGGACAAGGCTTCACAAGATGTGTGGCGATTTATAGAAAAAAATTAAATGCAAAATTCCATTTAAATTCTTATGAATGCTTAGAAATTTTCATATCGGACACAACAGTTCAAATAAATAACTTTCTATAGGAATTTCTTTTCACATGTATATTTTGTATGATAGAATTTTGCTTTTATATTAATATTTTTTTTCTTGATTTTATATTAATATTTATTTTTAACTAATTATTTAGTAAAATGGTAATTATAAAGGTTTTTATAATATTTTTAAAAAATATTTAATAAAATAATATTTTTTTAATTTTAATTTTAATTGTATACATATTTTTTCAAAATTTAGTAATATCTTTATACTCAAGTTTCTATAAGTTATTTTTATATTCGAAACAAATAACTATATTGAACAATTCATGGCATGATCACATCATAAGCACCCTTCAAGTCTTTATGCTTTACTTTGTCCTCCAAAAACACGTTGATGAGAAAGGGGATTCTTTCATAATTCATTTAAGGCCTCTAAAAATTCATAACAATGATGACATTTAAAAATGTGAGGTCGTAAGTAAAAGGTTTAAAATGATTGTGGCATGGTAGTTATAGGGGCGGACTGCGCGAAGATCTGTGTGGCGACTTCTAGGGCAGACAGCGCAGAATACTGTGGCGGCCATAAAAAGCTGGACAGCCTACTCGGATTCATGGCGGCTACCGATTCCACCATGTAAATTCAAAAAAAAATAATTGAGGTCGTAACATTTCCTTGGTGGCATTAAGGTGTATAAAAAGACAAAACATTAATGATGTCCAACTTATTTTGGATTCATGTTGTCATAATGGTACACAAAACATTGCCAATAATGAAAAAGCACATTTTATGTTTAAGGGGTTGGTGATTGAGCCATTTAATTCGCCAAAGGTTGTCCATTGTACAATGCCATCAAGTGGTTGTATCCCCTATAACTTAAAGAGTGCAAACTTTTTGACTTCCCCATGGTTAATTTGTTAGAGGTGTCTCCTTAAAGATGGTGTGCCTTGAAGTTTTCTAATCAAACATTTGACTTTGATGTTTAATTTAGAAAAAAAAAAAACAAGTGTCTAATGTTTAATCTTATTGTTGCATGAACAAGTCAGAGTTTATATAGATTATATAAGATATTGTTCTTTGTGGAGGACAATTTAAGAAATAAAAAATAAATAAATCTTTATATAATATAAAAATAGTGTGGTGTATGCAATGTGTAATTTTTTATATTTTTAAATTACAGTTTAAATTTTATGGGTGGATTTTTATGTGTTTATTAAATATTATTAGTTTAAATAATTAATTTTTTTAGTTTTTAGAAAAGAGACTTAGATGTAATATGTGAGATTGGTTTCAATCCTGTATAACTTGGTAAAAGTATATAGAAAATAAGAAGTTAAATAATTTGAAAATTGTCCCTGAGGGTTAGGTGGATTGGTAAGTGTTTGGCTGGCCAGACACTTATCAAGAAGACACCTATGTTCAAACCTTAGGGGCAACTTATTTGTAAAGGTAGTAGTTTGATTTGAATTCTCTGAGTGCGTATCAAATCGATAATGACGGTACAAATTCCAAGCTATTAATGGTCTTTTTCACCTCGGGACAACAATAACGAGGTGGAATAGGTTTGATGAGAGCAACGAATTCCAAGCGATCGATGGTCTAACGAGGTGGAATAGGTTTGGTGGGAGCAACGAATTCCAAGCAATTGGTGGTCCTCTTCACGTCGGGTCAACAATAACGAGGTGGAATAGGTTTGGTGGGAGCAACGAATTCCAAGCGATCGGTGGTCTTCTTCACGTCGGGTCAACAATAACGAGGTGGAATAGGTTTGGTGGGAGCAGCCCCTGTGGTTTGAACCCTCGTCGGTTACTAAAAATAGTGTGGTTGTGACCAACTCTCCTATGTAACCATAAACAAATTGAAAAAAAATTAATAAATGTTTACACTTTACTATAAGTTCTTCAATGCATTATCAACCTTCCTATTGCAAGATACATTGAATTAATCTTTCTAGTTTATTAAAGGTAATATGATGATAGCAAGATCTTAATGGAGTGGTGAGTGAGGGTGCTCTCTCTTATGAGGTATGTGTTTCATGTCCCTTCATTGTCAGGACCAATGTGAATGTGTATCTTTACAAAATAAAAATAAAATAAAAAAGGTAAGATAATTAACTTTAGCCACTTATAAATATCTTAGGTTATTTTAAAAATTAAGTTTGTGTGATAGACACAGGGTTATGCACAACGGTGAATATTCGCCTATAGGACGAATATTTGCATTTTTGAAAATTTTAAAATGGTGAGTTTGGGGGACCTTAGACGTCGGTCCTTTCGCCCAAAATTTTTAGATTTTTTTTTTAGATGTTGGTTCGCCATTCGTTGATAATAGTATTAAGTTTTTTTTTAAACTCGCCAACATTCCCGCCTAAATTGTGGACCATTTTTGCCTTAAATTTCTAAAATTTGTAATTTATCCCTTCCAACTCGCCAACTATAACACTATAAATAACTAGCACGCCAGTGATATTTTTCACAACCGAACTGAAGAGTACATTCGATCTATTGTAGAATTCCGTCGAACTTAAGCCGAGTCCAGAAACCCGTTGATCTGGTTGAAAACTCCACTCAGACCGAAACGAAAGCCATACCTGCACCTAGAACAATAGACAAACACATTTCTGTACCCGAACCGATATTCGGGTACTGTTATGCAACCAAGCCAAAAGTTGTCTATCTGACATAGTTATGCACATATACCGAAAGATAAAATAATTGAACAACTATACACCTGGACCGACATCCTGACTTTATTCTATACCCATACTGCCACACAAAACTAATTTGTAGTCGTTTGAATATTCAAATGGCCTGATAAAGTTTTGATTCTGGATCTTCCACCTGTTTCTGTTTTGTACCCGATTCGACATCCGATATCTGTTCTATACACGGACCGACATCCGGTTGATGTTTTGTAACCAAACCGACATCGGGTCCTTGTTCTGTACCCAAAATGCCATTTCATAGTAACCTGTATACAGACCGACATTTACACTAACTACGGACGACCTGACACATGACTACAACTGACACTTATTATAACGAGTTGACTATTGATCTTTTTTCCAACCGCATCTACCTCCAGATATTTTTTTGCACCAGGTACTCTACTTCTTAAAACTGTGAATCTGTGATGCTATGTTTTTTTATTTTTTTAGAGAATATAAGTTGAAGCAGTTGTAGAAATAAGATAAGTCAATGCTCTGTTTTTAGAGAATATGAGTTGTAGAAATAAGATAAGTCAATGTTCTCCATGTTTTCCCGTATTTTCTCTCTTTTTGTTAACACTTTGATTCTCTGTTTCTATTGAGATATGCTCTTCTGTTACAAGATTATGAGTAGGTAATTGCTTCGGTTCTCTAAGGACATTGTGATGCTCTGTTTTGCATACACAAGTTTTTTTCTTACATTGATTTGAATTTGTATATTGATTAGTTTCATGTTCTTCTTAGAGTTACAAGTTCTATCTCTAGTGTAGTGGCAAAAAATACACAAAAAACCATGTCTGGAAACAAGTATGTATTTTATACCAAACCACCATTTGTTTGTTCTAATTACTACATTATCTTGAGCCCTCATAGAATATCTTACCATTTTATTACTTTTCTAAATTGAAAAATATTTTCTTTACAAGTAGAATATCACCTACTGCCAATGCAAATAAGGGTGCCAAATCTCCTATTGAAAAGAGTATCCTGAATTATTTTAGAAGTATATCAAAATCCAATGAGCCATCAACATCGAAGAAAATTAAAGGTACAAATGATTTTTGACTTCTGAATAGTTAGTTGTATTTTAAATAATGCTTTCTTTCTCAAATAGTTAACTCACAACATGTGCCTCTGTCCATATTTCATGATGATATGAATCATATTCTTGTTTGTAAGTTTTTTTGGTTAAATGCATAAATGATAAAGAATATTATTGTATGCTACTATGCAAAATACCCTGTTGACCTTGATATGCCTCCACTTGAAGATATTCCTTGCCAAGAGATGCCTCCTAATGAAAATTATCTTAACAATGACATCCAACAAACACTTGAAGATATTCCTCAAACGGACAAGCCAACTGAAAAATGAAAGCGATAAATCAAATACATTACAAGATTATTTTGAATCTTCAATAAAAAATACTAAAAAGAAATACATCTAACTGAGCTATTGGAAGGTCATTTAAATATGAATGGGCATAAACATTTATGTGGATAGAGCATATCCCTTCCATGGACAACCAATTTGAAAAAAAAGAATGTAGATGTAAAATTTGTAGTTGGAAACTAGGTAAGGATCGCAGGTTGCAAAATAAGAAAGATACAATAGAAAAACATACTAGCAAAGTTTATGTAAAAGTTCGAGGAAGTGATGGTAAAATTAAAAAATAAGTTAAGTGGAAGGATGCATCAGAATGTATGCATGGCAGATATGCAATAGATTATGAAAATCATTTAAAGCAACAACAATCTCTTGTTGGGAAAGGTGGAACAATTAAATCCCAATTTCAAAAAATGCATAAGACCAATGGTTGTTGTATATAATATTCTCAAAAAGGGTAGACCCATATCTGATTTTAGTGATTATAAACACCTGTTTGAAATAGTTGATGTGCAAAACCTTTTTAGTTCCCATTGGCCAGATCGAAGTGGTTGGAAAATGGTAAAATGTCTATCATTAGTTGAGAAGGAGGACCTGAGGGAGAAATTAAAACATGCCAGATTCATATCATTTTCTATTGATGAGGTGACGACCGTGGACAACACATCATGGATTTTCATGCATGTGTACACATTTCAAAATCATGTAAGACAACATAGTTTGCTAGGATTACATAAGATGGTGGAAAGTTCAAATGCAAAAAACATCTATAATGTTGTTGTGAGTAGTTTAAAGGATATTGCAAGAATTAATGATATAAGTATAGCCATAAAGTTAATATGCATCGGAGCTGATGGTGCTGCTATAATACAAGGGCATAGGAATGGTCTATGTGTTCATCTCCAAACATTAGTTTCCTCATATATGATACCCATTCATTGCATGGCTCATAGAGTAAATCTAGCATATAAAATTGTGAGCTCTTTTGAAAATGTTGCAAGAGTAGAAGACCTTATTCGTGAAATACATTCTTATTTTTCTTGCAATCCAAAAATGTTCGCAAAGTTTCAACAGTTTGCACTAGGAGTTACAGAAGGAAAAAAATTGTTAAAATATGTGGATACAAGGTGGATTTTAATGTATCAATCTTCTCACATAGTTTTTAAAGAGTATCAATCATTAACAAGGTTGATGTACGCAAATTGTAGGGTTTTTGATAAGGCAAAAGATCTGATGTTCCATTTGACTGACTTTGAAACCCTTTTAACGTTATGTGGTATTCTTCCAATGTTACATGAAATGAATAGGTTGATTAAACTTGCACAAGAGAGATCCATCTATATCGTTGATTTCATAAGGATGAGAAAGCAAATATGTGTGATTATTGATAGGTTATATGTTTCCAAAAAGGATTTTGAAGATCCCTTGTTTGAAAGTTGGAATACATTGACAAGAGTAAATAATCCAAAAAGCTTTTTGAAGTTTGACATTAGTGATCATCTTTGTATTAATGTTCATGGAAAGATGATACCTTTGTATTGTTTTGAAATGCAGGCAAGTATAGTTGCTGATGATGTTGAACATGTTCCTGTGACACACAATAGAATTGAAGTTGTTTTACACTAAACAAAGAAAAATTTGTTTAAAATAGCAGAATCATTGACAAAAGAGATAAGAGAACAGTTTCAAAGAGATGAGTTGCTTGAGGCAATGGATGTGGTTAACCTCATGTTTTGGGGTCCTTGTACTAAATACAATTTTGCACATGAGTTGTTTGTTAGATATATGTTCAAACTTATCAATAATTTCAATAAAAGTGTGGAATTCAATGGTGTTGAAATAAAAGGTATACTCAACAAATATCTCTTAAAACAACAATCATCGCATTTTGGTGGAATAATGGTTAAATAAACGTCACTTTTGAGTAAAATACATGAGACTGGTTCCATTGCACGTTTGTGGCAAAAATTATATCCAAGTAGTGTCTTGCAAGATACTATTAGTGAATACTTTTGTTTATATGAATTATGTCAAACAATGATATTGGAATCTATGGAAGATGAGAGGGTTTTCAATGCACTATCTTTCATTAAATCTAAACTCCACAATAGGTTGGACAAAAATTTAGAAAATTATTTGAGAATTTATGTGTCATCGTATCAGTTGAATACATTTCCTTATGATAGGGCATTGGCATATTGGAATTCCCTTGTAGGCAGAAGGGGTACCGATAATACGAACGATAATGATGATAATGATGATTTCAGCGATCAGATTGTGGGGACACAAATAACTGCTATGCAAAGTAATGATTCTGGACAAGTTGAGAAGTGTTTGTTTCAGCTACATGATTTGTGAATTTTCCAATATTGTGATTTTTCCAGTATTTCACAACATTAATAAATTTGAATTTATTTGATATTAAATTTCACAATAGTGATTATGGATAAGCTAAGAATGTTTGTTTCAGCTTATTGGTTTGTGATTCTAGACAAGCCAAGAATGTTTGTTTATGGATCCAGTGTTATTTTTGAAATAGATTTAATTACATTTATATCATAGTATTTGTTTGTTTCAGTTACCTGAATTGTAATTTTTACAAGATTTTACAACCTTGTTCAATATGAATGTGTTTATTGTCATTACAAGATTATTTCATTTATCTGAGTTGTAACTTTATTCTTTATCACTCAACACTGTCTTTCAAATTATATGTTCTATGATGTAAAAGATAGAATTCTCTTTCATAATCAATTTACAACATAAGGAATCAAAAATATAGTGTACTGATATTAATGTATGGGATAACTAAGTTGAATGGTGAATATAGTTTAATCGTTCATTTCTTTTCAGATTGTAATTGTGAATATAGTTGAATCATTACAAATTTAAAAAACAACACATGAATATAAATAGAAACAACCAATGAGTGATAGAATTTGTAGGATATTTGAAGGTTTATTTCAAATTATTCTTGATTAGTTGTGGCAAATTGATTAAGTGCATTTTATTGAGAGTATATTGTAGTAATAAGGTGTAAATTATTAGTGCATTAAAAAGTAGAATTTGTTAGATTCATTTGCAGTATTATTACTCTCAAAAGAAATTTGTTTTATGCATTGAAGAAAAGGTACAAAATCTAGTATGCATCAAGTTTCTATAGACACTCTTAAAGCACAAAAACCTGCAACTCTTAGTAAATATAGGTGATCGTTACAAATTAAAAAAACAACACATGAATATAAATAGAAACAACCAATGAGTGATAGAATTCAAATTAAAAAAATCATTTTCATTAATTGCATAGAAAATAAACAATACAAAATTGTTTATACAACTAGTACCACCATCGAGAAATTTCTTCCCACAATGAAATGTAATACAACAAAGCATTTTTTTCAAGGGTGAGCAGGGGCAGATTCAAATCCTCCTTGTGCACATGGATCACCTAGGCCTTTAGATTCAGTATTTCCTTCTATATTTGCATCTCCTTGAGTTTGAGATGCTCTATGTATATATGTATCTCCTTTAATTTGAGATGCTTCCAAAGTTATACATTCTTTTCCCTTATCTGTTGTACCAATAACCTGCTCAGGTCAGTTTAGTGCTCCTGTTCTCATGAGGTCTTTATCTGCATTTTTTAAGATCCCAACAACAATCTATTGTCTTTGGCTAGATCCTAGAGGACTACATGTTCATTTTGTTTAAGCTTCCTATTAAGAAAGATATTTGGATCCATTTTGTGCTCAAGGATAATTGCTTTTAAATAATTATTATCCCTGACCTTAGTTTATAATGTCTCCATTTTTTTTAGTAAATTAAAATATTATATTACTAAAATGAGTTTAGGGTTCTCGAAACCTTGGTACAAAACCAGCATTGCTCATTGTGAACAAAAGTTAGTAGTAATAGGGATAAATCACTGACCTTAAAATAGCATAATCCAAAATAGAGGACGCAACCTCAGACTTAACGACATAGAAGTTAAGGACACACCCTAAGACGATAACCCCGCATTGCAAAAAGGAATGGGCTCCATGCAGGGTAGCCACATGAATAGTAGAAGACCTTCTATCAAAAGAAAACCAAGATCCACGTAAGGTAGCCTCTGATGCAAAAACTAAATAAATGAGGAAATTAATCCTTAGCAAGGATCTTGTCCTCATCCTTGGTGTCATCCTGATCAGCTTCCTTGGGCTCTTCTTTAACCATAGTCTCCTTCTCAACTTCGGACCTGCTATCGACCTCCTCGCTACTTTGACCCCAAAGAATAGCTTCTGGAGTCCTTCCCAGATGTCAATCATCAAATTAACCATGGCATTCATCATGGCAGTAGTCGATAAAATGATGAATTTCTTTAGGCGTTTTATCTCATCTTTAGTTTCCTCCTAATTTTTTATTTCAATTACTTTGCATCGAGCTGCCAGGTTTTGAAGGCAGGCATACTTCCTCATAGGTTCTTTCACACTATAAAAACTAATACTCTTTCTTACCTTCAGCTCTGTGTCAGCCTCAATGGCCTTTCTCTTTTTTTTGGTAAGGGTAAGGTGGGATCCGCTAGGTTTGGAAGGGTTGGGGATGCTTGGGTTGGGTTTAGGGATGTTGGCCAGGACATAGGTATAAATGACCTTGAAAAGACCCTGATGGAGGGGAAGGTCATGGCTCTTTTTGTTTCTGTAGGTATTGATCAAGAAATTTATGGAGTTAAGGAAGAATTGGGGGATACTAAGGGGGTTGATATCATGAAAATGATTAACAAAGGCCAAATGGTAGGTGTTGAGGGATTTTTTGGGGTCATCAACAATGATGAATTCCATAATTGGTTTCATCACATCATCCCAAGGGGTACTCAGGTCACTTTTGTAAATCCCAGGTGCCTTTGCATTTTTGAGGATCTTCTCATTCTCCTTGAACTCCTTGAGTTCAACCTCCCAGTTATTTTTGTGCCTATGGATGGAGCACCCTTTAGGATTATGGCCAGTAATTGTAGATAAAATATGGAGGTCTACCATGAAACTTCTTTCACACACGGTGACAGACCCATTTTCCCAAGTCTCTAGGAAGGCTAAAGTGATATCTAGCTCATCGCCAGAAAACATATGGAGAAAGGGAAAAAAGTGGCGGTCCTTAAGGATTTTCTATGCAACTGGATCGCAGACGAAAGAGTTTGGTTTAATGAAAGGCATGATGGACAGGCGATGGGGTTTGAAGTGGAAAGGGATAGGAGAGAAATAGGGGCAAGCGATAGGGACAACATCCTACATGAGCAAAGGGGGAAAGTTTGGAGGGCGATGGCTAACCGAGGGTAAGTAGTGGCATATAAAAAAATGAGACTTGGGAAAACCACAACGAAAGCCGAGGGATGCAAAAATTAATCATAACCGAGAAAGGGAGAGACCCAAAAAGGATGACATGAGAACAAGGAAAATTTGGCACATGGGGATAGGATGGCTCGCACTTGAGAAGGACCTTATTTCTCGGTTAAAGATACTGATCGAGGATAATGTGAAGGTTTAGAAAAATAACATTGGCAAAAATATCATTGGAACTCGAACTGGGATTTCTTGAGAGATCGCTTGTGCCTCCATGATTTCTCGAGATAGTGAGCTTCAAAATATGGGGTGCCAGCTTGAGATGACCGTTGGCAGCATTTCACTTATTCTTACAATGCCACGTCCTAATCCTACGATTGGTTGTGATAAACTTTCGTAAAACTATAGTTTTGTGTTGGAATTGGAGGTTACTGTGCCCAAGGATGGTATAATTCTTATGCCATAATGAGCACCTAGTGTAATTATGGTGGAGATCTCCGATAAACCTTCTATTTTTGGAAATATGCACGTCGTTTTAGTACCTGCACACGTTTGATAAGTATTTAAAACACCCATTAGCTTACATTCCAATAATGAAATCCCATATAAATGTGACCTTTCGACGGTGGGTGACGTGGATGGGCCGTTCAATGATATGATGAAGGCCACAGT
Source organism: Wollemia nobilis (assembly GCA_028583015.1). Lineage (NCBI taxonomy): Eukaryota > Viridiplantae > Streptophyta > Pinopsida > Araucariales > Araucariaceae > Wollemia > Wollemia nobilis. The sequence goes on along the minus strand of JAQPPZ010000754.1, from coordinate 14,685,744 downwards.
GGATGATGTGGATGAACACCTAGACCCCACTCTTCAAAAAAGTGTTAAGGAGATCACAATTGTCGTGTTGGTTAGGAATATTCATGGGGCACGTGGATATCCCCCAAATTCTGCTGATGTTACTCATGAGGTAAATGATGGAGGTCCTGGAGGATAGCTTCTTGATGAGGATGACCGTATAGATACTCCTTTGAGGTATTTCTTGGTCGACAATGGCATGAATATCCTCAAGAATGTCATCATTCCAGGTCTAAATGTTGACCGTGTGAACTCCAATGTTAGGTAGCATGTTTGCAGCCTTGTTTGCTTCTCTGCAAGCATTTTGGAAGATGACTTATTGCATATCACTTACCAAAGTCCTGGCTCCTTCAATATACTCTCTAACTCTCCATGAAGGACTGCTATTGTTGTTTCTGAGGTAATTGATGATGTTGAGGGAGTCTCCTTCGACTATTAGCTTGTTGGTAAAGTTCTTTGCAAGAGAAAACCCTCTCCACATACTTTTTGCTTTAGCAACATGGTTGGTCTGTTCACCCAATACCTTAGCAAAGGCTAGGATGAATTTTCCTTGGTGGTTTTTAAGGATACCTCCTGCTCCTGCTTTCCCTAGATTACCCTTAGCAACTCCATAAAAATTTAGTTTGAACCATCCCATCGATGGAGGAATCCAATTAGAGTCTATTTTGTGGTTGGCAGGAGGACAAAAATCCTCTAAGGATAGGCCAAGAGTCTTGCCTAGATCAGTCTCAAACCTGGATGCCAATTTGGGGGAAGGGGGTATGAGGGAAGCATTTTCCATTGCATTGACTAGGATTTTACTGGTGATTAGCTTTGGAATCCTTGGCCTTTGGGAGAAGACTCTATTGTTTCTTTCAAGCTAAACTTGCCAAAGGAAGTGGTGGAGGCAAATATTCTAGAAGAATTTGAGGTGGGGGTCATGAAAGGGGAGGGCCAATGGGCAAAGAGGTCACCGATGGAGTAAGGTTTGGCCCACTGGATGTGGAAGGAATGGAAAATGGAGTCAAGTATGGATGAGGAGAAGGGACAATGGAGGAAAAGGTGAGAGGTGGATTCCCAGGCATTTAGGAAAAGAGTACATCTATTAGGGATGGGAATACCTTTCTTGATTAGGTTGTCTATAGTCAAGATTTTCTCTTGAATAGCTAACCAAGTGAAGAAGGAAACCTTAGGTATGAGTGACTTGATCCAGACAAGGTTGAACGGCAACAATATATCCTCATCATCAAGGAGAAGGAGATAGGTAGATCTGACTGTGAAATCCCCACTTTTTGAAGGTTCCCAAATGAATTGATCCAAAGAATTAATAGAGGGGATGATAGTGGAATGTAGGAGGAAGTTCAGGGTAGAATATTCATTAGGGAAGACATGGCACCTAATGATTTTCCACTTGGTAATGTTGTTCTGAGTGTGAAGAGAGTCAAAGACTTTGTGGCCTATCCTGGAATCCGTGAAATCTTTGAGTCTAGACATAATAGGATCCTTAATGAGAAGATCTTGGGTGATCCATTTGTCATCCCAAAATCAATTTTTCTTCCATATCCTAACTTCCACCTTAGGCCTTTCTTGAGAAGATACCTAGTGCTTATAATGGAGTTCCAGAAGGCCAAACCTCGGATGGGGGCTTTATCACTAAAAAAGTTGCCATCCTGTAGATATTTCCTTTTGACAATAAAGGTCCATTCATTTCTGGTACCAGACATAAGTCTCCATGCTTGCTTGGATATCAATGTTGTATTGAGGTTACCTTTATATTTAGGTTTGCAAATTTTATCCCAGGCCACAAGATGGATCTTTTGTTTATTCTTAGTTCTTGTCCAAAGAATTTTTTTTTGAATCTTCTCTATTATGTAGGAGACTGCAATAGGGGCTCGGAACATAGAGAGGAAATACACAAGGATAATTTGAAGGGCAGCTGAAGTTAAAGTGAATTTGGCTGCTTGAGATAGGAGGTTACCCTTCCATCCTGCAAGTTTTTTTTGGATTCTCTCTATAACATTATTCCACATGGAAGTTGTAGGTTGACCACAAAACAAAGGAAGACCAAGGTAAGTTGTTGGTAGGATGTCTCCTTCATTGTTATTGTATTCAATATTAATTTATTTATAGCCTCGAGATTAACAGCCAAGAAATTTACTTGTTTTTGTAAATTATGGAAATTTTCCTACATTAAAATTAAAGAAAAATGTAGTTAGTCCATAGTCAAGAGTAAAATATAATGATAAATTTGAATGAATTTAAAGCCTCACCTCCACAACATCTCTTGCAGCATTAGAAATTAATACTTTCTTCTTATTAGAAGCCCATAGGTTGTAGTATGCTTGGGCTTCAACATTCAGATTCTCTAACTTCATCAACATAGTATTTAAAAGTTTATCATCATAAGAAGGGTTCACCGATCCTGATTGGGCTTGTTGTAGCAACCCAACAAGATTCTTAAGTTGGTTTCTGACAAGGGCAAAAATTTCTTCCTTTTTATCATAATTTTTATAATGGGCATTTATTTCCTTGATAAGGATCTTTGCTCGTAATTCCCAATCCTTTAATTCTTTCATTTTTCAAGTAAATTGTTCTAGATCAGTGAATAACAACCATCAAAACCCAACCCTTATCTTCAAAAATATAACTTCTTCATCCTCAGTATCAGATTCGGAGGTGTCAGAAGGCGACGATGGAATTATCTGAGCATCTAGTTTTGATTGTAAATTTACCATATCTGAAACTTTTAAGCCTTCAATATTCCCCTGTAGAAGATAATCCTGATCGAGTTCTGGAACATCTAAATCGGAGGTCGAAGCATATTTCAAAGAAACACTAGTTGTTGAAAATGATAAAGCTAGAAATACAGATGCATGTCCCTGTGTGTACAAATGTGTGGGTCCCCCGTGATCTCGATCCATCAAGATTTTTTATAGTAATTTGACCTCGCATAAATTGTTATCATTTTGGACCTGGAGGTGTTGGACCTGGTGGTGTTGGACCTGGTGGTGGTGGTGGACTTGGTGGTTTTGGACCTAGTGGTGGTGGTGGACCTGGTGGTGTTGAACCTGGTGGTGGTGGTGGTGGTGGTGGCATCATTTTCTTTCTTCTTTCATGAAATTATGGGGAGGGACCTAAATATATTATAATAAGATATTATTAAAAAAAATTAAAGGAGATAAAATTTATAATTAACAATTAAAAAACTCACATACCCGACGAACAGATCTCGTGTTGCCCTTCAGCCTGTGGAGACAACTGGGTGCGAGTTTTTGTGGTGGTTTGCATAAAACTAAAAAAATACCAAAAAATAAAAAATAGATATAATTTCAACTGAACAAAAATGGTAATGAATCAATAAAAACTTGAAACAATAAACTTACCCATCCTTGGTGCAACATAACTGGATTCACCTTCCATGGTATTTGATTGCACATGTTGATGAGAAGCAGGAGAAGAAGTTGGCTTCTGCCGTTTATGAGGTCTCTATGGTTGAAAGTCAATCATTGTCCCTTCTGAATCACCACAGTCCTTTGGCATGTGACTTTTAACACCAACATCCTTCTTTGCCCATGCGATGGCTGCCTTACTCTGTATTTAGATGCAAAAAAAAGTTAAAACATAAATTAAAAACATCTTAAAATATAAAAATTACTATTGGTGAAAAATAGAATAATTACCTTCAACTCTTCGACAATCATAGCAATGCTTTGTAATTTAGTGTGTAAATGGTTGATGAACCAGTATAACCATGAGAGATTTGTCTAACTGCCTAGTCTGAATAGTATAGAGTTATAATCTAATTCGATCAGAAATATATGTACACCAATAAAATCTCTCATGGTACTGTAAACTATGAATAATATAAGCCAACGACCAGAATAGAATCTCCGATATTCCAAGCAAAAATAATCTTGCTTGAAAAAATTCAAGATTTTCCTTGAAATCATCGTTTGAAACAGAGTTAGTGGTTAACCCTCTCTTGGACTTCGTCGTAGAGGCTGCAAAAAAAAAAAAGGTGACAACAAATATTAAATTATAAAATCTAAGATAATAAAATGAAGAGAATTATACCTAACAATAATTTCAAAGAGATGTTGAAATGCTCTGCCAAGAAATCTTTGTCATTCTTATTAAGAAGAAGCTCTTGTAATACTACAATGAGACTCTTCTGTGGAAGTCCAGTCAATATCTAGATATCAGAGGGTTTGATTGTAAAATATATTTTCTTATTTTGTGTCGACACAGTAACCACCCCAAGATCATTGTCATACACATCGATTATGTTGTGTAGAACAAATTTATCTATTCTAAATTGGGGTATAGAAGCCAAAGCCCCAAAACTTGCATTTTGAACCCATATGCGGTTGATGCTAGCTATCCCAACTAAGTAGTCTTGAAAAGTGACACAAATTAGATTTTTGAATGCTATTTTTTGAGTCGTCATGGTCGCCATCGCTTTGGAAATGTGTGGGGTAATGGTCTCTTGGGAAAGGGAAGTGATAGCAGCTTCACTCTGATCTCGTGTAGTGGAAAAAAGTTTGTAAAAATAACTCCTGATGCCTTTTTATAGACGAGACTAAGTGGGGTGGACACATGGCAACACGTTATTGGATATGCGTGTGGGGTGGACATGTGGCAAAATGTTAGTGGATATTCGTGTGGTGGTGTCCATTTGCATTACTATACCTGGATTGTTTACATCATTGCACCTAGTTCATCTGCATTAATGCACCCGATCCATTTACATTTTGTGCAATCGAACCGCATGTATTTTACACCTAACCCATCCGCATTGCTACACTTGGCCCGTGTATTAAAATTCACCCAAGCCATATTCATTTCTACAGTTGGTCCATCTGTAATGTTGCACCCAATCCATATTTAACATTGCACTTGATCCATATTTAATGTTGCACCTAGCCATCTATAATGTTTCACCTATTCCATCTTCAATCCTTCACCCGTTTCGGTTGTATTTATGCACTCGGTTCGTCTTCAATCCTCAACCAGTCTGGCTACATTTATGCACCCTAAGCCATCTACATTTTGCACCTGATCTGATCAAGGATTGTGTTTTGCACCCGATCTGAGCTCGAATCTTATTTTACACCTGGTCTGAGCTCGAATCTTGATTTGCACCCTATCCGAGCCTGAATCGTGTTTTGCACTGGCCCAAAAATTAAAAAACATTCAACTCGTCAAATTTTTACAATTTTTTATTAGAATATAAGATAATTCACCATTGCCTTCGACGTGAGGTTGGCCAGGATTCACCATGGTTTCAAAATGGATTCGCTAATTTTATACTACATTTCGGGTTCGACCCCTTATGCATAACCCTGGATAGACATAAATGTTGGTCAATCTATTGCATAGGCAAAACCAACCTAAACTAGATTTGTCCACCCTTAGTATGTTATCATTTCAACCAACCCATTTAGGCTAACAATTTGATTAATGTTGTAGAGAGGAAGACTTAAAGAGACAACTATTTGATTAACAATAAAATTTAGAAATGAGTCAAAATTGTTATAATAATTGAAACAAGAATACCTCGAGTCTAGAAGTCCAAACTAACTAATTTTGACTCCTCCCATAAAACCTAAAATTGTAAGTAGGATCTACATTATAAACATTGCTTCTAAGATTTGTCTCATACATATATTAAATAGTGCTCCTACTCATGAAAAAGAAAAACACAAGAATGAATGATAAATATGTATCTCAAATGAATAATTAAATATCAACATGAATTAATAAATATAAGTAAGAGAGAATACAAAACAAAGATTGCAAATAATGAGATAGAAGGAGATACTATGGCAAGGGATTTGAATGATAAGCAAATATTGTCCTTCCAAGAAGCCCTCATGGGCTCTGGATCATCTTCTTCAGGGCATGCATTTGGAGAAAAATTGTCAAGCCTAGTTGGCTTTGTTCTCGCTGGGGTTTTCAGAGCTACAAAAGTGAATGGGTGGCTTGAAAGGGCTTTGGATAGGCCTGTCTTGGTGATTCAACAAGATTCAATTGCAAAGGATGTTGAATACCTGGCTAATCATACCTTAATTTGCAATTTTTTAGGAATTCGTGTCCCTCTAATTTTTTTTTCTGGAATCTTGGGCTCAAAAAGTATGGAATCTTATTGGAGATATGGAGATCATGCTGGGGTAAATAATTGTTTCATGGTAATTTTATCTTACATGGAGGATCAGCATAAATTTTTTTAAGGAGGGCCTTATTTTTATAACCAGGTTGGCTTGTTCATTAAGCCTTGGCATGTGGCCTTTAACCTTGCAAAGAAAATTTCGTCATGGGTACCAGTTTGGGGTCGGCTCCCTTGGTTACCTCTGGAGTTCTGGCAAAACATATCCTTCACATGATTGTGTTATTGTTGGGGAATTCGGTGGGTCCTTCTCAAAAAATGACAGATAAAAAAGTAGTTTCTTGTACCTGTTTTTGTGTTGAGATAGATTTAAATAAGCCTCTGCCAGATTCTATGGAAATTTGTGCTGGATATTCTTCTTGGATTCAATAGTTGGACTATGAAACCCTTATGTTCTGATGTCGTTTGTGTCATGCATATGGACACCTTCAGATAAAATGCCTAAAATTACCTAGGAATTTTGCATCTAAGCCTTAGCCTCCTAAGAAGGATAGTGGGATAGATAAAGGGAAATCTCCTAAGCAGGATAGTGGGTCTATTGAGGGGAAAGCTCCAATGCAGGATAGTGGGACTGATAAAAAGGGTTTCATTCCTATTAAGTCCCATAAAAAAGGTAGGGATTTGAAGAGGTCTATTAATGAGAGGCAAGATGATGGGTTACATAATAGATTTGATGCTTTAGATGACTTGGACTAGTTTGATGGGGTTAATCTGCAAAGAGATATATTTGTTACTCAGATGGACACTGATCAGTCTGGGTAATGTGATTGTTCTAGTTTTAGTGAATGGTGCAGCATAGACTATTGAGGGGAACCATATTCCTATTCCTTATGAGGAAAACATGGTTGTTCAGGAGGATGGTGTGGTGGCAGATAATCTGCTGCTGGCTGATTTGGTGGGTTCCAGTCATGGAAAAGGTTCTAAGGTGAGTTCCATGTTGGGATTGCATCATTAAATTTTTAAAAGGGGGTACCTAAAAAATCTTCTGAGGTGGGCAAAAAGAAATATGTGGAGAAAATTAAACTTGAGGGAGAGTCCTTGGTTGAGTCAGGTTTGGTTAGGCCCCTTGATTCTCACTTTTCTACCCCTCATAAATGATTGTTTTATCTTGGAATATGAGGGGATTGAATAGCATCCCTCGACAAAAATCTATTCGCAAGTTGATTAAGTTGCATAAGCCTGATATTATTTTTCTGTAGGAGTCAAAATTATCTGTTGATTGTTTGTTTAGTATTACTTCCAAATTGTGGCCTCGTGGTCAATATCAATGTATTCGTACCCAAGGTAGTACTAGAGGTATTGTTAGATTTTGGAATCCTTAGAAGCTCTCTCCTATATGGTGGGTTTTTGATAAATTTTCTCTCTCTATGGTTGCTTCTTGTAAGGATTCTGGTGAAGTGGTCTTATTAACTAATGTTTATGCTCCCTCTGATCTTGCTGGGAAAATTTATCTTTGGAATCATATTTAGGTGGTGTGATTAAAGGTCCTCACTATCCTTGTATTGTTGCTTGAGACTTTAATGCTATCACCAGTTTGGAGGAGAAAAGAGGTGGTGTGGGTTCTCTTGGATAGGTATTTTTTCTCCTTAATGATAATATCCTTTTATTAAAACTTGTGGATGTTAAACCTGGAAATGGTATGTTTACTTGGAGCAACAGGAGATGTGGTACTGAGGCTATTTTTGAGAGATTGGATCAATTTTTGGTTTCTCCTTTCTATATCAGTAATAATTGGTAAATCAACTCAGAAATTTTGGATTGGAGAGGTTCTGATCATTGGCCTATAAAGCTAAATACCATTCACTAGGGAGTTTATAGAAAATCCTACTTTAAATTTTTGTTAATGTGGCTTCGGGAGCATTCTCTGCATGATATAATGAGAGTTTGGTGGTTACAGGGTAGGTCTGCTCATGGAACTGCTATGTTCTCTTTTGTTAAGAGTCTCTAGTATGTGAAATATCAGCTTAAGAGGTGGAATAGACAGAGTTTTGGTAATCTTTTTGGAGCTAATTTGGCTACTCAAGAGAAGTTAGATGCTATTACAAGACAGATTAGAGATTATGGCCTCACAAAAAGGACTCTTAAAGAGGAATTTGATGCTCTTAAGGAGTTAGCTAAGTGGGAATTGAGGGAGGAAATTTATTAGAAATAGAAGGCTCGGATTGATTGGTTGCAGGAAGGAGACAAAAATACTAATTTTTTTTTCAATTAGGTTAAAGCTAGAAGGTATGGTAATATGATTTCTTCTCTTAGGGTCCAGTTGATTGCTGCTTAGGATATTTCAAGGGAGGCTGTAAGGTTTTATTCCTCTTTGTATTCTAAATATTCTCCCTTGGCGGTTGCTGAAGAAAACAATATTTTGGATTGTATTCCTTCAATTGTCACTGTTGAAATGAATGAGTTGCTCATGAGACCTATTTCAATTGAATATTTGGAGGGTATTGTTTTCTAGATGAGGAAAGGAAAAGCCCCGGGGCCTGATGGTTTTCCTATGGAATTTTTATAAGAATTTTGGGATATTGTCAAACTGGATCTTTTGTCTGTTGTGCAGGAGTCTTTCAGAACTAAAAAAATATTGAGAGCTATGAATTCTACCTTCTTGGTGCTTATTCCTAAGCGAGGAGGAGCCAAATATCTAGATCTTTTCAAATCTATTGCACTATGTAATATGCTGTACAAAATGATCTCCAAGTTGATTGTTGAGAGACTTAAGCCTTGGCTCAGTAAGATTATTTCTGATGAATAGGGAGGTTATGTGGTGGGTAGATAAATCCTTGATGGTGTGGCTATTGCTATTGAGACCATTCATTCTATGGGCATTTCTAAAAAAAAAGCTATGTTTATAAAATTGGATATGGCTAAGGCATATGATAGGGTTAAATGGTCTTTCTTAAGTAAAATTATCCTTTATTTTGGTTTTGACTCCAACTGGGTTAGTTGGATGATGAGCTATATTACATCTCCCTCCTATTCTATCCTTATCAATGGTGAGCCTTCTACTTTATTTCAGGATTCGAAAGGTCTCCGTCAGGGGATCCTTTGTCTCCTTATTTTTTTATTATTATGACTAAGGTTTTGGGTAGATTTCTCAAATTGCATGTTAGTCAGGGGTTGATTCATGGTTGGAGGTGGGGTAATAGTTTACCTGTGTATTCTCATATTCAATTTGTGGATGATACTGCTCTGATGGGTCTTGGATCTATTAGGGAATCAACTAATTTTAGAAGATCTATGGATATTTATTTGTCTTCTTCGAGGTAAAATATAAATGAGAAGAAATCCTCCATCTTCTTTTTCAATACTAATCATCTTATATAGGCTAGAATTGCTCAAATTCTTTGGTTTCAAATTGGAGCTCTTCCTTTTACTTATTTAGGAATTCCTCTTTCTATGGGCCCTCTACCTCGAGGCATCTGGAATAATATTTTGGATAAATTTTGGGCTAAAGTCTCTCATTGGACTATTAAGTGGATTTATTTTATAGGTAGAGTGTTGCTTCTTAAGTCAGTGGTTCAAGATTCATGTACTTATCAATGCATGATTCAGGTTGCTTCTGCTAGTTTTATTCATGAGCTTGAATATTTTTCAAGAAGATTTTTATGGGATGGAAATTTGAAGTCTTCAAAATATATTTTCGTTAAGTGGGAGACTTCTCTTTTTGGTCAGGCATTGGCGGCCAAGCTTTATTGGATATGGTGCATTTCTCAAGACCATTTTTGGGCTAATATTATTTCCTTTAAGTATCTTAATGGGACTGAGGGCTCTGAAATACCTAGATACTGTTTGTATGGTAAAGGCTCTTTTATCTGGAACACCCTTAAGAAGGGGGCTACTCTTGTTAAGCAAGGATTATTCTAGATTTGTCTCAAAGGCTCTTTTTTGGCATGATTCTTGGGATGGTTTCCCCATAATTTTATCTATGTTTCCTCATCTTCAGGAGCTATGTAATTGTTTATTGGCTATTGGTTGGTACATGGTGATGGATTATAAAGTTGCCAAATGAGTTGGGCAAGTGGAGGTAGTTTAGTGGAAATATCCTAGATATTGGTCGGTAGGTGGTTCTGTTCAAGATAGAGAAGAGTTGGCTCATATTTTGGCTACTAGGGAGTGCTCTTATTTACAGGATGATGATGTTTTGTCTTGGATTCTGGATCCTAGATGGATTTTCTCGATAGCTTCTGGTTACCGCATTTTAGATAGGCAATTCCTTAGTGGAAACAAGTTTGGAATAAGTTTTCCAGGCCCAAATGCAATTTCCATTTGTGGTTGGCTACTAGGAACAGATGTATTACCTGGGATAATATCCAAAAGAGAGGTTTTTAGGGCCCTTCATTTTATTTCCTTTGTGAGAATAGTGATGAATCTTTAGGGAATTTGCTCTTACAGTGTTCGTTTGCACGGGATATTCGGCATCTTTGGTGGAGGGTGTGGAAATAGTCTTGTTCTCACGCCTCTTCTCTTTTTGAGTTCTGGAGGATTTTAGGAAGATCTCCTACTAAGGCTTTCTTTCTTCAATTTGCATGGAGTATTGGGCCCTCATGTATTATATGGCAGATTTTGCTGGAAAGAAATTGAAGAATTTTTCAAGGTAGAAAGTTAACTTTTTATCAGATTTAGCAGAAGATTATTGGTATGATCCAAGAAACTTTTTCTTCTAAATGTTAGATCAGTATTCCTTTGGAGTAGTCTGAGATCTTGATGATGCAGGACCTAGTTTTAGTGGAGAATGACCCTCATCCTTATTTTTTGGTTGGGAGGATATGTCTCAATCAAAAAGTGCAAAGAGATGGTAGATGCCATTGTCCACCTCGAGAAGTGTTTAAGATTAATACTGATGGTTCTTCCAAAGGAAATCCTGAGTATGCAGGTATTGGTGGTGTTGGAAGAGATAGTAGTGGTGCAACTCTTTTCATTTTCTCCTATTATAAGGGAAAGCAAAATAATAATTATATGGAGGCCCTTGCTATTCGTGTTGCTTTGGAAAAATGTTATGCTATATGATGACGAAAGATAATCTGTGAGTCAGACTCTCAAATTATTATTAATTTGTTGAAGACTTGTCATCTTTCTAACGTTCATTGGAAACTAGCGTTAGTGGCTCGATAGATCATTCAAATTTGTCAACACCTGGAGTTTATTTTCTTTGTTCATATTCCTAGGGAATGGAATGGTGTGGTTGATTGCTTGGCAAAATTGGCTTCTGAGTTGCAGGAAGACTAGAATGTTAGGGATTGGAATCGGATCCCATTGGATTATTTTCATCATATTGCTAATTTGCTTGCTGCGAATATGCCTGGTTGAGGTTGTTGTTTTTTGGGTGTCTTTTGGTCAAGTGCTTGGTGGTTTTAGGGGTATATTTCTTCTGGCCCTTGTAAGGGTTATTGTTTTGGGATTATTTGTTTCTTGTATGCTTTTATTAATTCAAAAAAGTTTTACCAACATTTAAAAATATATATAAGTAACATCTATTTAAGTAATGCTATTTAATTTAGGGATGATAAATGTGTATCTCAAATGAATAATTAAATTTCAACATGGAATAAGAAATACAAGTAACATCGATTTAAGTAATGCTCTTTAATTCAGGCCTCCATGAAAAGCTTTCACCTCTCTTAGTTACATTAGAAGAAGAAGAATTTGGATGGCATACCTTGATCTCTATTAAGAGGTATATGATAATACTTTCCACCATGGTCGTGGCATTGGTGCTTTTCCATTGTGTCTATTTTTTAACATTTTTTTCAAAGTTATGGTAAAATAGATATCATGTTAGGGCTCTCTAAGTGGATGGACATCGATGTCCACTTCGACTAATTTTATATGATCTTCACTCAATGCTTATAAGTAGCCATATAGACGGGTCCCTTATATTATTGTTCTCTATCTAAGTGTCTCGAAAAATGTCAAGAACATCACTTTACTAAATTTGATACTCCTATGAATTCTTCCTAAGATCATGTGTACTTGAGACATGTTTATAGTAAAAGGAGTTGGCTATAGAGAATAATTTTCAACTCATTGTAATTCATAGCTACACTTTTATCATTATCAATGGAATATTGTTAATTATGTGAAATGTTATGCTTGATTTTTTTAATGTCATATGTCAACTATTCTTAGCAAACTAGTGGCACTTCCCTATATACATGTGGAACAAGACTTGTTGTACATGTAACGCTAATATGTTAAACATCATGACACTTTTTGGCCAAAAATCATTGAAAACAACAAATATATAAATTTATAGTCTAAAACTTATACAAAATAAGTTCAAGATGTTTTATTCCTAGACTATTTAGATTAATGGAATGAAATAAAATGATTTTAATTATGTCCACCAAAACAATCTATGAGACCTATACCTTTAGTACAAGATGGGGAATGGTGTACCATTCTACTCTCTTTTGGATTAAAACCTTGGATCTACTATTCAAAGTTCCAAAGTCTAACAACATCCAAGAAAAAAATTTGTTCAACAAAGTCAAAAAACTCAACATCTTCTTATCATCTTTTGAAGTGTGTTTTTAAAAAAAAAAAATTGTGTTTTTTCTATTCTTAGTTTTTCAAAAATTTCCATTAGTGAGTTTACTTTTATAGTGTTCTCACATGTGATCTTTATGTCCTTGTAGACTTCACATTTCATGATAATTTTTTTTTGTCTCCACTACTCCTATTGTGTAGAAGACACATATTCATTTTGGTCATGTCTCTTGAGGAGTTGTCCATCTCTTATTTTTGCATCTAAGATAGTGTGAACTAGATCAGAGCTAGGCTATAAGAAATTTTCTTTCCATTTGATATTTGTAACTATATACTTCTCTTGGTTGTATTCATACTTTGGGTTAAACCCCTTGATGTATAACTATTTTTTCCTTCCTAAATTTTCAGTGCACATGACAAGTATGATTTTTTCCCTCGCATATTATTTAATTTTTTTGTTGGAATTTGGAATCTCATGAAATTAAATGCTATATTTTCCATCTATTTATTGTTTTGTTTCATCTATACATTTTTTCTTCTATTTAAGGTTTCTTTGATTACCTATTTTATCAATCTACTATCTTTCATTCTTTATATTTTTTTAGGTAAATGAACATTTCTTCAAACTTTAAAAAAATCAACAAAGATATTGTTAAAAACATTTGATTGATGATATCCATCACACATAGATATTATATGAATTTACTCATTGTCATGTCTTGCTATGATAGAATTAATAACATTTATAGACAAAGTTGTTATTGGTGATTAATAAACATTGATTCAAAAAATCTAGATATAATCTGACTAGTTCACTCTTCCCTAGTTTGATCACCTCACCTTAATGTCTCCTTCATTATAAAAGAGTGGTGATTAAGTTTAACCAAATATTTAATTTTTTAGTTCTTTTAAATTATTTAAAATTTTATTTTGTCTATGTTTTAGATTCATATCATTTTTTATATTATATGTTTATTGATATGTGATTTAAAACATAAAAATATTATCTCAAATAGTAAAAATATTATATGTTTATATGTTTATTGATTGTAACAAATGATATTAGCTCAATAGTAAAAATTCCTCAACCTTCAAGGAGGAGACCAATGTTTGAATATTGTCAAGTGATACATATATAATTGTCAAGTTATTATAATATCATTATATGGTTACAATGGAGTATGAGTGGGGCCCTTTTCAATCCCATATAACCCATTGAAAAATAGATATATAATACAATCCAATGATATGAGTTTAATTAGTAAAATATTGACTTTCAAGGAATAAATCCAAATTTGATTTTTGTCAATGATACAAGTATAATTGCCAAAAATATTGTAATATCACGTTATTATCATGATGTAATGCAAATGGAACCTTTTAATCGCATATAACCAATTAAAAATATATATAATAATAACAATACAATATAAAAGTGAATGTAAAATATTATCACAATTTCATTTGTATTATATAATAACCCATAGTTTAGTTATTATGCATGTATTCCTTGATAAGATTTAATTATGAAATTTCAAAATTTTGAGACTTCTAAACTATTTATTACAGTTCTTGTGGTTGCACCTATGCTTCAGGAAGGAAACTAATAGTCCAGAGCTGGTAAAGCAAAATATGATAATACGAAGTTTTAGAAATATTACTCTACAAATATGTAGTACATAGATAATAGAGGTCAAGTTTTGATATTGTGAAGGTTGTTGTAGAAAAATGTCAAGAAGGATGCTAAATAATTAATAGAATATATATATAAACCATAATTAATAGAATCTATAACAACTAATATCTTAGGACCAATATATCATATTAAATATTAAAAATTAAAACAATTGTAAAGCTCAAATATCAAGGTATCATAAAAGTAAAAGGCATAAATCTTCTAAAAAAATGCATCTAGATCACACACTCATTATTACAAAATGGGAGGACTTTTCATGATCTCCATCGAACCTCAAGGGGATTGAATAGTGATTGTAGTACAGTAAACACTTATTAGATAATCTTCTTCATAAGTTAGATAAAGGGTTTCTAGTTTGATGGTGTTGGATTTATTTTTCAATTATTTTACATAGGTTTTTATGAGGGGTCCTAGTCCCCTCATACTGAATGGGGTTTGAACCTTGGACCTCTCAAAGAGAGGCCAAAGCCCTTACCAGTGTAGTAATCTTGCAGCTTCAATGGTGTTGGAATTTATAATACATTTTAAAATATTGTATACATACATTCACCATAAATGTAGAAAAATATATGGAATAGAATGGTGTATAGATGAAAAGTAAAAAAAGGAGATAAATGACACGAAAGAAAATAATAAGGGGTGGGTGCCCATAGGCACCCTAATATTTCATATATCATAAGCATATACAAAGGATTGGTCATTAGGGGTATTTATAGGGACATTTAATCCTCAATTAAATGTTAAGCTCAAGTCGACATAACTTGACTTTGATGGCTTTTTAGCTAGATTTAATCATAGGTCCCAATATCCAAGATCTAATCAAACTCAAATATAAATTATATGAAGGCTCATTCACAAAATAATATCAATATCAATATATATAATATTACATCAATATCAATGAATATAATAACAATAATAATATAACACAATGAATAAACTCACTGTATTATGAATCAAACATACAAGATCTCTTGTATTAATCTTTCTCGATATTTCTTCAATGCTTGATACAATACATGGAGCTTTATCTCCATAATATAGCCTTACACATGACCTTTCAATACTTTGACTATTGCTCTCCTCACATATCCGAGAGATGCATCCTTTCCTATTCCACACATAATACAAACCTCTCATGCCTCTTGACTTTACATCTTGCCATATACATGTGACTCTTTACTTACATACTTGACATATACACATATGACTCTTGACTTACTTATATGACACATTGGACTCATCCTACACATTGACACATACTTTAGGGAAATATAAATCACACACCCTAAACTAATAACTCACACTCTAATCTAATATTTACAATAGTAAAATTGTACAATGGGGGTACTTTAGCATCTACCAAATAATGTAATATTCTCCACAGACTTGAAGGTTAAATTATAATGTGCTACTATTTATTTTAGCATGAGGGGATTCAATAACAGAGTGCAGAGAGATGCCAGATGGCATCCCCCTCCTAGGGGGGATTTTAATATTAATATTGATGGGTCTTCAAGAGGTAATCCTGGAAATATTGATATTGGTGGAGTGGGACGTGATTACAGTGGTGTGGTATGTTTATTTTTCTCATGTTTTAAATAAAGGTATACCAATAATTATATGGAAGCCCTTGTTGTTCTTTATGCATTGGAGCAAGGATATGCTTTGGGTTGGCATAGGATAATTTGTGAATCGGATTATCAAATTATCATTAATTTTTTGAATACTTGTAATCTTACCAATGTTAATTGGAGGTTGGCACGAGTGGTTAGGAAGATTCTTCGTTTTCATTATCATATGGAGTTCATCGCTTTTACTCATATTCTAAGGGAGTGGAATGGTATTTCTAATTGTTTGGCTAAATGGGCCTTTGAATTTCAAGAAGGTTGGAGTGTTAGGGAGTGGCATCAACTTCCTTCAGCGTGCTCTCAAACTCTTACTAGTTTATTGAAAGTTGATATGCCTAGATGAGGTAGTTTTGTTGTAATTTGATTCTTGACTCTTGTATGTTTTTCTGATTTCAATAAAAATTTTACCCCTTTTTTATCAAAAAAAAAAATTAAAATATACTAAATGTATTAAATCCTTTAGTAAAGGTTAACCCCAAAGGTGGATTAACCAATATCGCTAAAGGTGAATACATCAAAAGTTTTCATAGGCTTACATCAAGATGCTTGTAGGCTTACATAGAAGAATATTCATATGTTTACATAGAAAGATGCCCATAGGATTACATATAGAGTGCTCGTAGGCTTACCTAGCACTTACCTACAGGCTATATCAAAAATACCTATAATTACTTTATCACTATCAACCTTGGCCTAATAAGGTCATATTACAACTATTTCAATAGATGTGAGGATTATTGATTGAGTTAAAATACTTTATTTTAGATTTGGCTGGAATTCAATGACTTTGCCTCTCTGAGCATCTAAACAAAATATCTAACATTTTAGAAATTTAAAAAATCAAGAGAGTGTACTTGTAAAACCAAAAATGCATGTTATGTTAGATTGTAATATATTGGGACTTGCCTTGGGGGAAAACTATTCAAGATCTTAAACATCCTTGTTCAAAATGCATATTTTACCATAAGCAATTATTTCAACATCGCCCCTTAATTTGGTCAATTAATTAACATAAAGCATATAAATTATTTGTATGGAAAGATTAATTTTTACTACAGATAATTTTAAAAGGTATTTAATTTAATTTAATAAAACCTAAGTTTAATTATGTTATTAATTGTGCTTTCAGTGGCGTAAAAGGTTTAAAATGATCGTGGCATGGTGTTTATAGGGGCGGACTACGCATAGATGTGTGTGGTGGCTTCTAGGGTGGACAACATAAAATATTGTGGAGACCATAAAAATCCAGACAGCCTACCCAAATTCGTGGTGGCTACCGATTCCACCATGTAAAATATAAAAAATTATGTTATTAATTAATCCAAATATTGAAATTTTAATTTTATTGAATTTAAATATAAAAATTTAATATTTACATTAAATTAATGTGGAAATTGACCATTAAGTATATAATATTATGTTTAATTAAGACTTTTTGATATAGGTCATAAAAACCAACCTTACTCCAGCATAAGTTTCCATGGCTATTTCAATTTTTGAGGATGGGATACAAAAGATATCTTAAAATATACTGCAAATATTTCTCATATATAATATAGTCCAAATTCTCTCATAAAAATTTAACACTTAGTATGCAAAGTCTCATATACTATATACTCCAAAGTCCTAATTAGATTCATCCAAAAAAGGTATTTAGATTCTTCAACATCCCTTTTTCATTTTAGTACTATACCTTAGAAATATGGTGATATATAATTGATTAAGCGAAATTTTTTTTATTGCATTTTGAAATAATTCTCTAGCAAGATATTTTCTTGAAATTTTATTTGAAACCTAAGTATACTAATAATCCTCTAAGGATCAATCCAAAGAATCATCTGATAAATTGACCAAGTTATTAAAATATTTCTAGCTAGGTAGATCATGAAATTTTAGTGGCTTTTATAGAGTTTTTTGAAATGTTTTTCTTGTTTAAAAGGATTATAATGGTAGGTAATAACCGCATGTTTTTAAAATAATGTGATTAGAGTAGTGATATTTTAGATTTGATGCCTTAAAAATCCTTGGTAGGATCCATATCAAATTTGGGGGTATAAAAAGAGCTTGGTAATGGCTTAGATCTATAGACACTTTTTAGATTATTTTATCCCCAACCATAGTTATAAGATCATTTGTTATAGAGAATTTGAAAATATTGAGAGAAGGTTAAACCTTATCTTAAATGGGTTAGTGATTAAATTAATAGATATTTTATTAATTGTTTATATGGAATTAAAATGGGCCCCACTTGTATTACATCAAACCTTATATCAATTAGACAACAATACTTTGATAATTATGCATGTATTGCTTAGGAAGATTTAAACCTAGATTTCCCCTCGAAATATGAGTTATTTAACCAATTGAGCTCATTCCATTTGATAATTGTTAGAGGATATTACATTATTTGATCTATATTTTATATTCTTTGTGCAGGATATGCACAAGTGTCATAATAGTAAAGTAATTAGAAAGTTAAGAGTCTTGAATATAATTGGCAAGATGAGAAGCCAAAAAATCATGCAAGAGTTGCAATAGTCAAGAACTTGAAGAGTCATCTTTTACAGCTATATTTTGGAGACAAAGCTCCAAATTGTAAAAACAATAAAAAGGATTGTATACATGATGCTTCATTTTCAATTCATATTGTAAGTATTCTTCATGCATGTACATGATTGATTTTGGCCATTTACATTAATATTTGGTATTATAAGTGAATGTTATTTCAATATTATATTGGCCTCGATATATACTTGATTGCTCATATATAGTTTTACTCTTGATTATTGATATATCAACCTATAATATTGTTGTCTTATTTACATTGGGACCTATGATTTTTTAAGATAGTTAATCTTAAAATTTAATAGTGGTATCAAAGCTACCACTTAACTCTATCTATTCTTGATAGAGTTATATTAGCCACCAATATATCGAAGTATGTTCACTTTGAAAGTAGTGAAGACTTGGACTCTATTTTGAAGGTTTTATTGAGTAGATATTGAGGGTACAAGGATAAGTCATCTTGATTTGGATGCTAGGGTCTTTTGGTTCAAGGAAAACCAGTGAAGACTAGGACTCAACTAAAATTGATTAAGGATCAACTCAAAAGAAATTTGGATGTTCATGGACATTCATTCACCCTGATAATATTTTGGATTCTCTAGGAAATAGGAGAATCGCTGTTGAATATTGAGAGAGCCAACTTAGGAGAAAGTTGGACGTGTGAGAATATTTATAGTCACCTTGATATTGATTTTGGATTCTCTAGAAAAGAGGAGAATCATATTATTCTTAAGTATCACCTAAGACATTGAATATAGATTAAATAATATTGAGAAGCATCAAAGCTTCCAAGGATAGAGAAGCATCTAAGCTTCTTGATATTGAGAAGCAGTATAAGCTTCTAGAGAATAGATAAGAATTATACTGACAAGTACAAAGAAGAAGCTTTCAAAGATAAGGATAAATAGAGGCATAGATAAGTTTTGGTTATTTAGAAATCGGAAGCATCAAGCTTACTATAGCAATTTCAGTCTTGGCCTTGACTTATTTTTAAGAAGTTTTTGAAAGAATTATTTTTCTACAATAGATAATAGTGCTAACAGAGTGTAGTCTAGAGATAGCAAGAAGCATCAAAGCATAACAAGTATCTATTTAGTGGAGCTATCATCCACTATAGAATTTGAGTGGCTAGAATCTAAGCGTATATTTGAGTGGCCAACATCTAAGTGGCAAATATATATGAGTGACTAATATACAAAATTTTGAATAGTAGACTAAGAAACCTACATAGGGGAGACTAAGCGGCCAACTAGGAAAAATAATGAAGCTACTTTGGGTGTTGTCCAAGGACAAAAGAGTACTATCTAGATTAAAGCTATGTTGTAGCAAAATAGTATGGTCCAAAGTTGAGCACAAGCTATCCAACGTTAATAGATATTAAAGCACATTCTAATGTACAATTTACAAATAGGGATTAGAGCATATTGTGTTGTCCAACAATAGATATTATAGTGTAGCATGTCGTCCAGTCAAAGGAAAGTGTGAATACACTAAGTATGGTATTCAACCGAAGGATATAATGAATGCACTAAGCTTAAGGAGATCATGAATGCACTAAGACAAAGGAAATCAAGAATAATTTAAGCATCCAAAATATGTATCTCTAGGATGTCATACCATTGAATAGAATCTAGCTAGAACCCAAGATTGATGGAATATTGAGTGTCATGCTTGGGAAATTCAAATGCCTAAGAGAATGTAAGAATTATAATTAGGATTGAGTGCAAAAAGTGGAGTTAACAAAGGTAGTGTCCATATGTTACTAATCAAAGGCATTATTATTGGTTTCATAATGTTTCAAAGGAAAGGTATGTTAAATTACCTTTCATACCTTTATTGTTTGGAGGGAAACAAGTTATTTAAATTTAAACTTTATTAAGTTTTATAATAGGGATTTATAATATTTTCTACCCTATTAGTTTTTTAAGTTAAATTATTTCAAAAAAAAAATTGAAAATGTATGAAGTTATTTAAGGTTTGGAGCGAAAATGAAATAATTATTAGTTCTTTTAAGCTTTGAAGGTTTGAAGTTTGAAGAATATTTAAGTTGTTTGAAATTTGTTTTTTTTTTAGATTTGAAAGTAGAGGAGTTAAAATGATTTCTACTTCAAAATGAATTTAATATTTTAGAATCTATTATGGATTACTGGTATATTGATTCTGGAGCAAGTAGGCATATGATAGGAAATAAACAATGGTTTAAAACCTTTCAAGAGAGACATGAAAAATCAGTTGTCATAGTAGATAGTATGACTTATGAGGTCAAAGGAGTAGGCTATGTTTTAATCAATTTATCAAATTAAAAAGGGATAATTAATAATGCACTATAATTAATTGGATTAACTGCTAATCTTCTTTCAATATCTCAATTAATGGATCAAAATTTAGTAGTTGAATTCAAATTTGTTAAAAAAAATAAAAAAATGTTTCATTACCAAACAAGTAAAAGCCGTAGATTTTGGTTCTTATAAGAATAGTCTATTTACTCTAAAAACATCATCAAATATGGTGTTGACAATAGGCATATCATAATAAAAAAACTTTGGCATAAAAGGCTAGGATATATAAGTGCATCTTCATTGAACAAGATGAGTAAACATCAAATGGTTAAAGGTTTACCTAAACTCTCATGGGAATCTACAATCTATCCAAAATGTCTTGCAAGAAAGCAACATAGAATACTTTTTGAACTTAATCTATATAGAGCTCAAAAATCATTGGAATTAATATATACATATTTATGTGGTTCAATAAATACTACTAGTCTTGGAGGACATAGATATTATAAATTATTTTTTGATGACTATTCTAGAATAATGTGGGTGTATTTTATCTTCATTTAGATAGAGGCGGATAATTTTTAGCAAAGGAATTTAATTCCTTATTAGAAATAAATGGTATAAAATGACAACTTACCATAGAATATTCACCTCAAAAAATGGTATTGCAAAAAGAAGAAATAGATCTATTATGGAAATGGTTCATTGTATGCTAAAATAAGCTCATCTTGATCATCAATATTGGGCAGAAGTAGTTAAAATAGTTGTGTACTTACAAAATAGATCACCCACAAGAATACTAAAAAATGTTACTCCTAAAGAAGTATGGTCAGGACAAAAATCAATAGTAGAGTAGTTAATAATTTTTTAATGTAAGGCATACATGCATGTTTCAAATCAAAGAAGAACTAAACTAGGTGACAAAACTATGTGTGGAATATTTATTGGTTATGATGATAATTTAACAGGATATAGAATAATATATCCAATCACAAAGAAAATTTACATAAGTAAAGATGTATTATTTGATGAGGGAAATAAAGATGTTATAAAGAATAAAAAAAATGATATAGAAACAATTTTAAATCATTCATAATAAGAGGACTCATCAAGAGAAGAATCAAAACCAAAAACATATGATGAGCAAATTAAAAATTTAGAAACTACTACAACACTACAAAGGAAAGAACCAATATGGCTTAGAGATACACTTAAGGATTCAAAGTTGGAGAAAATGTTAGATCTTACTACTACAAGACCACAAACATGTAGCTTAACAAGAAAGAACAGGGGACTGATAAGTTCTATAGTAGAACCTACAACTACTCTAATTGCTTTAAGTCATCCAAAATGGAAGAGAGACATGGAATCATAATATGTAATATTAATTAAAAATAAAAATATGGAATCTAGTTGATCTACCACAAGGAAAGAAAATAGTAGGATGTAAGTGGATCTACAAGATAAAATACAAAGTATATGGTTCTCTTGAAAATACAAAGCTTAATTAGTTGTAAAAGGATATACTCAAATAGAAGGAATAGATTATGAAGAAACCTTTGCACCAATAGCAAGAATGACTACTATTTGAACAATTTGTGCTTTAGTAGCACATCTTGGATGGAAACTTCATCAAATGGATGTAAAAAGTGCATTTCTTAATGGTGATATCTAAGAAGAGGTATATATGTTATATCCAGAAGGATTTGTAATCAAAGCACAAGAACAAAAGGTTTGTAAATTGAATAAATCCTTACACGATTTAAAGCAAACACTAAGAACATGGTACATAAATATTAATAATCATTTGTTATAGCACAATTTAAGAAGTTTATCATATCCAAATATCTATACAAAAAAGGTTGGACTAGACAAAATAGTACTTATAGTATATGTTGATGATATAGTAATCATAGGAAGCTCTAGAATTTTGATAGATGAAGTTAAAAGGGACCTAGAAAAGGATTTTAAAATGATAGATTTGAGACTTCTTCATTATTGTCTTGGCTTGAAAATTTGTCAAAGTGAAAACAATATCATAATAACACAAACAAAGTATGCAAAATCATTACTTGAAAAATACATGATAGAAAATTATAAATTCAAAGATACACCTATGGAACAAGGATTACAATTGTCTAGATATAATGAAACATCTCTAGTTCTAGCCACTATCTATCATCAATTAATTGGAAGTCTTCTATATTTAACAAATACTAGACCATACATAGTTTTTGTTGTAAATTATCTTTCAATATTCATGCAAGAACCTAGAGAAAGTCATTGGAAAGCTACAAAAAGAATACTACAATATATTAGCAAGACTACAGAATATGGGCTAGTATATAAAATAAATGAAGATGATGATAAGTTTTATCTATAGATATATTCATATTTCAATTATGCTAGATCAATAGATGATATAAAATCTACATCAGGCTATGTATTCTATCTTGGATATAGACCTATCTCTTGGTACATTAAAAAATAATATGTAGTAGCACTTTCATCCATAGAAGCATAATATTGTGCAATGAAAGATGTAGTATGTGAGGCACTTTGGTTATAGCATATATTGTCAGATATGGAAATCAAGAGAACTCCTATAATATTACATTGTGATAATCAATGAGTACTAAATTTTAAAAAAAATCTAATTATTAATAAAATAACAAAATACATTGAATCTCAATATCATTTTATCAAGGATCATGTTCAGAATCATCATATCCAATTGAAATATGTTTCTATGGAAGAATAGATTTCACAAATTTTTACAAAAGCACTTGGTTGAAACAAATTTTAGATATTTCAAAATCATCTATGTACATCAAGAGAAGTTCACATCAAATAATGTAATACAAGGGGGTGTTAGAGAATATTACATTATTTGATCTATAGTTTATATTTGTTATGCAAGATATGAACAAGTGTCATAAAAGTAAATTAATTAGAAAATTAGGAGTCTTGAATGCAAGTGGTAATATGAGAAGCCAAAAAGTCATGTAAGAGTTGCAACAGTCAAGAACTTGAAGAGTCATCTTATACAACTATATTATGGAGACAAAGCTCCACATTGTAAAATCAAGAAAAAGGATTGTATACATGATACTTCATTTTTCAATTCATATTGTAAGTATTATGCATGCATGTACATGATTGATTTTGGCCATTTACATTCATATTTGATAGTATAAGTGAATTTTATTTCAGTATTATATTGGCTTGGATATATACTTTATTGCTCATATATAGTTCTACTCTTGATTATTGATACTTTGACCTATAAAATTGTTGGCATTTTACATTGGGATCTATGATATTTTGAGATAGTTAAGCTTAAAAGCCAACAATAATTTAACATACCTACATAATTATCAAATACAATTACTCTTTTTGAAATGCCTTAGTCCAAAGTCATCATCATTTTTCATTAAAAGTATTAAGACTATTAGAGACCTAATAGCTTAATAGAGTGGATCTATTGGTCACAACTAAAGAAACAATTCAATCTTATCTAGGACAATGCTTCTCTATTATTATGTCATCCAAAACATCATGGTTAATACTTCTTTGCACAAACTCAAAATCACACTTCTAATAGTACTTAATAAAAAGATAAGTGATGGAATATAAATATGTTTTATATTAGAGCATGTATTAAGACTATTTTATGGAATTATTTCTTCATCACATGAATACTTAATTGTTGATGAGATTTATTGTCATCATCAAAACTTGGGCTTGATAGTTTGGGAGTATGGGAATTAAATTTATATCTTAAAAAGACTTATTTTGCATAGTGTTGTATATTAGAGTTTTTTCTAATAAAAAATATTCTACCACCTAAGGTTATAAGATTTTCTAGCATGTCATACACTTAATATATTTAAACAAGCTTTTTATGATTTTATCCCATATCCCAAAATACTTGGTGAGATATTCCTTGATTCATTAGTACCACCTAAAGCAATGCATGCTAAAATTTTTAGGACCTTCAATGTATTAACATAAATAGAAAATTTGTGAAATATTTTAAGAATGCACATACTATTTCAATTTTCAAAAGTCTCAAATAAATATTTCTCATAATTATGGCCTAAACACAATTTTTTTTCTCAAACTAAACTAGTTTAATGTTCAATGTGTTGTTCTATATATATTTAGCCACTAAAACTCACCCTTCAATTCCAACACTTAATGATATTCTTCATTATTGATGCAATGCTTTGTGCATCATCAACAAGGTTCCTCCTTAGCCCCCTAAGTATTTGAACACTATACAAGACAAACATTGTGACAACTAAAAATATGATCACTTAGATAAATCATCATAGGAAAGTAATTAATTCATATAATTGGGCACTTAGTATGCACATCAAATTTCACCATCATAGAGTAAATATGGTCCAACAAGTACCCATAATCATAAATTTCCTCGAGTACCATTAATGTTATCTTCAAAATGGAATGCAATCATTAGTGAGGGAAATTTAGCTAAATATGGATGGATATACACTGACATCATATGCTTCCATTTCACTTTGGATAATTTATAAGAATGATCCACTTTCTAAATATGGTTACAATATTGTATACTAAATTTTTGTCATTTATTTCTCTCTCTCTCTCTCTCTCTCTCTCTTTTTTTTATATATATATATATATATATATATATATATATATATATATATATATATATATATATATATATATATATATATATATATTTATTTATTTATATATATATAGATATGTGTGTGTGTGTATATATATATTAGTTTTTAATGTTGATTTTATGGTTACCCAAAAAATATTTAAATGATGTTTTGCCTCATGGAATCATACCACTTGGCTCCAAGGTAAGCATGGAAAAGGGTTGTTCCACCTTATGGACCCTTTTTTTGTTAATAATTTTATTTTTATATAATAAAAAGGATTTGATTCAATAAATAAATATTCTATGTATGTTTATATTTTATAATATTTAAGTATAATGAAGTTATAAATAAAATTATTCAAATAATCATATTTCTTTGATATTACATAACAATGTAAACATAAGTCATGATTGCAAGCAATAACATTGAAAAAACACCTTCTACAATGACCAATAGTGCCTTGTAGTTACATAATGATAATAATCAATACAAGAATCCTATAGTAGTGTTTTTGAGTGTTTAACCATAATAATACCCAGAGTGCAGGTAATAATACTATTTTTTTTTTTTTTTAATAAGCTATGTGTGGATTCTATTGGGGACCACTCCCATTACAAAAATAAAACATTACATTGCTCTCATTACATTTCTAACAAGTTAATTAAAGCATATCCAGCTTTACTTTTCTATCAAAGATATTCTTCATTTGCGTTTCTATAAAAGATGTTCTCCATATTCCTAAAACTACTAAGTTTCCACAATCAAATCCTTTTATATTAGATGCCTTCCGAAATTTAAATTATGTCAAGATGAAATTCAAAACCACTAATGGCTAGAATATTTGCTACCCAACTTTAATATCTATAAATTCAAAACCGCTAATGGCTAGAATATTTGCTACCCAACTTTAGTATCTATAAATATATTGTCTGTAACAACCTCACAATTTGTTAATACCTTTTTTTAGGGTTCTTATTCATTCCCCTAAGATTCCAAGATATTATGTTCATTGTTATTTTTTGTTTTTATTTTGGGTTTAGTCCCATTTCTTGTAAGCACTTGTGATATTTGATCTTGTTTTCCCATATCAATATCCCTTCGGGTTTCTTTTTCTATTTCTTTTTGCTTATTGGGTCTTTCTCTCTCTTTTTCATTCCCAACAATACTTCCATCTTCATCAATATCTTCAATCTTCTAATACTATTGTTTATCTTAAATATACCTTTACAATGAATATTGTTGATTAATGTCATCTATTTTTTGAAATTCACTCAACTATTACAACTACATTTTTTAAACTTTAAAATATTTTAATCATTTAGTTGCATGAACATAAAGTCCTGGTTAGCTCTATAAAAGGTTTTGGGTCCTTTCAAAACCCATCCATCAATAAAAAAAAAGTTTTCATTGTGATAATTGGTCTCATCTTATAGCTAGACTCCACTTTCTACACTTTATCATCAATCCATTAATTTTATAGATAAAAATAACTAATATGAAGGTTTTTTTAAAGGAGAAAGAATAGATATTATATGCATGTAAAACAAATAATATATTATATATGTAAATAAACTACATAAGGCTTATTCTTTATATGCAGGTACGTTATATAATACTTATGCTCTTCGTTGTATATCCATGTTGTTGCACATTATATAAGTAATATTTATTTAGATGAACATGTTAGGTAGGTAAGTATGCTCCACCTTAGGGATCAAATTGAAGCCTTCTTGAATCTTCAAATGTCAATGTTTCTTCATTGAAGACCCCTCTCAAAAAACAAATAATAATAGTAATAGGATTATATAATTTACTTTATTTAATAAGCCTAGTTTTTTCATGGTGGAAATGGTTGTCATAATAAGGATCTAAGTTCTATCTTAGGATTACTCTTATAAAAATGTGCAACTAAGGATACCAAAAATATAATGAAATAGGGTGTAAGTCCTTAGAGAATTTGATGGAATATATATTTTCATGTCAACAATATAACCAAAAAAAATTACATGATGAGATGGGGTGCAAGTCCTCGGTGAATTTGATGGATTATAT
Source organism: Wollemia nobilis (assembly GCA_028583015.1). Lineage (NCBI taxonomy): Eukaryota > Viridiplantae > Streptophyta > Pinopsida > Araucariales > Araucariaceae > Wollemia > Wollemia nobilis. The sequence continues at coordinate 14,658,217 of JAQPPZ010000754.1, read as the reverse complement.
ATCCTTGGGTAAATGTCATAACCAAAGAAAATGTATAGTGCGCCATTTGGTTGATGTTATAGAAAAAAAACAAAATGTATAATTTAAAGGAAATTGCGAAGAGAAAATGCTTTCTATAGTGTCCACTTTAGAAAGATATGAGATTTAATTACACCAATATTTAAAATTACAAATGGTGGATACATCATAAAATAAAATTTGAAAATATCATAGTGAAAAATTATCTTACTCATAGTTATAATAATTTCATAGATCCTTCAAGCCAATTTGATCTAAATGATGATAAGAGTGATCATATATAATCTATATTAAAATGCATTATCTATAAAATATATAATATGTAGTGTTTTAATAAAGAGAGAAACGAACAATAAGAAAACTTCCCAAGAAAAATTAAATTAAATAAAAATTTCCCAAAAAAAATATTTGTAAAGTTAAATTGTTATAGTCCCATAGAGGGAAATCCTAGGATATTGGGAGGGATAAGAATATTTTCTAGTCATGACATCCAAGTTTTTGTTTATTTATATTAAAGGTTATGGATTTTTTAATAAGCTATGTGTGGTGGATTTTATTAGGGGCCACTACCATTATAAAAATAAAACATTAAATTACTTTCATTATATTTCTAACAAGTTAACTAAAGCATACCCATATTTGCCTTTCTATCAAAGATATTCTCCATATTTCTCAAACTGCTAAGTTTCCATAATCAACTTTTTTTTAAGAACTAACAACAAGAACAACCCTTACATGACACATAACTCCAACATATAGAAGGAAAATAAACATAACAGTCATCCATCAAAGAGGAAATCAGTTCGATTATTTTTCTTCTATAGCAAAGGTTCTTCCTCCATTAGAGTGGCAAGATCTAAGAATGCATTTTTTCACTTCAAGCTCCTGAGGTAATATCTAGTTGTAACACATTTTGTAGGATATTCATTTTTAGAAAACTATCATTGATTATTTCATAATTAGCTTCAAGAATACCATTTGAGGTGCTAATATTTTCCATGGAACCATCTGGATGGTCTTTAGTAACCATTTGGCTTTTATCAATGATCTAATTCAAATTCTCCTTTTGGGGTTGAGTCTTTTGTTGCTCGCATGATTTTTGTTGGACAATTGGTGCATTGGAGGATGAGCTTCTTTCTTTTGAACTAGGATATTTGAATATTTCGAATCATTCACATGCAAGGCCTTCTCCTCCACCAAGGAGGAATTAGAGCATGATCGGATGATTGAGCATCTCTTCTTTAGGTGGCCATATTGTTGACAACCATAACATCTTAGGGAGAAGTTTTCATATTCAATATTTTGGATCTATTCCCCTTTGCTTGAGGAGATAGTAATGGATTGAGGCCTAGGAACTGAAACATCCATCCAAACAACCAATATTTCTTTACTCATATTAATTTTATTGAATAAATTTTCCTCTATTTGGACATCCATATACTAGAATGCACTAATGACATTACCGATTTTGGTGAATATCTTCTCTCCCCAAAACTCCATAGGGAGAGCATAAAGATTCACCCAGACTGGAAAGCCATTAACTTCTTTTGTAAAGGGGTTGAAACTAGGAGTCCAAGGTCTTATATAAACACCCATTTTTCCAAAAAACCAATTATATATAATCCATTACCCTATCTCTATACTCTAAATTAGAAAATGAAATAGGATATAATGTTTTGGGTAAGAGAGTTACTTGGAATTTTGTATTGGTCCACCAATATTTAATGTATCTTTTGAGCTCCTTCAGGCCTGGTCTTTTGCCCTTGAGTTTGCAAATAATTGTTTGGGTTTCATGATCAATTAGATCCAACCCAAATTTATCCTTCGAAACCCTGATAGAGGGCAGAGATTCATCCACTTGTGAACTCAAGGATCCTTGAGAAATATTTCTTATGATTGAAGAGGCTTTCTCACAAACTGAAGAGACGATCTCCAAACAACTCTCTTCCTTCAATGCTCGTCTGCACCTAGGTTTTGCATCCCTTTCACGAATATTGTAGCCAAATTTGTTGTTTTTTTCATCGCTTGACTGCACCTAGGGTTTACACCCCTTTCATGAAGACTGTAGCCAAATTTTTTGTTTTGTAACATCGCTTGACTGCACCTAGGGTTTACACCCCTTTCACGAATAATATAGCCAAATTTATCACTTTGTCCCATCTATTAAATGTTATGGATTGAAAACAAATAATAATGCAATGTATTGAGCATTAGTTATTGGTATTGAAATTACAATTAAGAAGGAAAGGGAGAATATCAAAATTGAGAGTGACTCTATCATAATTATTAATATAGTTTAAACAATGGATACATATATTAAACCAATAAGAATCTTATTTTTTATATTATAAAAATCCTTATTGATTCATCATGGCATGTGCAATATATCTAATGAGATTAAAAGAAGTTAGTAGACAAATTAGCAAACATAAAAGTCTCTCTTCTTTAGGTTCAAATTTAAATTTCAAATTGCTAATGGCCCAACGATGTTTTCTTTATTTATGAGAAATGACATCAACCATTTATGAGAAATGGAATTTATTTTCCTTTGATGGTTTCATGGTATTAGATAGTGGTTTTAGTGAAGTCTTTCCTATTTGTTATTAGCCCAATGATGTTCTATTTATTTTAACTTGATGTTAGACCTCCTCCTTTGAGATTTTCCTAGTATTTTATGGTGGTTTAAATGAAGTTGTACATGAGGTGTATGTTTAGTAGGATATTTATATTAATGCAGTATGTTATGACATTTGAATGGTGTAAGGTTTTAGGAGGGATTGCATCATTGAGATTCTATAAGATCCTCACCTACTCAAAAATAAAAGGTATACAAATATCTTATCAAAGATGAGCATGACATCAAATCTTCTTGTTTAGTAATTTGATGATATTAGATGGTGATTTTAGTGATATATATCCTTACGTGTATTGTTGAGATCAACATAATATGTCACGATATTTGTATAGTGTAAGTTGAAAGGTTGAAATTGTCCTATTAAACTTCAATAAAATATTTTTGTAAATTTTTTGGCTGAATAATTGTGGCCCCATGAATTTTATTTGCTTATTATGATTAAATCAAGAAACTTAATCTTATAAAGGCATTTTAAAAACTGTATCCTCTTGATCACTTTAAGGTTTAGTCATAATTTCATTTTTATTTTACATGTTCTTTTTTAAAAAGAGGGAAAATGGGTTCTCGCACAAGATATAAAACTTGTAGTAACAAATAATAATGGGTGTATATAAATTCAAACTTGTGGTAGGATATATGATGAATTGTTAAATAAAAATATTTTTGAAACTTGTGGTAGGAGATATGATGAATTGTTAAATAAAAATGCTTTTCTATATATAGATAAAGATGATTCGAACAAATAATATTATTATGGACCATATTTTTGTAGGAATTTTATGGGTCATATAATTATGGGTATTGCAAGGACTTGATCTTGAGTTACAACCTTATAATAAAAAATAGTAAGAAATATATATAAAATAAAATTTTTCATGTGATATAATATTAAATATGTTTAATCAAGGAAGTGTGAGCCAAGAGGGAGTGCAAGCTAGGAGGAAGTGCAAGCTAAGAGGGAGTGTGAACCAAGATTCAATCATGGCAAAAAAATAGTAGGTTCATCCAAAGTGCATCAATGCTTCAAACCCTTACCACAAATCCATGGAATATTTTTTCTAAAAAATTGTTTAAGCGAAGGAACATCATGAAAAATAAGAGATAGGGGCTATGGCGAGCCAAGAGGGAGTGCAAGTCAGGAGAAAGTGCGAGGTAGGAGAGAGTGCAAGCTGAGAGGGACTGCGAGCCAAGAGCGAGATCCATTAGTTAGTATAGAAGAAAAGTCATATTTGAAAGCCGTAATGGGAAGTCATCATGCCCTAGTTAGAAGCATGGAGGCTCAAGTTGGAGATAAGTAGAAGAGCAAATACATGGCAAGTTCGATCCAAGTAGTAGATGTTACACCGAAAGTATCAAGGATGAGATGATTGAACACAATATAATGGTTCTTAAAAGTAGAGGGTTGATATGTAAGTTCCATAGATCATGGTCATGTTTTTTAGATATTCAAAATTAGATCAAGTGGAAGTGGGGATTAAATTCAAAATACTCTGTGACTTTTCTTCCTAAGGGTTTTTTCCTCATCATATTTTCGAGTTCAAAAATTAGGGATAAAATAATGGTTGGTGGCCCATGGTTTAGGGGAAGAGATGCACTTTATTTGAGACCATGGAATGAAAATTTTCTATTGAGACAAAAACTAGTAAGAAGCTTACAGTATGGGTTAGGCTTTTTGGACTTCCATAATAACTTATAAATAAGTATGTTTTGAAGAATATTGAAAATACTCTAGGAGAATTCATCAAGGACTAACTACTAAGGAGCGAAATCATGCTATATATACTCGAATATGTGTTGCTATGGATATTTCAAATCCTTTGCCACAATTCATTAAGATTAAATTTGAATCAAGAGAATGGGATCAACAAGTAGATTATGAAAATATCACATTTCATTGCCACAATTGTTATGAGATTGGACACATGGCAAGAGTTTGCAAAGTGAAAGCTATGAAGAAAGAGACAAAAAATTCTAGCAATGAGATAAACTTCAAGATAAAGAAAGGAAATCATACAGTAATAGAAGCTAGATCAGATCAAGGATATTCCACTCTGAAAGAAGAGGTAAAGAAAGTATGTCTACAATATTATTTGGTAATTTTAGAAGGAATTAAAGGTTCAAAAGAAGATGTGGAGAGAAATCCTAAAATAAAAATGACTAAATAGGTCAATTTTATTGCAGGTAAGTCTTCATTTTTCTCAAGTAGTATAAAATCCTCTTTAGGTAATAAAATTGAAAGGGGTGAAGATGTTATCCCTTGCACTTTAATATTTCAAGAGAAACATAATAAAGAAATGAGGATGGAGGAAACCCATAACAATTTAGGTTTTTTAGGGAAAAAATGGAAGGTGATTGCTACAGAAGAGAATCTTTGCACTTTAGGGTGTCTAGGGCAACATAAAGAAGATTATGCTTTTGAGGTTATTCCTTGCACATAAAATCCTTCAAAATGAGGTAAACCTATAGATGATAAGTCTTACTATGAGCAATGTGAGAAGATTGAAGAGATTGATGAAGTTGAAAGTATTGTTGGAAATGAAGAAAAGAGATGAAGACTCAAGAAGCAACAACAAAGAAAAAAAGAAACCCAGAGGGATAATGATATGGGAAAACAAAAGAAAATATCACAAGTGTTAAAAAGAAGTGGGGCTAAACCCACAAATAAAAACAAAAAATAATAATGACTAATATTTTGGGATATTAGGGGAATGAATAAGAACCCTAATAAAAGTTATTAAAAAATTGTGAGGTTGTTAAAGACAATATATTTATAGATATAGAAGTTGGCCAACAAATATTTTTAACCATTCGTTGTATTGAATTTCATCTTGACATAATTTAAATTTTGGAAGGCATTTGATATAAAAGGGGTTGATTATGGAAACTTAGCAGTTTGAGGAACATGAAGAATATCTTTGATAAAATATCAAAAGGTAAAGTTGGGTATATTTTAATTAACTTCTAGAAATGTAATGAGAGTAATGTAATGTTTTTTTTTTGTAATGGGAGTGGCCTCCAATAAAAGCCATGCATAGCTTATTATATATATATTGAATATGTTTATTAAGTAAATAAAAATATTTTATGATATTTAAATTTTTTAAGTTTATATAAAATTAAAATGAATCTAATTTCTATTATATTATTTCAACAATTACAATAACAGCCGAATGGCATTTGGTGTAATGACAGTTGCCTAGTTAGTATCATCCATGTGGTTGTGAGGTCGATTCCTCTTGTGTTTGCTCGAACGAGCGCTGATATTTGGAAATATTTGTAAACGATGTTCAATATAAAAAAAACAATTACAATAACTTATGTTATCATCAACCCCTTTGTTGGAGGAGAGTTTGAATTTGAGTTACGTCTATACAATTGCATTCCATTTATTATTGTTTCATAATGCCTTAGACAACATGTTAAAATTTATCCATGAAATTAAAACCTAGGCTTTTGTTGTGAAACTCCTCATTCTCCGTCATTTGCCCTTAGATGAATTGGATAAAATGTTAAGATTCACCTGCAAGTTGAGCTTTAGTGAGATGGGTGAAACTCCTTGGTTTCTAGTACTTATTTCAATCTCCTTCAACAATGTATTGGCAAAAGTTTCACTCATACCTTTATTTTTCATTTTTTTTTAATCCACTCCACACATCCCATGTGGTTTGAACTTGGGTCTCCTAGATGAGAATCCAAAGACATACCACTATGGTGTCCCAACATGGACTTTATTTTTTTATTTTAGTTTTTTTTTAATCTTTAATATAATAATTCGCATTAAATAGTATTGGAATTTTTTTCAAAATAAAATTAAATAATTTTTTTTATGAAATTTAACTTATTACTAATAAAATAAGAATTGCAAAATCAAATGTTATTAACTCAACCTATTAGATTCTTCAGCTTTCAAGGAGATCCAGGTTAAAATATTACCAAATGATACTTGCATGTAGTTGCAATACTACTATGTGGTTGTGATGTAATAGCTAAGTAATATGTGATTGTGATATAACGAACTTGTATCAAATTTATACAATTGATTAAAAATAAATAAACAATTTAATTATTTATATTAATTTAATATATATATATATAATAGATAATTAAATTATAACATATTATAAAAATAAAAATAATTTAATTTCTTAAAGACCTCATAAATCTCTTCAAATTATAATTTTAAACCTTTTAATAAAATGCCCTAATTTTTTTTAAAGTAAACTACAATTTTTTTATTTATTAGGTGGAAAAAGGGGTTTTGGAAAGGTTCCGAACCTTTTATAGAAGGATTTTTGAAAGGGTCCCTGAACCTTTTACAAAGCAACAAAAGCTTTCAAAGAGAAACCAAAACAAATTACAAATAGAACTGACCTTAGGGAAAAAGAAACCAAACACCCAAAGGCACCACACTAGAAGAAACAAGATCCAAGATCTGAGAGAACCAAGAGATCCAAAAATGCAAGAACATTCGGTTCCCGCCCAAACTAAACCAAGAACAATCTTTTCAAATTAAAAAAAAAAAATAGAAATTCCTACCCAAACAAAAATCCTATTTCTGGATCTAACTTCCTATGGTAGGCTCACAGGTTCACTCTTGACAAGTTTTGGCCAGCAATTTCCAAAGAGTATGCTTGCACCAACCCAACACCTCGAGTCCATAAATATTTCTCCTACAAGATCTGAGATAGAAAGCACATTGCACCAAGCGTTACAAAAGGCACAAGCATAATCTTGTGGGATAATCCCAGAATCCACACAATATTCTACCCAACATCTCATCATCTTAGCATAGCAGCAGAAAAGTTATTTAAACCGCACAACCGAACAACCATACCCCACAACCTCACGAAGATGGTACCACCATACCCCACAACCTCACGAAGATGGTACCGCAAATGGCAGGGCTATCCAAAAACCCAAAAGCACTTCTCCAACAAATTATTGCATAAAATTGGTTCAAATACCCAAATCTTAAGTGTCAATCCCATTCTAATTACTTTATTAAAATTAATTTGTAATCTTCAAAAAAAATTAATTTTTAAATTAATAAAATATATATATATATATATATATATATATATATATATATATATATATATATATATATATATATATATATATATATATATGCATAATCTTGTGGGATAATCTCGGAATCCACACAATCTTCTACCCAACATCTCATCATCTTAGCATAGCAATAGAAAAGTCATTGAAACCGCACAACCGAGCAACCATACCCCACAACCTCACGAAGATGGTACCACCATACCCCACAACCTCACAAGGATGACACCCCAAATGGTAGGAGCTATCCAAAAACCAAATGCACTTCTCCAACAAATTATTGCATAAAATTGGTTCAAATACCCAAATCTTAAGTGTCAATCCCATTCTAATTACTTTATTAAAATTAATTTGTAATCTTCAAAAAAAAAATTAATTTTTAAATTAATAATAAAATATATATATAAATATAAAGATAAGCCATATCTTCACTATTGCTTGGGTATTTTTAATGAGAGATTTAAGACTTAAATTTAGAGAAAATAGGATAATATACCTTATTAATAGATAGCACAACAAATGACAAGTGCCTCCTATACATAATGAATATATATATATATATATATATATATATATATATATATATATATATATATATATATATATAATCTGTAATACTTTTTGTTTGATAATTTGAATGTTGTTATTATAAACCCTAGTTTTGATAAAGACTTCAACAATGTCGTTATAAACCCTAGTTTGTTGAGTGCTCGATTGCTACCAGTGGGACATAAAGGCAGCCCACTGACAAAAACTCAGCCACTATCAACTAGTCAATTCCTTTGGATTAAAAGTTTTAGAGTAATGCATGGCTCGGGCATTGCCACTATAAACCCTACTCCACTGGGCACACTGCCACTATAAACCTTGGTTTGTTAGGTTAAGATAAAGTCAACTGAACTTTCAAACAAGCACTTGATCAACCAACCCACCAACAAGCACTCTGCCACTATAAACTCTAGTCCGTTGGGTAAAGACTGGAATGACCACTCAATCAACCAGCCTACCAACAAACACTTGGCAGCTATCAACTAGCTTATCTTTCCAACAAAAAAATTTAAAGTAAAATACAGATTTTAAAAAAAGTCCAATCCTTTGTGTAATTTGAACTTAAATATCTTAAATAAAAACTAAAAAGTACCCTAAAGAAAGACAACCTTAAACAAAAACACGTTTTACCTTGCCACCATTCACGTGCGAGGCATACGAAGAAAAAGGATTATTTCACCGTTAATTCAAAGCAACTTTTATTGGAAAACTGGGAAAATTCCATAGCAAAGGCTGGGTGATGACACCGATAACATCAAGAAACAACGGACTTGTTCAATGTGTTAGTGTCATTTTTAAAATTAAAACCTGACATTAGCATGTCTAAAACAAGCCACACAAATCCTAAACAAATCTAAATGTGAATGACAACTATCTTAACTAATTTTCAAGGTAAAAACAAAGCTAGCAAACATATGTCCTCATCAAAAACTTAATATAGATTTATATTGCCGTAATGCGACACAGAACATTGAGCATAATGGAAGGAAGCGTGCAATTATCACTAAAGAACAGATGTTATGGGCTGTTTTGTGCCAATTATACTCTATGAGGTGCATACAACATTGTTGCTTAAATATTTGGTTTTATGCTCTTTTGAACTCTACGGTTTAGATCAGAAAAAAGGTATTTGGATTCCAGGCCATTGTTTTAGTGGGTTGCTTTCTCATGATCAATTCCCCACCATAGCAAAAGTCCATACCAAAGACCTGGTTACCACAATTATTCATCACTTGTCCTATTTTCATTTTTAATATTACTAGGATGAGCTAAATTGGTCAAGTTTTCAAACAAAATGAATTATGGAAGCCCATCAGTTTTTGTTTTTTTCAATCATGTTAAATCCACGACTACTTAGGACAAAATGTTGGAAATGTTTGGAAATTTATTGTGGAAACTATATGGAGAAGCATATGTTACGTTGGTGGTGGAAATAATTGTGATGAAGATGATCTTTAATTTGTGTTAATCACAATTTTTTTTTATTAATTTTGATTTTTATGATTATAATATTTTTATCATTAATTTTTTAATATATTTTTTATTATTTTTTATTTTCAAAATAAATATTGAAATCAAAATCCAATTTCACCTGTTTTCATATTTTTAATATAATTTACAAAGTTTTCTAAATAATTATAAAGGTTTTCTATGCTCATCATAGCACAGTTTTCTGATGAAATTTTATTTCATATTAATACATTTTTTTTGTTTTATATATAATTATTTGATTTTTAGTAATTATAAAAGTTCTATAATATTTTTAAAAATATATTTAATAAAATAATTTTTTTTTAGTTTTAATTTTATATATATTTTTCAAAATTTAATAATATCCTTATACTCAAGTTTCTATATATAACTTATTTTAATATTTGAAACAAATAACTATATTGAACAATTGATCACATCATAAGCACCCTTCAAGTCTTTATGCTTTAGTTTGTCCTCCAAAAACACGTTGATGAGAAAGGGGATTCTTTCATAATTCATTTAAGGCCTCTAAAATTCCAAAACAAGACAAATTCATGACAATGATGGCATTTAAAAATGTGAGGTCGTAACATTTCCTTGGTGGCATTAAGGTGTATAAAAAGACAAAACATTAGTGATGTCCAACTTATTTTGGGTTCATGTTGTTATAATGGTACACAAAACATTGGTAATAATGAAAAAGTTTGCGATTGAACCATTTAATTCCCCAAAGGTTGTCCATTGTACAATGCCATCAAGTATTTGGTTGTATGCTCATTAGTTGCTCTCCTAACTTAAAGAGTGCAAACTTTTTGACTTCCCCATGGTTAATTTGTTAGAGGTGTCTCCTTAAAGATGGTGTGCCTGAAGTTTTCTAATCAAACATTTGACTTTGATGTTTAATTTAGAAAAAAAACAAACAAGTGTCTTGTAATGTTTAATCCTATTGTTGCATGAACAAGTCAGAGTTTATGTAGATTATATAAGATATTGTTCCGTGTGGAGGACAATTTAAAGATTAAAAAATAAATATATATATATATATATATATATATAATATAAAAATAGAGTGGTTTGACCAAGTGGCTTGAATACCTTTGGAGCCTTTTTTGTTTTATTTTGACCAAGCGGCTTGGATGTCCTTGGAGCATTTTTGATTGAATTTAAATTTTTATGTTTTTATGATTTGTTTGTATTTTTGACATATTTGAATTTTTTTGTATTTTTGACATATTTAAATGTTTTTGTATCTTTGACTTTGAATGTTTTTTAAATTATAGTTTAAATTTTATGGGTGGATTTTTATGTTTTTATTAAATATTATTTGTTTAAATAATTAAATTTCTTAGTTTTTAGAGAAGAGACTTAGATGTAATATGTGGGATTGTTTTCAATTCCGTATAACTTGATAAAAGTGTATAGAAAATAAGGAGAAGACAAATAGTTTGAAAACTTTAAGGAATCAATAAATAAATGAAAAACTCTAAAAATTTGAAAGAGAAAAATTAACAAATGTTTGTACTTTAGTGTAACCTCTTCAATGCATTATCAATCTTCCTATTGCAACAATTTAAAAATCTAAATACATTAATCTTTGTAGCAAGATCTTAATGGAGTGGTAAGTGGGGGTGCTCTTTCTAATGAGGTATGGGTTTCGAGTCTTTTTATTGTCACGACCAATGTGAATGTGTATCTTAAAAAAATACAAACAAAACAAAAAAAGTAAGATGATTAAATTTAGCCACTTATAGATATCCTAGGTTATTTTAAAAATTAAGTTTGTGTGATAGACATAAATGTTGAGCAATCTATTGCATAAGTGAAACCAACTCAAACTAGATTTTTCCACCTTTAGTATGTGATCATTTCAACCAATGTATTTAGGATAATAATTTGATTAATGTTGTAGAGAGGAAGATTTAAAGAAACAACCATTTGATTAACAATAAAATTTATAAGATGAGTCAAAATTATTATAATAATTTAAACAAGAATACCTCGAGTCTAGAAGTCCAAAATAACTAATTTTGATTCCTTGTACAAGAAAACTAATTCCATCATTTAAAACCCAAAATTGTAAGTAGGATCTACAATATAAACATTGCTTCTAAGATTTATCTCATACATACATCATATAGTGCTCCTACTCATGAAAAACAAAAACACAAGAATGAATGATAGATATGTATCTCAAATAAATAATTAAAGTTCAACATGGAATAATAAATACAAGTAACATCAATTTAAGTAATGCTCTTTAGTTTATGAATGATAAATATGTATCTCAAATGGATAATTAAATTTCAGCATGGAATAAGAAATACAAGTAACATCGATTTAAGTAATGCTCTTTAGTTCAAGCTTCCATGAAAAGCTTTCACCTCTCTTAGACACAATAGAAGAAGAAGAATTTGTATGGCATACCTTGATCTCTAATAAGAGGGATATGATAATGCTTTCCACCATGGTCATGGCATTGGTGCTTTGCCATTGTGTCTATTTGTTAACATTTGTTTCAAAGTTATGGTATAATAGATACCATGTCAGGGCTCCCTAAGTGAATGGACATCAATGTCCACTTCGACTAATTTTAATATGATCTTCATTCAATGCTGATGAGCAAGGTGCAACCTAAGTATTGTCATTGTTGTCAACACGATCAGGTTGATCAGTTGATGCAATGGTTAGAAGTTGATTGGTGAGCAAGGTGATGGATAGGAGTTGTTTGTTGAGCAAGGTGCAGCAAAAGCATTGCAAAAGTATTGTCATTGTTGTCAACACGATCAGATTGATGCGATTGATGCAGTTTAGAGGTCGATCAGATCAAGTGCGAGAAAGTTTCAAGGAAAACAGAGGTGACCCAGATTCAGAAAATGGCAAAAAGAGACAAGGAAGAAAACTGTCGCGATATCGCGACATGTTTTCTGTCGCGATTTCGCGACATGGTCGAGGAGAGAGAAGGCGCAGCCAAAAATGTCACGATTTCGCGACATGTCGAGTTTTCATTGAGGAGAGAGAAAATGTGTCGCGATTTCGCGACAAAAAGTAGGAGAGAGAAAATGCACGCCAAATTGTCGCGATTTCGCGACATGGCCGAGGAGAGAGAAGATGCGAGCAAAACTGTCGCGATTTCGTGACATGTCGGAGAGAGAAGGAAACAAAGGTGTAGCGATATCGCGACATGTTGAAATGAATGGAAACAAAGGTGTAGCGATATCGCTACATGTTGAAATGAATGGAACTAAGGTGTAGCGATATCGCTGCATGTTGAAAATACATGGAACTAAGGTGTAGCGATTTCGCTACGTGTTGAAACAAAGAGAAACTAAGGTGTAGCGATTTCGCTACATGTTGAAACAAGGAGAAACTAAGGTGTAGCGATTTCGCTACATGTTGAAACAAATGGAAACAAAGATGTAGCGATTTCGCTACAAGTGAAAAGACACAAACAAGAAGATGTAGCGATTTCGCTACTGCATGGAGCAAAGAGCGTACGGAAGCCAGAAGCGTCGCGATTTCGCGACGAAGATAACGATGACGTCAGCAAGGGCCGAAAGTGTCACGATTTCGTGACAAGTTTCAAAGAAAGCTGCTAGAAGCCGAAAAAGTCACGATTTCGCGACAAGAAGATGATGACGTCAGCAAGAGCCGAAAGCGTCACGATTTCGTGACATGTTCCATTTTTGTTGGAGTTGGCAAGGAGAGTTGTACGGAAGAGCAAAGTGTCACGATTTCGTGACATGTTCCATTTTCTCTGGAGTTGGCAAGGAGAGTTGTACGGAAGAGCAAAGTGTCACGATTTCGCGACATGTTCCATTTTGGCTGGAGTTGGCAAGGAGAGTTGTACGGAAGAGCAAAGTGTCACGATTTCGCGACATGTTCCATTTTTGCTGGAGTTGGCAAGGAGAGTTGTACGGAAGAGCAAAGTGTCACGATTTCGCGACATGTTCCTTGGGATGAGAGTGTACGGAAGGAAGTGTCGCGATTTGTGACAGATGATGACGCGAAAGTTGAAAAGTGTCACGATTTCATGATAGGATGAAAGGAAAGCTGCTGGAATCCAGAAGCGTCGCGATTTGTGACAACATTGATGATGACGTCGAAAAAGTTGAAAAGTGTCAGGATTTCGACGGGATGAAAGGAAAGCTGGCGAAGCGTCGCGATTTCGCGACAGATTGAGGATGACGTCAGACAAAGTTGAAAGTGTCGCGATATCGCGACAAGATGCGAGGAAAGCTTCCAAGAGCCAAAACGGTCATGATTTCGCGACATGCTTAAGGATGACGTCAGCAAAAGTTCTAAGTGTCGCGATATCGCGACATGAGCGAGGAAAAGCTTTCAAGGCCAAAATGGTCATGATTTCGCGACAACCTTCAAGGTGACGTCAGCATAAGTTAAAAGTGTCACGATATCGCGACAGGTAACAGTCTGGCGGGTAAAACCCGTAGGAACATGCAAGGTGACACGTGTCGAAAAAGCAGACAGGAAAATCATGCAGCCAGTTACGTAAAATGTAACTGATGTCAGATCTGCAGTTACAGATTGACAAGTGTCAGTCATGCATTCGAACAGCCGTTTGCATGTATTTGAAGAATCACATATGGAATTTCAAAAAAGCATTCGAAAAGCCATATTCAAAGAAATTGAACAGTCAAAGTGCATGAAACAAAATTGCCATACTGCATGGTTTCAAAAGACGTATTGTAGGGTTTCGAATAGTTGAAGTGCATGGAACCGAACAGTCGTATTGCATGGATTCGAACAGTCAGAGTATGTGATTCGATTGCATGCAAGATTGAAAGGTTATAAAAGAATAATCGTACAGAGAAGAAGTTGCTATTGCGTGATAGAAGATGCTATAGAAAGAGGCTGGTTGTAAGTGAGCTGTAAGAGTGTTGTAAGAGATTATAACAGTGTTGTGTTAATGCTGTGAAGAGCTGCAAGAGCATGCCATATGAAAGGGTTGTAAGTGTGCAAAAGGTAGAACCGTAAAAGAGTGTATGCTTCCATGAGATTGATTTGATTTAAGCTAGATCAGTGAGGATCTTGTAACACTGAAGGCATTTTTATGTCAATCAAAATTGAAAATAGAAATCCAAGTTGGTGCTTGGAATCAGGGGTTGGTGCTCCTTCCAGTTGATGCTTGGTAAATTAGGGGTTGGTGCTCCTTCCAGTGGATCTTGGTAAATTGATTGTAAAGTTGGTGCTTTGCAATGGCTGGATTTGGATGGGAGTCCAAGCAGTCTAGTTTGAGGAGTAGCCAAAACTGGTGAACCTCGTTACATCTTGTGTTATGTTATGCTCTCTTGTGGTACTTGCTGTTTCTGGTTTTAGCTTTCTTTTGTTTTGGCTTTAAGAGTTAAAGCATTAAGTTTTAAAATAGCTGCACTGATTCACCCCCCCTCTCAGTGCCATTGTAAGACTAACAATTGGTATCAGAGCCAAGTTCCCAGTTCAAAGCTAAATCGGTCGGGGTTGATCTTGGATTAGTTTACAATGGGTAAGAAGAATATATTATCCTCCATTAAGGCATCTCGGTCAGTTTCAATTCCTTCAGAAGAGAAAATTGCACTAAAGAAGGAAGAAGAAGTGAACTCTGAAGTTTGCAATGAAAACCTGGAGATTGAAGTAGATCTAGAAGGTGAGTTGATCGCCGCTCTTGAAGAGTTAAGTATACAAAAGAAAAGCAACAAAAGACTGTCCAAAAAGTTGGAAGAATACGGGGATGAGATTGAAAATCTCTGTTTACAAATTCAAGAGGCCAAGAAAGCGGGAAGAAGCCTTGAAGACACAATTGAATGATAAAGTCGATGTATATAGCAAACGTGAAGAAGAATCTAACAAAACTGTTAGTAATCTAAAGTTGCAAGTAGATGTGTCCAAGAGGGTTGAAGAAATTCTCAAGTCTCAGTTCAATGAGAAAAAGACTGCTTGTTGCCAACAAGAAGAAGAGATTGTTTCTTTGAAGAAACAACTAAAAGAGGCCAATATAAATCTCAAATTTGAGAAAAGCACAGAGTTGCTAGATACAATGATAAATCAACAAAGAAGCTCCACGTCTAAGTTTGGTCTTGGATATGAAGCTGAACAACCTTCATCCTCTAAACATGCAGAGAAGAAGAAGTCCTCGGTTGAAGGTTTGAAAAAAGAAAATTCTGAAGCTGAATCCTCAAAAGGAAGAAATCATCAAAGAAAATCTACAGCAAAGCAACCACAGCAACATAAGTTCTCTCACTCTCACTCTTTTAATAATAATGCTTTTAATGGCTATTGTTCTAAATGCAACTACTATGGTCACAAGGCATTTTATTGTGGATGAGAATAATAGATCAAAGAGTTATCCTTGATAAAAACACATCTGCTTTCCTGAGTGAACACCCTGTGCAATGTTTTAAATGTAATGGCCATGGGCACATAGCAAGGTTTTGTCCAAGAATTTATGTATCCAATCTAAGGCCAGACCATAGATTTCATCAGACACACATAATGCAATACAGACAGGGAATAAAACATGTGCAATGTTTTAAATGTAATGGTCAAGGGCACATAGCAAGGTTCTGTGCAAGCACTTATGTATCTAATCTAAGGCAAAACCCTAGATTTCATCAGACGCAAAGAATACAATACAGACAGAGAATAAATCATGTGCACAACAGAAAGGAAAATAATCATCCTTCAAGAATGCACAAGAGACAACCCCGCAAGAAAAATGTTCAAGTTCACGAATAAAGGCAAAATAGGGATGTAGTTGAAAAACTCAAGCCCAAGTTCAGGGAAAGTCCGGAGAAAGACAGAAGAAAGGAATTCGTGTCTCCTTGGACGGAAGGAGATTACTCCTCTTCCGCTTTAAGCGGCTCCAGGTGGCACATCCTCAGGGGGAGCAATCTTAAAATTTTATTTTAATGCTCCTATGTTTTTGGGCCAATTTTCTGAGGATGAAAGGTAAGAAGTCGAGTTATTGTTGTTTGCAGCTAAAGTGTGTTGTCAGTTCTTGTTGTTGTTTTTGAAGGTGCCGTGAAGTGTGCTGTTTAATTTGAAGATTTGTCACATTTGGTAGTGTTGAGATATGTCACCGTTGTATCGTTGATAATTCTTCCACCAACTTGTTCATTACTTCGGATCATAACAGTTCAGAATTTTTTTTTGTGTTTGCTCTAGCTGCATATACGTGTTTCGAGCAGCGTGTATTTGTTTTACACTTTGAGGTAAAGCTTACAAGATCCTTCTTGTCGCCTTGGTAAGATTATTCAATTCACAGACAGTTCGGGTTAACTGTTGATAAAATATCAATCCGAGGTTAAGAAGTTGAGGTTGAGTAAGGGGCTCTATGGTTGGCCATAAAGTGTTTGTCAAAATGTCTTCTCCAAGATTTGCACTGTTAAAAGTAAAGTGATCTACAGTATCTGTAGAAAACTCAGATCAGGTTTTAAGTTTAAAAAGGAATCTGGTTGTGCCGCAGTACAGTATTTATTGCTTGCACTAAGTTGGCAGTAAATTTGTAGAGTTGGTACAAGTGAGTCTCCTATCAATTTTATTGAAAGATGTGAAATCTGCTTGTTGAAGTGAAGAAGCGTTGGGCGAGGTGCCAAGTTTGACCCATGTTGTGGGCAATTTCGTCTTGGTCGTGATGCTCGTGGATAGCAGCAATAAAAGCGCTTTAGCTTTTGTGGTGGTGTTATTCACTTTCTCCAAAGGTTGGAGAACTAAGTTTGGCCAAGGTATATCTTTTATTATTATTTGCTTGGAGTATTTTGAATTGACTTGGCAAATATAATTGATGGAGGTATAAGGTTAAGTTGTCATATTTTGCTTTGACATTATCTTATTGGCATGTTTTGATGATTGTGTTTAAAGAAGTGGAGCTAAAAGGTGTAATAAAGGAAGTTCACTTTATTGCTAATTTATTTTTATTCCTTCCCTAAATTGGTTGAAAGTTTGAGAGTTGTGTGTGGTGTCGACTTGAAGGTTCAATTATCTTCTACTCAAATAAGGTATGGACTCATTCTTCTTATGAGTATGATTGGTGTATGTTTTCTGAAATAAGGTTGGAGTGAAAAGGTACTCTTCTAGGTATCCCTTGGCTTGGTGTAAATCCTAATTTCTGGTTTGAGATAGTGGAAGCTTTGTGCTCTAGGGCTTATTTTTGTGAGTCTAGCTACTTGCATTAAGTTGGTGGAACCCTTGGTTGGCTGTCTTGAGTTTAATAGTTGAGTTTGAGATTGGGAATTAAGTATAGAACATATTGAGTCTCTAACAATTCTCTGTATGTTTCTATGAAGTTGATAAATCACATTGGGTCTCTAACAATTCTCTTTGTGGGTTCATGCTAAGCGTGGTTCTAGTGAGAACTTGTGTGCTGATCCGGACAAGTTCTATGTGTGCTTCTTAAGCGGGGTTCTTAGTGAGTCTATGACAGAGTACGAGAGGGTTGAGGCTCGGAAGACAGCGTGATCCGAAGAGGTCATTTTTTTCCAAGTATTGGCTAAGATTTGACTAGACATCGGGATCAAATTCTCGAGAGGGAGAATTTATGGATCCGTTCATCATATTGCTCATGTTTATGCTTTTTGCTAAGCTGGATTAATTTTTTGCCTGTGAATGTTGTGCATGGACTAAGGGGGAGTTTTGCAGCCGCCCTTTGGTATTATTGTCAAAGGGGGAGAAGAATTACAGGTAATTGCAGACAATTACGTGTGTTGCCAACAATTCCAAAGGGGGAGATTGATGAGCAAGGTGCAACCTAAGTATTGTCATTGTTGTCAACACAGTCAGGTTGATCAGTTGATGCAATGGTTAGAAGTTGATTGGTGAGCAAGGTGATGGATAGGAGTTGTTTGTTGAGCAAGGTGCAGCAAAAGCATTGCAAAAGTATTGTCATTGTTGTCAACACAGTCAGATTGATGCAGTTGATGCAGTTCAGAGGTCAGTCAGATCAAGTGCAGAAAGTTTCAAGGAAAACAGAGGTGACCCAGATTCAGAAACTGGCAGAAAGAGACAAGGAAGAAAACTGTCGCGATATCGCGACATGTTTTCTGTCGCGATTTCGCGACATGGTCGAGGAGAGAGAAGGCGTAGCCGAAAATGTCACGATTTCGCGACATGTCGAGTTTTCGTTGAGGAGAGAGAAAATGTGTCACGATTTCGCGACAAAAAGTAGGAGAGAGAAAATGCACGCCAAATTGTCACGATTTCGCGACATGGCCGAGGAGAGAGAAGATGCGAGCAAAACTGTCGTGATTTCGTGACATGCTGGCAGAGAAGGAAACAAAGGTG
The DNA here is from genome assembly GCA_028583015.1 of Wollemia nobilis. Taxonomy (NCBI): domain Eukaryota; kingdom Viridiplantae; phylum Streptophyta; class Pinopsida; order Araucariales; family Araucariaceae; genus Wollemia; species Wollemia nobilis. The sequence continues at coordinate 14,639,202 of JAQPPZ010000754.1, read as the reverse complement.
TAGCGATATCGCTACATGTTGAAATGAATGGAAACAAAGGTGTAGCGATATCGTTGCATGATGAAAATACATGGAACTAAGGTGTAGCGATTTCGCTACATGTTGAAACAAAGAGAAACTAAGGTGTAGCGATTTCGCTACATGTTGAAACAAGGAGAAACTAAGGTGTAGCGATTTCGCTACATGTTGAAACAAATGGAAACAAAGATGTAGCGATTTCGCTACAAGTGAAAAGACACAAACAAGAAGATGTAGCGATTTCGCTACTGCATGGAGCAAAGAGCGTACGGAAGCTAAGCGTCGCGATTTCACGACGAAGATAACGATGACGTCAGCAAGGGCTGAAAGTGTCGCGATTTGCGACAAGTTTCAAAGAAAGCGCTAGAAGCCGAAAAGAAGTCACGATTTCACGACAAGAAGGATGATGACGTCGGCAAGAGCGAAAAGCGTCGCGATTTCGTGACATGTTCCATTTCTGGAGTTGGCAAGGAGAGTTGTACGGAAGAGCAAAGTGTCGCGATTTCGCGACATGTTCCATTTTGAGAGGAGAGTTGTACGGAAGAGCAAAGTGTCACGATTTCGCGACATGTTCCATTTTGAGAGTTGGCAAGGAGAGTTGAGATGGTAAGGAGAGTTGTAGAAAAGTGTCACGATTTCGTGACATGAAGAAGGTTGCAAGCGTGAGATTTGCGACAAATTGATGATGACGTAAAAAGTTGAAAAGTGTCACGATTTACGAGGATGAAAGGAAAGAAGCAAGCGTCGCGATTTCGCGACAGCATTGATGATGACGTCAGCAAAGTTGAAAAGTGTCACGATTTCACGACAGGATGAAAGGAAAGAAGCAAGCTCAGATTTGGACAACATTGAGGATGACGTCCAAAGTTCAAAGTGTCGCGATATCGCGACAAGATGCAGGGAAAGCTTGCAAGATCCAAAACGGTCACGATTTTGCGACATGCTTAAGGATGACGTCGACAAAAGTTCTAAGTGTCGCGATATCGCGACATGAGCAGAGAAAAGCTTTCAAGGCCAAAATGGTCACGATTTCGCGACAACCTTCAAGGTGACGTCAGCATAAGTTAAAAGTGTCACGATATCGCGACAGGTAACAGTCTGGCAGGTAAAACCCGCAGGAGCATGCAAGGTGACACGTGTCGAAAAAGTAGACAGGAAAATCATGTAGCCAGTTATGTAAAATGTAATCGATGTCGAATCTGCGATTGATTGACAAGTGTCAGTCATGCATTCGAACAGCCGTTTGCATGTATTCGAAGAATCACATATGGAATTTCGAAAAAGCATTCGAAAAGCCATATTCGAAGAAATTGAACAGTCAAAGTGCATGAAACAAAATTGCCGTACTGCATGGTTTCAAAAGACGTATTGCAAGGTTTCGAACAGTCGAAGTGCATGGAACCGAACAGTCGTATTGCATGGATTCGAACAGTCAGAGTATGTGATTCGATTGCATGCAGGATTGAAAGGTTATAAAAGAATAATCGTACAGAGAAGATGTTGCTGCTGCGTGATAGAAGATGCTGCAGAAAGAGGCTGGTTGTAAGTGATTTGTAAGAGTGTTGTAAGAGATAATAACAGTGTTGTGTTAATGCTATGAAGAGTTGCAAGAGCATGCCATATGAAAGGGTTGTAAGTGTGCAGAAGGTAGAATTGTAAAAGAGTGTATGCTTCCATGAGATTGATTTGATTTAAGCTAGATCAGTGAGGATCTTGTAACACTGAAGGCATTTTTATGTCAATCAAAATTGAAAATAGAAATCCAAGTTGGTGCTTGGAATCAGGGGTTGGTGCTCCTTCCAGTTGATGCTGGTAAATTAGGGGTTGGTGCTCCTTCCAGTGGATGCTGGTAAATTGATTGTAAAGTTGGTGCTTTGCAATGGCTGGATTTGGATGGGAGTCCAAGCAGTCTAGTTTGAGGAGTAGCCAAAACTGGTGAACCTCGTTACATCTTGTGTTATGTTATGCTCTCTTGTGGTACTTGTTGTTTCGGTTTTAGCTTTCTTTTGTTTTGGCTTTAAGAGTTAAAGCATTAAGTTTTAAAATAGCTGCACTGATTCACCCCCCCTCTCAATGCCATTGTAAGACTAACAAATGCCTATAAGTAGCCATATAGACGGGTCCCTCATATTGTTGTTCTCTATCCAAGTGTCTCGAAAAAGATCAAGAACATCACTTTCCCAAATTTGATACTCCTATGAATTCTTCCTAAGATCATGCGTGCTTGAGACATGTTTATAGTAAGAGGAGTTGGCTATAGAGAATAATTTTTAACATTATAATTTGCAACTCATTGTAATTCATAGCTACACTTTTATCATTCTCGATGGAATATTGTTAATTATGTGAAATATTAAGTTTGATTTTTTTAATGTCATATGTCAACTATTCCTAGCAAATTAATGGCATTTCCCTATATGTGTGTGGAACAAGACTTGTTGTACATGTAACGCTATTATGATAAACATCACTACACTTTTTCGTCAAAAATCCTTTGGAAAATAACAAATATATAAATTTATAGTCTAAAACTTATAAAAAATAAGTTCAAGATGTTTTATTCCTAGACAGTTTAGATTATTGAAATGATATAAAATGATTTTAATTATGCCCACTAGAACAATCTATGAGACCTAGAGCTTTAGTACAAGATGGGGAATGGTGTACAATCCTACTCTCTTTTGGATTCAAATATTGGATCTAATATTAAAAGTTCCAAAGTCTAACAACATCCAAGGAAAAAAATTGTTCAAAAAAGTCAAAAATCTCAACATCCTCTTATCATCTTTTGAAGTGTGTTTTTTATGAATTTTTTTTTTGTGTTTTTCTATTCCCAGTTTTTCAAAAAGTTCCATTAGTGAGTTTACTTTTATAGTGTCCTCATATGCAATCTTGATGTCCTTGTAGACTTCATATTCCATGACAAAATATTTTGTCTCCACTACTCCTATTATGCAGAAGATACATATTCATTCTGACCATACCTCTTGAGGAATTGTCCATATTTCATTTTTGCATCTAAGATGGTGTGAACTAGATCTTAGTTGGGCTATAAATATTTTTCTTTCCATTTGATCTTTGCAACTATATACTTCTCTTGGTTGTATTCACAGTTTGGGTTAAACCCCTTGATATATAACTAATTTTTCCTTCCTAAATATTCAATCCACATGACAAGTATGAATTTTTCCCTCATATGTTATTTTATTTTTTTGTTGGAGTTTGGAATCTCATGATATTTAATGCTATATTTTCCATTTATTTATTGTTTTGTTTCATCTATAAGTTTTTACTTCTATTTTGTTTTTATTTGATTAGTAAATGAACATTTCTTCAAACTTTAGAATAAGTCAACAAAGATATTGTTAAAAATATTTGATTGATGATATCCATCACACAGAAATTATATGGATTTATTTACTCATTGTTTGGTCCTGCTATGATAGAATTAATAATATTTATAGACAAAGTTGTCTCTTGAGGAATTGTCCATCTCCCATTTTTGCATCTAAGATGGAGTGAACTAATCTTAGTTGAGTTATAAGCATTTTTCTTTTCATTTGATATTTGCAACTATATACTTCTTTTGGTTGTATTCACAGTTTGGGTTAAACCCCTTGATGTATAGCTAATTTTTCCTTTATAAATTTTCAATCCACATGACAAGTATGAATTTTTCCCTCATATATTATTTTATTTTTTGTTGGAGTTTGGAATCTCATGATATTTAATGCTATATTTTCCATCCATTTTTTGCTTTATTTCATCTATGCGTTTTTTCTTCTATTTAGTGTTTCTTTGATTACCTGTTTTTACAATCTACTATCTTTCCTTTTTTTTCTTTGGTTAAATGAACATTTCTTCAAACTTTAGAAAAAGTCAACAAATATATTGTTAAAAACATTTGATTGATGATATCCATCACACATAAATTATATGAATTTACTCATTGTTATATCCTCCTATGATAGAATTAATAAAATTTATAGACAAAGTTGTTATTGATGACTAATAAACATTGATCCAAATAATGTACATCTAATTTGGCAGTTCACTCTTCCCTAATTTAATCACCTCATCTTAATTTCTCCTTTGTTATGAAAGAGTGGTGATTAAGTTTAACTAAATGTTTGATTTTTTTAGTTTTAAATTATTTAAAATTCTATTTATGTCTATGTTTTAGATTTATATAATTTTTTATATATTATATGTTTATTGATATGTGATTTAAAAAATAAAAATATTATATACAAAATAAAATAACAAATGGTATTAGTTGGGAGGGAGTAGGGAGGTCTCCCGCTCTGGGGGAGACCACCTATCCATTTTTTCTACTCCCTCCTTGGCTCCCAATCCGTAGATCCCTTGAGGATTTTTGGCTCTCCTGGTCTAGGATTTCATTCCTTGGCCTTTATTTTCTCTTTAGGCTCATCTTTGTTTTTTCTACGTATTTTGAATATATCTCGGCTTCTTAGGGGTTTTGTTGTTGGTTCAGTGCTTGATGCTTGGGTAGTTGGTGTTCCAGATCTTCAATATTTTCTTGGTGGTGGGTTGACTTCGTTTTGCCTAGCATGTGGAGCTGGTTCAAAAGATCTTATTTCTCTACATATTTCTTTGGTCGTTGGGGGAAAGGCCTTGTGTTTTTTTGTTTATTGCAGAGATGGGTTTTTTCTACCCTTCTTCCTAACTAGGCGGTGGGGCATTGGGGATTTTTGTGTGTCTTGAGGTTGGTGGCCTGTGTGACCCTATTCCTACGATTATTTTGGTCTTGGGGGGACCCTGTGATGTCACGATATAAGCAAAAATAGGGTCACGTTGATGGCTTCCTGGATATGATTCCTAGAAAACCCTTTGTTTGTTTGTTCCTAGAGGTTTCATTGTTGCTCTTCACCATGAAGTTCTTTCTAGTCTTGGATGGGGACCTTGTGCTTTTCTATCCTTCGTGGGTGATGATGTTGAAATTTATATTACATTTTAAAATATTTTAAACATACATTCACCATAAATGTAGAAACATATACGAAATAGAATTATGTATAGATGAAAAATAAAAAAAGAGATAAATGACAAGAAAGGAAAGAATTAGGGGTGGATGCCCATAGGCATCCTAATATTTCATATATCACAAGCTTATACAATGGATTGGTCATTAGGGGTATTTATAGGAACATTTAATCCTCAATTAAATGTTAAGCTCAAGTCAACATAACTTGACTTTAATGGCTTTTTAGCTAGATTTAATCATAGGTCCCAATATCCAAGATCTAATCAAACTCAAATATAAATTATATGAAGGCTCATTCACAAAATAATATCAATATCAATGAATATAATATTCATGAAATATAACAATAATAATATAACACAATGAACAAACTCACTGTATTATGAATCAAATATACAAGATATATTGTATTAATATTTCTCGATATTTCTTCAATGCTTGATACAATACATAGAACTTTGTCTTCATAATATAGCCTTACACATGACCTTTCAATACTTTGACTATTGCTCTTCTCACATATCTGAGAGATGCATCCTTTACTATTCCACACATAAGACAAATCTCTCATGTCTTTTGACTTTACATCTTGCCATATACATGTGACTCTTTACTTGCATACTTGATGCATACACACATGACTCTTGACTTATATGACACACTAGACTCATCCTACATATTGACACATATTTTAGAGAAAATATAAATCACACACCCTAAACTAATAATTCACACTCTAATCTAATATTTACAATAGTACAATTGTACCATGGGGGTACTTTAGCATCTACCAAATAATGTAATATTATCCACAAACTTGAAGGTTAAATTATAATATACTATATGTATTAAACCCTTTAATAAAGGTTAACCACAAAGGTGGACTAACCAATATCACTAAAGGTGAATACATCAAAAGTGTTCATAGGATTACATCAAGATGTGTGTAGGCTTACATATAGATGCTTGTAGGATTATATAGAAGAATATCCATAGGTTTACATAGAACGATGTCCATAGGATTACATATAGAGTCCTCGTATGCTTACCTAGCACTTACCTATAGGCTATCTCAAAAATATCCATAATTACTTCATCACTATAAACCTTGGCCTAATAAGATCATATTACAACTATTTCAATAGATGTGAGGATTATTGATTGAGTTATAATACTTCATTTAAGATTTGGATTTCATATAATGACTTTACCTCGCTGAACATCTGAACAAAATATCTAACATTTTAGAAATTTAAAAAATCAAGAGAGTGTACTTGTAAAACCAAAAATACATATTTTGTTAGATTGTTATATATTGGGACTTGCCTTAGGGTGAAAAAGATTCAAGATTTTAAACATCCTTGTTCAAAATGCATATTTTACCTTAAGCAATTATTTCAACATGGTCTCTTAATTTGGTCAATTAATTAATATATAGCATATAAATTATTTGCATGGAAATATTAATTTTTACTATAGATAATTTTAAAAGGTATTTAATTTAATTTAATAAAACTTAAGTTTAATTACGTGATTAATTGATCCAAATATTGAAATTTTAATTTTATTGAATTTAAATATAAACATTTAAGATTTACATTAAATTTATGTGGATATTGACCATTAAGTATATATTATTATGTTTAATTAAGTCTTTTTGATATAGGTCATAAAAACCAACCTTACTCCAGCCTAAATTTCCATGGCTATCTCAATTTTTGAGGATGGGATACAAAAGATGTCTTGAAACATACTGCAAAGATTTCTCATATATAATATACTCCAAAGTCTCTCATAAAAAATTAATACTTAGTATGCAAAGTCTCATATATAATATTTTTCATAGTCCTAATTAAATTCATCTAAAAAAGGTATTTAGGTTCTTGAACATCCCTTTTTATTTTTAGTATTATACCTTAGAAATATGGTGATATATGATTGATAAAAGAGAAAATTTTGTATTGTATTTTGAAATAATTATTTAGCAAGATATTTGCTTGAAATCTTAATAGAAACCTAAGAATACTAATAATCCTCTAAGGATCAATCCAAAGAATTGTATGATAAATTGAACAAGTTATTAAAATATTTTTAGCTAGGTAGATCATGACATTTTAGTGGCTTTCATAGAGTTGCTTGATATGTTTTTCTTGTTTGTAAGGATTATAATGTCAAGTAATAATCCCATGTTTTTAAAGAATGTGATTAGAATAGTGATATTTGAGATTTGATGCCTTAAAAATACTTGGTAGGATACATTTCAAAATTGGGGCTTTGTACAAGAAGAGCTTGATAATGACCTAGGTCTATAGATATTTTTTAGATTATTTTATCCCCAACCATAGTTATAAGATCATTTGTTATAGAGAATTTGAAAATGTTAATAGAAGGTTAAACCTTATCTTAAATGGGTTAGTGATCAAATTAATAGATGCATTTTATTAATTGTTTATATGGAATTAAAATGAGTCCCACTTGTATTACATCAAACCTCATATTGATCATGCAATAAAATTTGGTAATTATGCATGTATTGCTTAGGAAGATTTGAACCTAGATCTCTCCCTTGAAAGATGAGTTATTTAACCAACTGAGTTCGTTCCACTTGATAATTGTTAGAGAATATTATATTGTTTAATCTATAGTTTATATTATTTGTGTAGGATATGCATGTGTCATAAAAGTAAAGTAATTCAAAAGTTAATAGTCTTGAATACAATTGGCAAGATGAGAAGCCAAAAAGTCATACAAGAGTTGCAATAGTCAAGAACTTGAAGAGTCGTCTTATACAACTATATTATGGAGACAAAGCTCCAAATTGTAAAAATAATAAAAATGATTGAATACATGATATTTTATTTTATAATTAAAATTGTAAGTATTCTTCATACGTGTACATGATTGATTTTTAGCAATTTACATTCATATTTGATATTATAAGTGAATGTTAATTTAGTATTATATTGGCCTAGATATATACTTGATTGCTCATATATAATTCTACTCTTGATTACTGATATATCAACCTATAATATTGTTGTATTATTTACATTAGTACCTATGGTATTTTAAGATAGTTAATCTTAAACGTCAACAATGATATCAAAGTTACCACTTAACTCTATCATTCTTGATAGAGTTATATTAGCCACCAATATATCGAAGTATGTCCACTTTGAAAGAAAATAAGACTTGGACTCTATTTTGAAGGTCTGATTGAGTAGATATTAAGAGGACAAGGATAATTCGTCCTAATTTGGATGCTAGGATCTTTCCACTTGGTTCAAGAAAAACTAGTGAAGACTAGGACTTAGCTAAAATTGATTAAAGGTCAACTCAAATAGAAGTTGGATGTTCGGGGATATTCAAAGTCACCCTGATAATATTTTTTGTTCTCTAGGAAAGAGGAAAATCACTATTAAATACTGAGAGAGCCAACTCAGGAGAAATTTGGACATGTGAGAATATTTATAGTCACCCTGATATTGATTTTGGATTCTCTAGAAAAGAGGATAATCATATTGTTCTTAAGTATGACCTAATATGTTGAATATAGATAACAAAATATTGAGAAACATCAAATCTTCTAGGGATAGAGAAGCATCTAAGCTTCCTGAGATTGAGAACCAGTATAAGCTCCCAAAGAATATATAAGAGTTGTATTGAGAAGTACAAAGAAGAAGCCTATAGAGATAAGGACAAATAGAGGTATAGAGAAGTTCTAGTTTGATGCAGGAGCATCCAGTGGCAGCAGAGAAATCTTGCATCAACAGAAAAAAACAAAAAAAAAATTTAAGTGTTTTGCCTTGGTGTTTGTTAGCCGCCAGTTGGGCGGGAAAGTAGAATTTAAAATTTTATCAGCCGCCAGTTGGGCGGGAAAGTAGAATTTAAAATTTTGTCAATCGGAAGTTGGGCGAGAAAGTAGAATTTAAATTTTCAGTCTTCAGTTGGGCAAGAAAGTAGAATTTAAAATTTTGTCAGCTGCCAGTTGGGCAGGAAAGTAGAATTTAAAATTTTGTCAGCCGCCAGTTGGGTAGGGAAGGTAGATTTTAAAAGGGGATTTTGGATCTAGAAATAGGGTCTTTGATCTAGGATTGGGCTCCAATATTGAACAAGTCTAGCATTGTAATTTATGCCCCTTTAGGCTGGCATTATGAAAATAATTCTAATTTAACTCCTTGGATTTTTTTTTTGTTCATGTTTGTTGATCCTCATCAAGTGGTATCAGAGTGGGAGTTCCTGAGTGTGTAAACAGATCGTCGAACATGAGGCAGTTTACACCAAGATCTGTGGTTAAGGTTTGTGAGAGAAGTGAGCAGAATGCCTCCACAAAGAAACCGTGGTGGTGGGAGAAATATGGTGCCAGAGGAAGATTTCAGAGCATTGCAAAGGCAAGTTTAGGCTCTGCAAGAGGAGCTGTGTAGAGGGTTTGAGCCAAGGAGAGAAGATGGAAATGAAGATAAAGTTGAAGAAGAAGAGGACCAGTTTGAGGAAGAAGAAGAGGCAGTAGATCTTGCACAAGCCAGGTTATACAGAGCCATATCTCAAATTGGAAAGAGACCGAAGATGGAGGTTTTTATGTATTCTAGAAATATTGATCCAGAGGAGTTGACTGACTGGATCAATGATTTGGAAGAATACTGTGAGTATCAAGAGGTTGAATATCCTAAGAAGGTCAAGTTTGTTAAGACCAAACTGAAGGGTCATGCTAGAATCTGGTGGAAAGGAGTACAACTTGACAGAAATAGAAGGGGAAAAAAGAGGATCACTAGATGGGAACAAATGGTGGAAAATCTGAAGAGGCAGTTTATTTCGGTATATTATGAGTTGGATCTGTTGAAGAAGATGCAAAGTTTGAGACAGTAAGGAAATTTTGTCAAAGAATACACCGATGAGTTCTAGAAGATCTTGATCCGAACCGACCATTCTGAGGCTAACAAGGAGAAGGTAGCCTATTACATCAATGGGTTGAGAACCAGTATTCAAGAAGAGTTGAGTCTGGTTAGGATGAGCACCATTGAGGATGCTTATCAGTTTACTCTAAAAGTTAAAGAAAATCTGAATAGAAGGTTTGAGGGTAAGCAGAAAGGAAGAGGTCATGGAGAAATAATTGGTGGAAGAACAGATGGAGGACGAGATGAGAAGAAAGAAGAAGCTAGAAGTAGTCAGGATCAGAAGGGAGATAATGATTACAGATCTCGTGGTCAGAATAACTACCCAAGAGGAAGAGGTAGATTTGGTCGAGGAAATGGAGAAAGAGGGTTTCGTGGAACCTGCTTCAACTGTGGAGAAGGACCATAGAACATTGGTCAGTGAACAATGCTTAGTCAAGTTTAATATTGGGAGATACCAAGATGACTTCCTGTGTGATATCCTGCCTATGGATGCTTGCCATATGCTATTAGGAAGACCATGGTAGTTTGATCGCCGTGTAGTCCATGATGGACATGCCAACACTTACTTCCTAACAAAGGAAGGAGTGCGCCATAAACTGAAGCCACTGAAGGAGATGGATGAAAAGAGTTTGTTGACAACAATGAGAGTGGAAGTTGTGGGGTTTGAAGAACTTAAGGGTTTGTACCCTGAAGACCCAGATTTTGCTAAAGCTTGGAGAGCTTGTATAGCCCTAGTTACTCTGGATAGGACTGTCAACAAGAGTACTGGTAAATCACCATTCCAGATTGTATATGGGAGTAGTCCAAGAAATGCTTCTGAGTTGAGGAAGTTGGATAGGGAAGAAAAGAATAGTGTTGAAGCTGAGAACTTTGTAGAGAACCTGAAGGATTTGCATGAAGAAGTAAAACAACACATCAATAAGATGAACACTTAGTACAAGATAAAGGTTGATAAAAAAAAGAGGTTTAAGGAGTTCCAGGTTGGTGATGAAGTCATGGTGCACCTGGGAAAGGAGATGTTTCTTGCTAAAACATATAACAAGCTAAAAATGAAGAAGTTTGGACCATGCAAGATCATACAAAAAAGAGATTCAAGAAATGCATATGAGGTGGAGTTGTCGAGTGGATTGAACATATCACATGTGTTCAATATTTTTGATTTGGTAGAGTATCATGAAGGTGACAGTTTTAAGGAACCAGTTGCAGAGTTGTGGAGTGTTTCGACATCGGCTCCAGTGATAGAAGAGATAGAGGAAATCTTGGATACCCGCATCGGCATAATTAAAAGAAACAGGCAATATGAAGAATATCTGGTGAAATGGAAGGGAAGGCCTACAGAAGATTCGACTTGGCTGTCCAAGTCCGAGTTTGATCATCTTGGTTTTCCTCCAACAACAAAGAAGTGAGGTCACTTCTCAAACTTACCCTGGGTGTCTGATGCAGGAGCATCCAGTGGTAGCAGAGCAATCTTGCATCAACAGAAAAAACAAAAAAAAAATTCTAAGTGTTTTGCCTTGGTGTTTGTCAGCCGCCAGTTGGGCGGGAAAGTAGAATTTAAAATTTTATCAGCCGCCAGTTGGGCGGGAAAGTAGAATTTAAAATTTTTTCAACCAAAAGTTGGGCAGGAAAGTAGAATTTAAATTTCAGCCGCCAGTTGGGTGGGAAAGTAGAATTTAAAATTTTGTCAGCAACCAGTTGGACGGGAAAGTAGAATTTAAAATTTTTTCAGCCGCCAGTTGGGCGGGAAAGTAGATTTTAAAAGGGGATTTTGGATTTGGAAATAGGGTCTTTGATTTGGGATTGGGCTCCAATATTGAACAATTCTGGCATTGTAATTTTTGCCCCTTTAGGCTGGCATTATGAAAATAATTCTAATTTAACTCCTTGGATTTTTTTTGTTCATGTTTGTTGATCCTCATCATAGTTATTTAGAAAACCAGAAGCATCAGGTTGACTATGGCAATTTCAATCTTGGCCTTGACTTATTTTTCAAGAATTTTTTGAAAGAAGTATTATTCTATAGTAGAGAATAGAGCTACCAAAGTGCAGTCTAGAGACAACAAGAAGCATCAAGTCATAATAAGTATCTATTTAGTGGAGCTATCATCCACCATAGAGAGTGGCTAGTATCTAAGCAGCCAATATATTTGAGTGGCCAACATCTAAGCGGCCAATATAAAAAAGTTTGAATAGCAAACTAAGAATCCTACATAGGAAAGACTAAGCGGTTAGCTAGGAAAAAGAGGAAGGCTACATTGGGCATTGTCCAAGAATTCAAGAGCACTGTTCAGATTAAAGCTATGCTATAGCAAAAGGGTACGGTCCAGAGTTAAGCATAAGCTATCCAGTATTAATAGATATTAAAGCATGTTCCAATGTGTCATTTCCCAAAAGGGATTAGAGCATATTGTGTTGTTTAACATTAGATATTAGAGCACAGCACGTCATCCAATAAAAGGAAAGTATGAATACACTAAGTATATCATTCAATCGAAGGATATAATGAATGCACTAAGCTGAAGGAGATAATGAATGCACTAAGCTGAAGGATATCATGAATGCACTAAGACAAAGGAAATTAAGAATAATTTGAGCATCCAAAAGACATAACCCTAGGATGTCATACCATTGAATAAAATCTAGCTAGAACCCAAGATTTATGGAATATTGAGTGTCATGCTTGGGAAATTCAAATACCTGAGAAAATGCAAACATTACAGTCAGGATTGAGCACAAAAAATGGAGTTAACAGAGGTAGTATCCATACATTACTAATCAAAGGTGTTATTATTAGTTTCATAATGTTCCAAAGGAAAGGTATGTTAAATTACCTCCTATACCTTTATTGCTTGGAGGGAAAGCAAGTTATTTAAATTTAAACTTTATTAAGTTTTATAGTAGGGAGTTATAAGGTTTTCTACCCTATTAGTTTTTGAAGTTTATTTATTTCAAATTAAAAAAAATGAAAAGGTCTAAAGTTATTTAAGGTTTGGAGTGAAAAGGATTTAATTATAAGTTTTTAAAGCTTTGAAGGTTTGAAATTTAAGAAGATTTAAGTTATTTGAGATTTGTTTCTTTTTGTAATATTTGAGGGGAGTTAAAAGTATTTCTATTTCAAATTAAATTTAATATTTTAGAATCTATCATGGATTACTGGTATATTGATTCTGGAGCAATTAGGCATATGATAGGAAATAACAATGGTTTAAAACCTTTTAAGAGAGACATGAAAAATTGGTTGTCATAGTAGATAGTATGACTTATGAGGTCAAAGTAGTAGGATATGATTTAATTGATTTATCAAATTAAAAGGGGATAATTAATAATTTACTATGGATTAAACACTAATCTTCTTTCAATATCTTAATTAATGGATCAAAATTTAGCAGTTGAATTCAAATTTCTAAAGGACAAAAAAATGTATCATTACCAAACAAGGAAAAGTCATAGCTTTTGGTTCTTATAAGAATAGTCTATTAATCTATACACATCATCAAATATGGTGTTGAAAATAGGTATATCAAAATCATTAGAACTTTGGTATAAAAGGCTAGGACATATAAGTGTATCTTCATTGAATGAGATGAGTAAACATCAAATGGTTAAAGGTTTACCTAAACTCTTATGGGAATCTACAGTCTGTCTAGAATGTCTTGCATGAAAGCAACATAGAATACCTTTTGAACTCAGTCTATATAGAGCTCAAGAACCATTGGAATTAATATATACATATTTATGTGGTCCAATGAATGTTACTAGTCTTGGAGGACATAGATATTATCAACTATTTGTTGATGACTATTCTAGAAAAATGTGGGTGTATTTTATGAAATTCAAATCTAAAGCATTTAGTTGCTTCAAATAGTTCAAGTAGTTAGTAGAAAAAGAAACAAAAAAATCAATCAAGAATCTTCGTTCAAATAGAGGGGGAGAATTTTTATCAAAGAAATTCAATTCCTTCTTAGAAACAAATGGTATAAAACAACAACTTACAATAGCATATTCACCTTAAAAAAATTGTGTTGTAGTAAGAATAAATATATCTATTATGGAAACAACTTGTATGCTAAAATAAGCACATCTAGATCATCAATATTGGGCAGAAGTGGTTAAAATAGTTGTGTACTTACAAAACAGATCACCCACAAGAATGCTAAAAAAAATTATTCTTGAAGAAGTATAATCAGGACAAAAACCAATAGTAGAGAAATTAAGAATTTTTTAATGTAAGGCATACATGTATGTTCCAAAGCAAAGAAGACCTAAACTAGATGACAAAACTATGTGTGGAATATTTCTTGGTTATGATGATAATTCAATAGGATATATAATAATTGATCCAACTACAAAGAAAATTTACATAAGTAGATATGTATTTGATGAGGGAAATAAAAATGTTATTAAAGAACAAAGAATTGATATAGGAATAATTTTATATCTTTCAGAAGAACAGGACTCATCAAGTGAAGAAATAAAATCTAAAACATATGATGAGCAAATTGAAAAATTAGAAACTACTACAACACTACAAAGGAAAGAACCAATATGGCTTAGAGATACACTTAAAGAATCAAAGTTAGAGAAAAATTTAGATCTTACTATTACAAGACCACAAACTTGTAGCTTAACCAGAATAAACATGGGATTGATAAGTTCTATAGTAAAACCTACAACTACTCAAACTTATTTAAGTCATCCAAAATAGAAGACAACCATGGAATCAAAATATGTAACATTAATGAAAAATAAAACATGGAATCTAGTTTATCTACCACAAGGAAAGAAAGTAGTATGATGTAAGTGGATCTACAAGATAAAATACAAAGAAGATGGTTCTCTTGAAACATACAAAGCTTAATTAGTTGTAAAAGGATATACTCAAATATGAGGAATAGATTATGAAGAAACCTTTGCACCAACAGTAAGAATGACTACTATTCAAACAATTTGTGCTTTAGTAGCACATATTGGATGGAAACTTCATCAAATAGATGTAAAAAGTGCATTTCTTAATGGTGATATCTAAGAATATGTTGTAAGCACAATGACACTGAGAGGGGGGGTGAATCAGTGTGTTTTTTAAAAACTTCTAAAACAATTAGATTATAAAACCAGCAGCAGTTTAAAGCAGATAAAAGAGATACTAAATGCATCAAGAAAGCATCACACATAACACAACATTTTAATGAGGTTCACCAATGTGGCTACTCCTCAAAAATACTGCTTGGACTACCATCCAAATCCAGTCAATGCAAAGCTACAACTTTACATAATCCTTTACCAGCACCAACTGGAAGGAGCACCAACCCCTTAACTTTATCTGCTTCAACATAATGGAGCACCAACTCCTATTTTACCAGCACCTACTGGAAAGAGGCACCAACCCCTTAATTTGCTAGCACCAACTGGAAAAATTGTTTTCCAGCACCAACTGGAAAGAGGCACCAACCCCTTAATTTTCCAGCACCAACTGGACTTCAATATTGAATAAAAAAATGTTTGACATATACCTTTGTTATTGCAAGACTCAAATTGGTCTACATCACCTTTGCAATCTCTGTGCACTCTGCTCTCTCTTGCACAATCACTTCACACAGTTTGTTGCACTGCTACAGCCAGACTTTGCAATCAACTTTGCCCTTCGCACTTCTCTGCACACTCTGCTTTCTCTGCGCACACGCTTCGCACACTCTGTGTCGTTTCACATTCTGCTCTCTGCTCAACACGAACTTCACTTTCACAAACACTATGCTCACATTCACACTTTATCTTTACACCCCATCTTTCAAACTCGAAGAAGCCCTCCTTTTATAGAAGAAATTTCAGGAACAAACCCTAGAAGAACATCGGCTGAGAAACCCTAAGAATGTCGGCTGCAAAACCCTAGAAATTATCAGCTGCCAAACCCTAAAATCCGTCGGCCCAGATTTAACTTTGTCGGCCTCAAACTCTTCTACCACCTTCATCACTTTCCTGTAGCTTATTTTCGTGAAATAGTAACACGTCGGCCCTTTTAATTTAATTTAATATTTTAATTTAAATTTTAAATAAAATAAAATTTAAACTAAATATTTAAAATTAAATATCTTCATCACCGGGGCATCTTTTTCAATGAAACAAAAAGCCAACTTGGGTTTTAAGAAAAACCCATTTCAAATCTATTATCCATGGTTTTAAATAAAACTTTTTATTTTGACTGCCTTGGTTTTCACAAAAAACCTTTTCGCTTCTTGACATCTCAGGTTTTGAAGACTTCTTCTTCTCATTCTGAATTATGTTTTCTGTTTCTATGCATCTATCATTTAAGGACTCATGATCAGACTAACTTTTGAACTTTATCCTCTACATCTGAGTGACTTCTGAACTGTCTTGTCCATTGCATCATTAGATCTAACTGACTATATTGACAACAATGACAATCCTCCTGCAACACCTTGCTCAACACTGAACTCCTATCCATTGTACTTTGGCTGCACCTTGCTGTTCAATAAACTCTTGTCCATTGCATCAATAAATCTGTCTGACTGTGTTGACAACAATGACAATACTGTTTGCTGCACCTTGCTCAACAGAATAGATATATATATATATATATATATATCATAGCCAGAAGGGTTTGTAATCAAAGGATAAGAACAAAAGGTTGTAAATTGAACAAATCCTTATATGGTTTAAAGTAGGCACCAAGAGCATGGTACATAAAGATTAATAATCATTTGTTATAGCACAATTTTAAAAGAAGTTTATCAGATCCAAATCTCTATACAAAAAAGGTTGGACTAGACAAAATAGTACTTATAGTATATGTTGATGATATAGTAATCACAAGAAGCTCTAGAATTTTGATAGATGAAGTTAAAAGGGACCTAAAAAAGGATTTTAAAATGATGGATTTGAGACCTTTTCATTATTGTCTTGGATTAAAATGTTATCAAAGTGAAAACAATATCACAATAACACAAACAAAGTATGCAAAATTATTACTTGAAAAGTACATAATAGAAAATTGTAAATTCAAAGATACACCTATGGAAAAAGGATTACAATTGTCTAGATATAATGAAACATCTCTAGTTCTAGCCATATCTATTGTCAACTAATTGGAAGTCTTCTATACTTAACAAACCCTAAACAAACAATTTTTGTTGTAAATTATCTTTCAATATTCATGCAAGAACCTAGATAAATTCATTGGAAAGCTACAAAAAGAATACTACAATATATTAGCAAGACTATAAAATATGGGCTAATATATAAAATAAATGAAGATGATGACAAGTTTTATCTATAGGGATATTCAGATTCCGATTATGCTCGATCAATAAATAATAGAAAATCTACATTAGGCTATGTATTCTATCTTGGCTCTAGACCTATCTCTTGGTATAATAAAAAATAAGATGTAGTAGCACTTTCATCCATAGAAGTAGAATATCGTGCAACAAAAAATGTAGTATGTGAGGCACTTTGGTTACAATATATATTGTCAGATATGGGAATTAGGAGAACTCCTACA
Organism: Wollemia nobilis; assembly: GCA_028583015.1. NCBI lineage: Eukaryota > Viridiplantae > Streptophyta > Pinopsida > Araucariales > Araucariaceae > Wollemia > Wollemia nobilis. The sequence goes on along the minus strand of JAQPPZ010000754.1, from coordinate 14,621,768 downwards.
ATATTAAATTGTGATAATCAAGAAGTACTAAATTTAATCAAAAATTCAATTATTCATGAAAGAAAAAACACATTGAAGCTCAATGTCATTTTATCAAGGATCATGTTCAAAATCATCATATTCAATTGAAACATGTTTCTACGAAATACTAGATTGCACAATTTTTACAAAAGCACTTGGTCGAAATAAATCTTAGATATTCGAAAATCATCTATGTACATCGAGAGAATTTCTCATCAAATAATGTAATACAAGGGGGTGTTAAAGGAAATTACATTGTTTGATCTATAGTTTATATTCGTTGTATAAAATATGCATGTGTCATAAAAGAAAAGTAATTAGAAAGTTAAGAGTCTTGAATACAAGTGGTAATATGAGAAGCCAAAAAGTCATGCAAGAGTTACAATAGTCAAGAACTTGAAGAGTCATCATCTTATACAACTATATTATGGAGACAAAGCTTCAAATTGTAAAATCAAGAAAAATTATTGTATACATGATACTTCATTCTTAAATTCATATTATAAGTATTCTTTATGCATGTACATGATTGATTTTGGCCACTTATATTCATATTTGATAATATAAGTGAATTTTATTTCAATATTATATTAGCCTGGATATACACTTGATTACTCATATATAATTCTACTCTTGATTATTGATATTTCAATCTATAATATTGTTGGCTTATTTACATTGGGACCTGTGATATTTTGAGATAGTTAAGCTTAAAATCCAACAATAATTTAACATAGCTACATAATTATCAAATACAACTACTCTTTTTGAAAAGCCTTAGTCCAAATTCATCATTCTTTTTCATAAAAGTATTAAGACTATTAGAGACCTAATAGCTTAATAGAGTGAATTTATTGGTCACATCTAAAGAAATAATTCAATCTTATCTAGGTTAATGCTTCTTTATTATTATGTCATCCAGAGCATCATGGTTAATACATTTTTGTACAAACTCAAAATCATATTTCTAATAGTACTTAATCAAAAGATAAGTGATGGAATATAAATATATTTTATATGAGAGAATGTACTAAGACTATTGTATGGAATTATCTCTTCTTCATCACATGAATACTTAATTGTTGAAGAGATTTATTGTCATCACCAAAACTTGGGCTTGCTAGTTTGGAAGTATGGGAATTAAATTTCCTCCAGTACCATTAATGTTATCTTCAAAATGGAATGCAATCATTAGTGAGGGAAATTTAGCTAATGTTAAATTCATCTACCAATAGTAGATAATCCTTAATATGGATGGATATACAATGACATAATATGCTTCCATTTCACTTTGGATCATTTATAAGAATGATCCACTTTCTAATTATGGTCACAATAACAACTGTATACTAATTTTTTGTTATTTATGCATTAATGAATGTTTGGTGGATGGAATCTCTCTCTCAAGAGATATATATATATATATATTGGTTGTGGTTACCCAGAAAATTTTTTAAATGATATTTTTCCTCATGGAATCATACCACTTGACTCTAGTGGAACTTCCTTTAAGCATGGCAAAGGGTTGTTCCACCTTATGTACCCTTTTTTTTTATGTAAAGCATTCTTGGAAAATAATTTTAGTTTTATTTAATAAAAGGCTTGATTCAATAAATAAATATTTTATGTATGTTCATATTTTATAATCAATATTATATAGTGTTAACTTTTACAATGTAAATATAAGTCGTGATTGCTTGCAATAACATTGACAAAACACCTTCTATAATGACCAATAGTAACTTGTAGTTCCATAATGATAGTAATCAATACAAGCATCCTATGGTAGTGTTTTTGAGTGTTTAACCATAATAACACCCATAGTGCAAATAATAATACTATTGTTAATTTTTTTCTAATAAGTTATGTGACTTCTATTGGGAGCCACTCTCGTTACAAAAATAAAATATTACATTGCTCTCATTACATTTATAACAAGTTAATTAAAGCATATCCAAATTTGTCTTTCTATCACAGATATTCTCCATCTTTCTCAAACTGCTAAGTTTCTACAATCAAATCCTTTTATACCAGATGCCTTCCAAAATTTAAATTATGTTAGGATGAAATTCAAAACCACTAGTGGCTAAAATATTTGTTGCCCAACTTCTATATCTATAAATATCTTGTCTATTATTTTTTGTTTTAATTTATGGGTTTAGTCCCACATCTTGTAAGCACTTGTGATATTTGCTTTTGTTTTCCCATATCAATATCCCTTTTGGTTTCTTGTTCTCTTTGTTTTTGCTTCTTGGGTCTTCCTCTCTTTTTATCATTCCCAGCAATACTTTCATATTCATCAATCTCTTCAATCTTCTAATACTATTTTTAATCTTAAAGATACCTTTACAATGAATATTGTTGATCAATGTAATCTATTTTTTGAAATTCACTCATATATTACAACTACATTTTTTTAACCTTGAAAATATTTTAATATTTACTGTGCATGAACATAAAGAAAGATGCTTAATAAGAGTTAAGTTTATATTGTGATAATTGGCCTCACCTTATAGCTAGACTCCAAGTTCTACACTTTATCATAAATCCATTTATTTTATTGATAAAAATAATTAATGTGAAGGTTTTTTTTAGGAGAAAGAATATGTATTTTATGCATGCAAAATAAATAATATATTATATATGTAAATGAAATACATAAGGCTTATTCTTTATATATAGGTACATATTATAATACTTATGCTTTTCATTGTATATTCATGTTGTTGCACATTACATAAATAATATTTAATTAGATATACATGTTAGGTAGGTAAGTATGCTCCACCTTAGGGATCAAATTGAAGCCTTCATGAATCTTTAAATGTCGGTTTGTCTTCATTGAAGGCCCCTCTCCAAAAACAAATAATAATAATAGTAATATATAATTTACTATATTTAATACGCCTAGTTTTGTGATGTTGGAAATGGTTGTCATAATAAGGATCTAAGTTCAATCTATCTTAGGCTTACTCTTATGAAAAAGTGCAACTAAGGATACCAAAAATATAATGAGATAGGGTGTACGTCCTTGGAGAATTTGATGGAATATATATTTCCATGTCAACAATATAACCAAAAAAAATTTGCATGATGAGATAAGGTGCAAGTCCTTAGTTAATTTGATGGATTATATATCCTTAGGTAAATGTCATAACCAAATAAAATGCATAAATTTTATAGTGCACCATTTGGTTGAACCCTAAGATTTATAGAAAAAATATAAAATGTATATCTTAAATGAAATTTGAGAAGAGAAAATGTTTTCTTCTATAGTGTCCACTTTAGAAAGATATAAGATTTAATTACACCAATAATTAAAATTACAAATGGTGGACACATCATAAACTAAACTTTAAAAATATCCTCATAGTTATAATAATTCCATAGATCCTTCAAGTCAATTTGATCTAAATGATGATAAGAATAATCATATATAATCTATACTAAAATTTATTATCTATATAATATATAATATGTAATGTTTCACTAAAGAGATAAACGAGCAATAAGAAAATTTGAATTAAAGTAGTAAAAAACCTAATATAATCAACTCTAATAATTGGATTTATGAAAAGAGTCTATGTAGATCATCGATAAAATAAAATTTCCCAAGAAAATGATTTGTAAAGTTAAAATGTTATAGTCCCTTAGATGGAAGTCCTAGGATATTGGAAGGGATAAGAGTATTTACTAGTCATGACATCCAATTTTTTATTTATTAATATTAAAGGTTATGGATTGACAACAAATAATAATGCAAGTTATTGAGCATTAGTTATTGGTATTGAAATTACAACTAAGAAGGAAAGGGAGCATATCAAAATTAAGAGTGACTCTATCATAATTATTAATATAGTACAAAAAATGAATTCATATATGTTGGAACCGATTCTTGAATCCATAGGATTCGATTGTCACGCTGCAAAAATCTGTTTGAAACCAACGAGCTATTACAGGCTCTGTTCAACCTGCCTCTTCGTTCTTTTAAAAACGTATATTGCTAAAATAAAACTACATAATGGGTAAGGAAACCCCAACAGTAATTAAATGATAAAGTCTTGATTACACGCTCCAGATTTATATTATATTATATGTATTAAAATGACCAAGCAAGAAAACAACCATTTGTTATACCTTATGTAGACCAGTGCCTAGATTCGTTGGGTTGTTATAGCAAATTAACAACAATTCTATCATGAACGAAAAGGAGGGGAGGAGGAAAATTGGCATTCTTAATATTATTCGAATATCACAATAAAACCAAGATTTAAACAACAAAAGAAACATATATAATGTGTTCAAAGTGACACACAACGCTCAAACAAAGATATAATAGAAAAGAGACTCAGAATTGTATTGATTTCATAAAGTTTACATGCAGAGTGGGCAAAATGCATTTTAACTCTATTTTTCTCAAAGAAAATATATCAATACAATGAAAATATCTTGTTCAAATAATGTAACAGGACTCTCCTACTCTCCTTGTTCCAATATGGTAACAGTAGAGTCTCTGAATCTCAAGCTCAAAAAGGTAGGAAATAATCTCAACTTCTTGAACACTTTCCTATCACAATCCTGCAGAGCAAAGGGAAGAATAATAAATGAGAGAAAAAAAGACACAAAAGGGGATATAACAACACAACTAATAGGGCACTCAAGTATACCTCTTAGAAAAAATGATATTCTCTAATTGCTTGATGCAGAACTTGATTGCAACTACTTCCTTTTATAGTTGTTGGTTCTTGATTTTGTTATTTCTGGTCCATCTTTGACCTTACACTTGTCAGCATCTGATTAAAATTCAAAACCGGTACAACTGGCTTCCACTACTCTTGTTGTTTTGGTTGTACTCTCTTATTTGAATTTTTCAAATAGTAATTCAATCTAACCAGTGATGGAGGGGTTAGGAGAACCTTTTTCTTTTTCTACTACTTCTTCATGTATTGTTTCTTTGTCAACTTTTTTTGGGACTTTTTTTGTTGGCTCAGAATTTTTTTGTGATGAACTTGCTTCCAGATGTTGATCATTATTTTTATCTCCTTTTCCCTTTTTGGGATTTTTGCAACTTTTTTATTTGCTCAGTTATTAATCTCCATACTTATGTATCAAATGTTGTTGTAATCATCAGCATATTCATCTCTTGCAAAATTTTGTTTTTCTATGTGGCAACAATGAGACTGCTCATTTCATATTGAAAGAGTAACATTTCCACATTATTCACCATAAGAGTAGTTTGACTAAACATTTCAGCCTCATCACCTAATTCACATTCAAATATTTCTATGGTACACTTGAATACTTCTTCTATATTAGAGGCCTCTAAGCATTGATCTAAGAAGAGACTAATATCTTCCAGTATTTCTATTACATCTTTGATCAGATTATCCATTTCATTTACAACATCTATCCACTTCTTTCGGTTTACTCCAAATAAAGTCGCTTTGAAAAACTCAAAATCGAGCTGAATTTTGTGGCCATCATCGGTTATTATCTCTTGTCCTTGCAGTTCTTCAAAATTGTCTCCTATAAAATCTAGGGTAGGGTGGATGACTTCAAAATATTCTTCTCTTTCTTGTAATAATATCATAATTTCTTGAGCAGTTACTCGGATCACCCTCATTTCTCTAAACATCTCAAAAAATCCACTAGAATGAGCTTTTATTTTCATTAACATGTCTTTCTTCATTGCATTCAGATAATGGACATGATCTTGAATCTTCACCACTGAAGGGGGTTTTGCACTTCAAGTATCTCTTCTGGCCAATTCTTCCCATTGTTTTACTTATTAATGCTTTCAATTCTACCTTTTCCTTCTCTTTTTCCAATTATTTCCGTAGCTCTGCAATTTTCCCAATGAATTGGTCTATGGCTTGATTTTGCATTGCCTTGATAACTTTAGCCACTTCACCTTCTTTCCCTAGTACTGATGAGCCTGTGATTTCCTTATTGACTCTGAAAACAAGTAGGTCTTGCAAAGCAGGGAGATTTATCTCTGCTACATCAGATATAGGAGCTTCTAATTGTGACTCTTCTGTAAACTGTTCTCTTATATTTCCCATCCTTGCTATTAACTGTAATTCTTGTTCATCTATAGCAGTGAAGATAGTATGCTCATTTGTTATTTCCACCACAACCTTAGTGGAAGGCAAAGAAAATCTAGGCTTCTTCTTTTCTAAGGTGGTAATATTTGTTTGCTTCTTCACTTGGTGGCCTCTGAATAAACTCCCAATCCTACTTTTTATTATCATATTCATCTGCACCACTGATGGAATTTTAATCTCTTGATTTCTTATTGTTATAGTGGTAGGGATGGCCATGGGTGCCAATTTCTTTACACTTATTACGAGTCAATATTTTGTCAAAAATAGGAGCTATGGCCTATTCTAGGAGAGAAGACTCTTGAGCAGAGGAGCTTACAATTTCTTTCCTTTGGTTGCTCTTGAGCTTTGGGAGATTTCTTGGGTGGCACTGGGTGTTGCCTCTATCCTGAGATGTTCCTCTATGGGAGGCCTGACCTGTTGTTCTATTATATCAGCAGTGTTTATAGTGACCTCCATTTGATCAATACCATGTTCTTCTATTAATTCCAATAAGGGGTCTTCTTTGATTGTTGGAACTACCCCTGGAAAAATGGGTGCTACAGATTCTACTGAAATCTCCCGAAGCCTTCTTAATTTTACAGGGTAATCATAGGCATTACGAATTTGTGTGTTGGCCCTTTTCTCAGGAGGGAAATCCTTCCATACAATTTGTAAATTTGTTCCTTTTTCCATGGCTTCCAATAACCTTTCTTCAAAATCATCCTTTCGATGATTTATTCGAGCATAGTCTCTTTTTTCCATAATTTTACTGTATATCCCTTTGGGGTCATAAAATATCCAAGCTATTTCTTCTAAGTCCATAGTATCCAAATCGAACATTCCCTTGAGCAGTGTAGGGTATACAACAAATATATAATCACCAAAGCGACAGGGAACATTGAACCAGGGAACTTTACCATGTTTCTTCACCAGTCTCATCTTGGCTTCTTCAACTACCTGTCTACATAATTATAGGGCTACTAGGGACAACGGGCAATACTTAGGTAGCAGTTTAGGAGGAATTTTGACCCCATAGAGCCTAATGTAAGTGTAACCTTCCGTAAAAAAGAAATTCACAATCTCCTTTTCTTTGATAAAAGCCCTCACTCCTGGCCCTAATCTCTCAGGGAGCATCCCAGTTAAAAGCCAATGGATTTCTACCATAAAATGGTCACATAACCAACCTAAATGAGTTCGTCCTTCATGTATTCTCCAAAAACTGGTCTGAACATAGGGGCTATCAATGACTTCTACTCTTCTCCGGGCTTCTCCTCCCAATTTTCCCGCTATTAGGTGGATAAAAAATGAGTACTGAGAGAAACGGAGAATCTCTTGTCTTTGTTCAAAAACTGATTTTTTCAATTCTATCATTTCTTGATGCATTTGATTACTCAGTTCTAATTCCCAGGCATAAATTAGGGTGTTATTTGCCCGATTGTATTGTGCAGCTAAATATAAAGTCCTTTTAGTCACTGTACTGAGATCCTGTACTCCTAAGACTATGTTTATCATATCACAAAAATCTTGGACCCATGGCCTAAAAGTAGTTTTCCTAATTGGAAATTTCTTTTCTATTTTCTCATGTGTATCAAACAAAGTTTTAAAAACTTCCATGTCTATGAACATTTGAGATTGGTGTTCGATTACCTTTTACACCAAGAAGGTGGTATACTCCTTCATATTGAAGACTTCTTGGATGTGCCCAATTTTGATGTTGAATACTGGTCGATTCTTATTATCTCAAAATGTTCTTGTTCCTTCGTCATATGCCATTGCTAGCCACACCATTAAATCTAGGTAGAAATGAACCTTCGAATATATTAGCTTCCCAAGGTTATTGTTCCATCTGTTGCTTCTGGGGAAACCCTTGTATTGTAATGTTCGGGCTCTATGATGAAGGTCGACCATTACCCACGAGGTCCTGCTATAATTCTCCATTACATGAGCAAAACTCTTGATGCAGGCATTATCAATCTTGTACTGTTATGCTGGAGTAGGTTTTTTATTAGTTCCATATTTTTGATTGAACTCGTACATCATGCTGTCGGGTATGGGTGGTCCAAAAATCTCAGAGTATGGTGATCTATCTGTGATGAAATTCACAGCTTCCCTAGTGTCTTCCGGTACAAAGACGTCTCCCCATGATGCCATTTTACTCAAGGTAGTGGGCATAGTTCTCTTCAAACAGGCAAACCCAACACTCTCCTCTTCTTTGTATTTCTTGTGTACTAATATTTGTTCTTAGCTCACTAGGGTGGTAGACTCGACTGATATCGTGAGCTCATATACTAGGTGGTGAAATGGGTTTGATAATTCACACGTTTGTCATTAATATGATGCTACTAACTGCTTCTTAAAATTATCCAAAGAAATTCTGCCAACACATTTTTTTGGAGTTGGACCTTAATGGCAGGTAATGTCTTTCATCCTACGTGCACCCTAGGTGCTTTGGTTTGTGTACCTATAATCATCAACAGATCTGCTATTGGCCGCTAGAACCTTTTCTCATCTGATGTGGAACTGTGATTCATGATAAGGATGGCTTCCATTTTGAATCTCATGCCACCTCGACGTCGAACGATAACTAAATCCTCGGGATCAATTACCCTTTTAACTAGGTAGCAATCATCCTAGGGATCTCCATAAGATCTGGTCTTTTATGTGAGTGCCTGTTACCATCATTGATATCTTTAGCTTTCTTGAGTCTACCATGATCAAGCGCAGCCGTTGGATCTACCTTTGTTTATTATGACCTTGGATCTTTTTTAGAACCTTTGAAACACGCGCCACCATTAGATCTGAGTGGAGATGAGTGCATCTGTTGGATCGGTCAGAAAATGCTTATATTTTACCTTCGCTCATTTTTGACTTTGACCTGCCCAGTACCGTTATATTCTTTTAATCTGAACAAAGAACTACCATTAGATTTAGTCGATTCATAACTTAAATATTTGATTCATTCACTACCGTCGGATCTCCCGAGGAGGCTTAGTGCAACCATCGATGTCTAAGGACCTATTTTTTTTTTTTTTTTTTAATATTTTTTATGTGGAGATCCATTATAGCCTGAAACTCGTTTATACTAACCTTCGATCACTTTTAATCATGCACACCATTGGATCTGAGTGGGGATGAGCGTAGCCGTCAAATCTTCATGGTATTTAATTCCTTTGTTTGGCCTTGATTCCTTCACCGTCATTGATCTTCGAATGGAGTCTAGCACTGCCGTTAGATCTTTTGCAAGCTGCATAGTTGTTAGTCGAAAGGGATGCATCTTTAAATTTGACTAATATTGATTTAAGCTAAAAGGGGGAAAATTATCCAATGTATTATACCCTCGTTAATCTGTAATTAATTTTGGCTTTACCTTTGTTTTTCCCGCCAACTTACTATCTATGCTTTCAGCACGATCGTTGGATATTTGATAGCTATTGGCGTAGCCGTAGATCTTGATCAACCTGCGGGTTAGTTAAAAAGAGGCATATAATATTTAAAACTTGATTAAGCCGAAAAGGGAGTGATTAGCAATGCGTTTAAACCCTTGTTAACCTTGTTTAGTAATCTTAATTAATCACATGGAGTTTTTACCATTTTTAATGTGTCTTTTATGGGAGCGCTACCGTTGGATCGGATCTAGATCGAGCGTTGTCGTTCGATCTGCCCAACTTGCTCGATGATTATTTCAAATGGGGGCACGTATCCTTAGTGTTTTATTACCATAGCACTTTAACATGTGATTTAATTAAAACAAGCGCAACCATCGATCTTGAGTTCGCTTGAGTGCTATCATCCGATTCGTCGGATTTGTTCACTGTCTAACTTGAAGTTTTGACCCATGCTAACTCATTAATAATTTGACTCTTGGTGAGCGTAAGTCCGTCGGATTTGGCTTGGCTCAAGTGCATCCATCTAGATCAGTAGATTTGCATGGGTTTTAATCATTTTTGACCTTAGGTTATAATTTTAATAGAACTTTGACTGCCGATTTAACCTTCAATCACTTTTATTGAAGCATCGTCATCCGATTAAACATGATTCAAGTGTGGCCCTCAGATTAAATCTAAGGTGCTCGACTTTTAATTAATGGGGTGCATGCCCTCAAGATTTTAATTAAAAGACCTTAATGCTAACTTAATATTTTTGGACTTTAGACCAAGGTATTTAATATGTATTTCTCTTTACTCTAGAATACCTTAGGGTTTTGAATTTTTATCATTTGATTTAGACCCAAGGGAAACTTATTTTAGGAGGTTCGAAGTTTGGCTTTAAGAATCTGATTAATAAAATTTTGCCCTATCCACTTTTGAGATATTTGAGTAATAAAAAGAGGCACACATTATTAACAACCAAGGTTAGACTTTATCAAACCAACCAATGAAAAATGAAGCTACTCACACCAACTGAAAAGGTGACCAGCATTATGAACATTTCGATTTGAAACAAAAATTTTAAATTTTGGGATTTCAAAGTTGGGTCAAATTTGGCTCCAACATAGGCTCTGACTGGGACAAGATTTTGAAAACATGAGGCACTTGAGAACCACAGAATATCCTGGTTTTATTTTCTTGAACAAAAATAAAAAACTTTTTATGGTTATAAAGCTTGAAAAACATGAATATATATATAATATATATATATACTGAAAAATTGTATGAACAACATGATATCAAAGCTATAGAGTTTTTGAAAACTGTAATTCCTTTTATTCAATTTTGAAACTAGGGTTAGTTTTTTAGAAATAGATGAGTTTTATTTTAATATATGGTAATGATTGTTTTGGCTAAGTCATAAGATATGATTACACAAATATTTTCCAAAGCAATTTACTTCATCATGTTCATGCCCATGTGTGTGTTTGTGCATTTATTTTGATTTATAAATCTTTCAAAAATTTGCCATATCTGAGCAAAATAGTTAAGCCTATATGTGATTTCACTCTCTTTAAAAAATTTCACCATTCTGCAGGGCTCCACTACTAGTCAAGCATCTATAGCCCTGGTGGAGTTACTTCTAATCCCATATGGTTTTACCCTACTGTCAGTCAAGCATCCATAGCCCCGATAGAGGTTTTCCAAGATATCTCAGGTAGTGACTCAATTTAACTTTGTTTTTTTATTTTTCTTTCTCTAGAGAGAAATACTTGGATATATAAGCAAATTGTGCAACGAGTATGCCTGAGTTGAGGATTAGTTTCTGGCTATAAAATATGAGTGTAATGATTTTTGGCTCAACCACCATCTCAAAGATAACTCGGTTCTTTGGACCTTTGAAGTCACCTTAAGTATCATTTGTAATGTGAGGCTTTGACATGATGTTTCAATTAGCTGTATTTTCCTTCTGTTTTATCTCATATCAAACAACTATTGCGTAAACACTCATATTTTGAAAATTGTAAACCTCATATAGATCTAAAATAAATCTCCTTTTTTCTTATTGTTTTTGGGGGAATCAATAGTTATATATACTCATTAAGCTAATAATATCATGTGTACAGTAAACTCAGAATTAAACTAAACAAGAAAAGAAAAGCTAAAAGTAAAACACTCTATTTTTGGGGTTTTTTGTTCTTTTCATTTTTTTTATTTTCTTTTATTTTATTCACCTTCAACAAGGATTGTACATTTTGAGGTGTTGGCCATTAATAGGAATAGCCATCATTTCACCCTGCAAGGTCTGCAACTTGTATGTATTATGACTAATAACATGAGCTATTTGGTATGGATCAATCCATTTGGGTTCAAATTTACCTTTTTCACCATGTTTATCATTTTTAGGATCTCGATAGATGACTATATCTCCTTGAGAAAAAGTAGTACCCTTGGCTTTCTTATTAAAAAATTTCATGGTTTTTTGGTTTTGTTCCATCATTCTATTAAGGGTCTCTCTTCTTTGTTCTTCCAACAGGACAATTTGGTCAAGCCTTCTTTGTATGGGATTGGGGTTTTCATGGTCTTGCAATAAGAGGGAAAGTGCCATTTTTTCTATTCTTGAAGGTAATAGGGCTTTCTCTCCATAAACCATCTCATAGGGTGTTCTTCATGTGTTTATTTTCACAAACAACCTATCAACCCATAAAGCAAATTTAAGTTCATTGTCCCACCCTCTTTTGTTCTTACCTAATGAAATTTTTATTTTGGTTATTATATTCTTATTTTATGGGATAATTCAATTCCATATTCAACACAAAATTCTACCATTTCATATGAAACAAAATATTGTGCATTATTTGTAACCAGCTTTTGAGGAACCCCAAACCTGGTCAGAATGTTTTCTTCTAAGAATTTGATGACTGTGGTAGTTGTAGATGTTCTCAAAGGTGCAACTTCCACCCACTTTGTGAAGTAATTTGTTGCAGTTATGATCCACTTGTGTTGACCAGATGAATTAGGTTTGATCTCTCCAATTTGGTCAATAACCCATTGTGTGAATGGTGCCTCAATGATTAGTGGCTTGAGGGGCATGGCTGCCAAATATTTCTTTCCTACAAAAACTTGGTAGTTATGACAGTTCCTAACATATTTATATACATCTTTAAAAATGGAAGGCCAATAATATCCTGCTCTCATTATTTTATTAGTTGTAGCTCTTGGAGAAAAATATCCTCCATAGAAACCATCATGAAATTCATTGATTATTTTTGGGACTTCGCTTTCATATAAATAGACTAATAATATTCCATTAGGGTGTTTCCAGTATAGCACACCATCATGTATGTAATATTTTTGAGCTTGAAGCTTGACTGACCTCATTTTGTTTGTTGACATATCTTTAGGGAATAATAGAGTTTGTAAGTATGACAATATTTCTTCATACCATTTGCATTCAGTATTATTTATTCTTCTGACATCATATGCCTCATCTATTGTGAGAAAATTTTCAAATCCTTCTTCCTCTTTTTTGGCGAACAATTTTGCTAAACCCTACCCTTTGACAATTTTAACTATTTTGAATTTAGCATCATATTGCAGAAGCTTTACCATCCACCTTGTTGGTCTTCCTAATGGATCTGATTTGAAAAATATCTTTTATTGCTATAAAAGGGATACATTAGTAAACCTTATTTGAGCCAAATATACCTTTGAAGTGTTCTAAATATTGGATGACTGCATAAGCATGTTTTTCTAGCAAGGTGTATTTAATATGTTCTCCTTTTAACCTTGAGCTCATGAAAGCTATTGGCCTTTCATTATTTTCATCATCCTTCTATGAAAGAACTGCAACAATAGAATGTTCAGATGCATAAGAGTAGATATTAAAATATTTGGTATAATCCGGGCAACTTAGGGTTGGAGTGGTTGATATGGCTTCTTTAATCTTGTTAAATGCTTCCATATTTTCCACTATCCATTTTATTTCTCCAGTTTTCTTAACTATGTCATTTATGGGTTTGGTCATCTCTACAAAATTTGGGACAAATCTTCTGATGAAATTTATCTTGCCAAAGAATGACCTGACTCCTTTTAAATTTTTGGGAAGGGGAATTTTTGAAATAACTTCAATTATGTCTAGATCAATGCTTATTCCTTTTGCTGAAACTCTGTTAACCTAATAACTTTCCTTGTGCAGTCCCAAATATGCATTTCTTGGTATTCAAATAAATTCCAAATTCCTTGCACCGAGCAAAAACTACAGTTAAATGTTCTAGATGGTCTTTTGTAATCTTAAAAATTACTGTGATATCATCTAAGACTACAATTTTGAACATTAATCCTTTAAAGGCAAAGTTCATTTCTCTTTGAAACGTAGAACCTACATTCATTAGTCCGAAAGGCATCCTAAAATATTAAAATATGCCCCAGGGTGTAGTGAATGTTGCCTTATGTCTATCTTCTAGATTTATCTAAATTTGATTGTACCTTGAAAATCCATCTAACAGAGACAATCTTGTTGAGCCAACTACTACTTGCAATAATTGTTCCATGTTGGGTAATGGGTAATTATATTTTAATGAACTCTTATTTAAATTTCTAAAATCTACACAGAGTCTAATATCCCCATTATTTTTTTGACTGGTACTAAATTGGATATCCATGAAGAAAATCTTATCTTTTTGATTATTTTGGAATCCAGTAACTTTTGTACCTCCTTTTGCATTATTGGGTGCAGATTTGGATTGTAATTCCTCTGCTTCTATATGAATGGTTTGGAATCTTCTTTCAAGGGTATTATGTGTGTCATTACATCTTTTTTGAATGTTTTCAGATCTTCATAAGTCCAAGAAAAATGTTCTTTGTTCTTTTTTAATAAACTGATATATCTAGCTTTTTCTTTAGCAGGTAAGGCCATGTCTACTTTCACTATTTTGGGTTCTTTCATTGAGCCAATATTAATATCTTTAGATATCACTTCTCTGTGTAAAGGCTTATAGGCTTTGTCAAAATCATCAAATAGACTTTCTAGAGAAACCAATCCTTTGGGTATTCTATTAGTTTTCAACTAGATTACTTCTACTAGCTCTCCTATTTGGTCTTTTAGCTTTTCTTCATATTTTTCATCATAGATTACATCTGCATACTGATTTGCAGTCATAAAATATTTAATATCTATGTCATCTTGAAAGACCTGTAGATATACTATGTTATCTGGCATAGAAGGTTTATAAACTAAAATAGTTGGGAATCTGTCCATATATTCTGTAGTTATCTCTGGGTGATCTAGACCTGAGGTATTTATAGCTAAAATATCTGCAACATGATTTTGTTCTCTAGGAATATATGAGATATTGAAAGCTAAGAATTTATCAATTTCTTCCAACACTGCATTTCTATATTGCTTAAGCATAGGATGTTTAGTCTGATATTTACCTTTGATCTGTAGTATAATAAGCTTTGCATCCCCTGTTACAGTAAAGTAGTTAATGCCTAATTATTTTGCTTTCCTTAATCCCAATAGTAAAATTTCATACTCAGCTACATTGTTTGTGCAAAGAAATTACAGTATGTAAGGAATACCAAGGTAATTTCCTTTTATATCAGTCAAATTAACACCTACGCCTGCTCCAGACTGTGATTTAGCTCCATAAAAATACATGGTCCACATTTCTTGAGTCAAAACTCTATCTAATTCAGCATCTACTATTTTTATATCTTTTGGATCCATGTTCTTTGCTTTTGGTACCTCCACCAGGAATGGGTTGTGCCATATGGAGTAAACTCCCATCCCTTTTTCTTCCATAGAGTTCATTAAGTTAATCATGGTTTCATCTATTTGAATCAACTCTACGGAGTGTTTGTTGAATGGTTCCCTTCTCAAAATTATGTTCTCCTTATCTGATATTGGGATTGTAGCATAGGACCAATCCAGTTGAATTGAACCTCCCTATTTTTTTGCCCAATGTCTACTGAGTAATAGTGAGAAAAATGGGTCAACATCAAGTATTGCAACATCCATAACAATGCCTTTTTGGGGTGTTGATCTAAGAAAACTAATAATCCAGTTATCACCCCTACATAAGGAATTTGTCTACTGTCTATTACAGAAATAGGGATAGAATCTATAATACAGATTAATCCCATTTAGTCAGCTATTATCGTAGGCATGATATTATGTGAAGCTCCACTGTCTAGCATGAAATTGTGAATCACATATCTTTCCCCTTCATCTAAATTATATCTTAATGGCACATAGAAGGGTCTGACAGAAGATGGTGATATTGTATCATGTTGATTTTTTCTAGCAGCATGGCAAGTTGGGTCTTCTTTTTGTTCCACTAATCCAAATGCTCTGCAGACTTGTTATTTTTACTTTTGAACTTTCATAAGTTCCCCAAATATGATATTAACCTTTTTATTACTAAGTTCTGACCCAAAATTGAATTATATCTTCTTTATATCCAGTGGTTTATTACTTTCTTCTTTGGGAATCTCTTCTTCTAATTCTATTACTTTAGGAATAATATTTTTAAGGTTCCTATCAGTTTTCTCTTTACTGATATTTTTATTGGTGAAAATTTATTTTCTTATTTCACTTGTAGAGGCTTTCTCTGTCCTTTTAGAGACTGTTCTATTCCTTAAATTTAGAACATGAGTTACCTCTAATTAGTCAACCTCTTAAACAGTGGAGATTAATTTCCCTTGCTTCATCTTATCATATCTTGACTCATGTGATTTTTGCAAGATTTGAGTTCCTTCAGTTACTAAAATTTGAGGATGATGATTTGAAGCATACTTGTCCATATCTTCTTCAAATAGTATTTCTTTGGATTCATCTTCAACAGATCAACAAGCATTGATTCTTATATTCTCTTATGATTCTACATGCATATCTACATTATGTTGATCACTTAGGTGAATTCCACATGCATCATGGTTATGGGGTGCATCACAAGTAGAGCAAAAATAGGGAAACCCTTCTGCTACATTAGCATATGGTATAGGGTTAGGAACATTGTTCAGATATCTATCAGAGTCTTAGTTTTTCTAGTTATTATTCTACTCCTATTTCCTTCTTCAAAAACATTGTTGTTTCCCCAATTCCTATTGAAATTTTTCTTGAAGGGAGGATGGTTGTCAATATGAGATCGCTTTGTCTTTGAAGATTCATCGTTATTTCCATTTTTTTCTCCTTCGTTGTCGTTGATCTTCGAACGGAGTCTAGCGCTGTCGTTAGATCTTTTGCAAGTTGCATAGTTGTTAGTTGAAAGGGGTGCATCTTTAAATTTGACTAATCTTGATTTAAGTCGAAATGGGGGAAATTATCCAATGTATTATACCCTCGTTAATCTGTAATTAATTTTGGCTTTACCTTTGTTTTTCCTGCCAACTTACTATCTATGCTTTCAGCGCGGTCGTTGGATCTTTGATAGCTATTGGCATAGCCATAGATCTTGATCAACCTGCAGGTTAGTTACCAAGAGGCATATAATGTTTAAAACTTGATTAAGTCGTAAAGGGGAGTGATTAGCAACGTGTTTAAACCCTTGTTAACCTTGTTTAGTAATCTTAATTAATCACATGGAGTTTTTACCTTTTTTAATACGTCTTTTATGGGAGCGCTACTGTTGGATCAGATCTAGATCAAGCGTTGTCGTCCGATCTGCCCAACTTGCTCGATGATTATTTCAAAGGGGGGCATGTATCCTTAGTGTTTTATTACCATAGCACTTTAACATGTGATTTAATTAAAATGAGCACAATCGGTGATCTTGAGTTTGCTTGAGCGCTATTTTTTGATTCATCGGATTTGTTCAGTATCTAACTTGAATTTTTTACCCATGCTGACTCATTAATAATTTAACTCTTGGTGAGCGTGCGTCTGTCAGATTTGGCTTGGCTCAAGTGCATCCATCCAGATCGGAAAAGTTTCATGGGTTTTAATAATTTTGACCTTAGGTTATAATTTTAATAGAACTTTGACTGTCGATTTAACCTTCAATCACTTTTATTGAAACGTCATCGTCCAATTAAACCTGATTCGAGCGCGGCCCTTGGATTAAATCTAAGGTGCTCGACTTTTAATTAATGGGGTGCATGCCCTCAAGATTTTAATTAAAAGACCTTAATGCTAACTTGATCTTTTTGAACTTTAGACCAAGGTATTTAATTTGTATTTCTCCTTACTCTAGAATACCTTAGGGTTTTGAATTTTTATCATTTGACTTAGACCCAAGGGAAAATTATTTTAGGAGGTTCAAAGTTTGGCTTTAAGAATTTGATTAATAAAATTTTTCCCTATCCACTTTTGAGATATTTGAGTAATAAAAAGAGGCACACATTATTAACAACCAAGGTTAGACTTCATCAAACCAACCAATGAAAAATGAAGCTACTCACAGCAACTGAAAATGTGACCAGCATTATGAACATTTCGATTTGAAACCAAAAATTTAAATTTTGGGGTTTCAAAGTTGAGTCAAATTTGGCTCCAAAAATATATTAAACCAATAAGAATATTATTATTTTATATTAGACAATTCCTTATTGATTCATCATGGCATGTGCAATATATCTAATGAGATTAAAAGAAGTTAGTAGACAAATTAGCAAACATAAAAGTCTCTCTTCTTTATATTCAAATTTGAATTCCAAATTGTTAATGGCCCAACGATGTTTTCTTCATTTATGAGAAATGGAATCAAGCATTTTTCTTTGATGTTTTTATGGTATTAGATAGTGGTTTTAGTGAAGTCTTTTCTAATTATTATTGTAAAGTCTTTTCATACCATGTTCTCTTTATTTCTACATGATGTTAGACCTCCTCATTTGAGGGTTTCCTAATATTAGATGGTGGTTTAAGTGAAGTTGTATACGAGGTGTATGTTTAGTAGGATATTGATATTAATGCAGTATGTTATGGCCTTTGAATGGTGTAAGGTGTTAGGGGTATTTCATCATTGGGATTCTATAATATCCTCACCTACTCAAAAAGAAAAGGTATACAAATATCATATCAAATATGAGCATGACATCAAATATTCTTGTTTAGAAATTTCATGATATTATATGGTGATTTTATGATATATCTCCTTATGTGTATATCTAGTAGGATGTCGACATCAACATAAAATGTCATGACCTTTATATAGTGTAAGTTGAAAGGTTGAAATTGTCCTATTAAACTTCTATAAAATATTTTTGTAACTTTTTTGGTTAAATGATTGTGGCCCCATGAATTTTATTTGCTTATTATGTTCAAATCAAGAAACTTAACCTTATAAAGGTATTTTAAAAATGGTATCCTCTCGAGCACTTTAAGGTTTAGTCATAATTTCATTTTTATTTTTTGTGTTCTTTTTTAAAAATAGGAAAAAGGGGCTCTCACACAAGACATAAAACTTGAAGTAACAAATAATAATAGGCATATATAAATTTAAACGTGTGGTAGAATATATGATAAATTTTTAAATGAAAATATTTTTGAAACTTGTGGTAGGAGATATGATGAATTGTTAAATTAAAATGTTTTTCTATATATAGATAAATATGATTAGAACAAATCATATAATTATGGATTGTAGGAATTTTATGGATCATATAATTATGGGTATTGCAAGGACTTGATCTTGAGTTACAACCTTATAATAAAAAATAATAAGAAATGTATAAAAGAAAATCTATCATGTGATATAATTTTGAATATGTTTAATCGAGGAACTGTGAACCAAGAGGGAGTGCAAACCAAGAGGAAGTGCGAGCTGATATTTAGTCATGGAAGTAGAGCGGCAGGTTCATCTAGAGTGCATCAATGTTTGAAACCCTTACCACAAATCCGTGGAACATTGTTTCCAAAACATTGTTAAAGCAAAGGAATGTCAAAAGAATGAGAGATAGGGGCTATGACAAGCCAAGAGGGAGTGCAAGCTAGGAGTAAGTACAAGGCAGGAGAAAGTGCAAGCTAAGATGGAGTGTGAGCCAAGAGGGAGTACAAGCTACAAATGAGCCCCATTAGTTAGTATAGAAGGAAATTCATATTTCAAAGCCCTAATGGGAAGTCAAGATGCCCTAGTTGGAAGTATGGAGTACCAAGTTGGGGATAAGCAGAAGAGAGAATACATAGAAATTTCAATCCAAGTAGTAGATGTTACACTAGAAGTAAGTATCAAGGATGAGATGATTGAACATGATATAATGGTTCTTAAAAGTAGAGGATTGATATGTAAGTTTCATAGATCATGGCCAGGGTTTTTGGAGATTCAAAATTGGATCAAGTGGAAGCGGGGATTAAATTCAAATTACTTTGTGAATTTTCTTCCTAAAGGTTTTTTCTTCATCTACTCTAGTTTAGAAATTAGGGATAAAATAATGGTTGATGGCCCATGGTTTAGGGGAAGAGATGCACTCTATTTGAGATCATGGAATGAAAATTTTCTATTGAGACAAAATATAAAGAAGCTTTAAGTATGGGTTAGGCTTTTTGGACTTCTATATCAACTTATAAATAAGGATGTTTTGAAGAATATTGAAAATACCCTAGGAGAATTCATCAAGGAAGGACTAACTACCAAGGAGAAAAATCATGCTATATATACTCGAATATGTGTTGCTATGGATATTTTAAAACCTTTGCCACAATCCATTAATATTAAATTTGAAAAAAAAATAATGGGATCAGCAAGTAGATTATGAAAATATTGCATTTAATTATCATAATTTTTAATGAGATGGTACACGTGGCAAGAGTTTGCAAAGTGAAAACTATGAATAAAGAGATAAAAATTTCTAGTGATGAGATATTCTTCAAGACAAAGCAAGGAAATCATACAATAATAGAAGCTAAGGTCAGATCAAGGATATTCCACTCTAAAAAAAGAGGTAAAGAAAGTATGTCTACAATATCATTTAGCACGTGCAAAAGGAATTAAAGGTGCAAAATAAAATGTAGAGAGAAATCCTACAACAAAGATAACAAAATAGCTCAATTTTATTCTAGGTAAATCATCTTCATTTTCCTCAAGTAGTATAAAATCCTCTTTATGTAATAAAAGTGAAAGGGGTGAAGATGGTATCCCTTGCACTTTAATATTTCAAGAGAAAAATAATAAAGAAATGAGGATGGATGAAACCCATAACAATTTAGGCTTTTATAGGTGAAATCGAAAGGTAATTGCTACATAAGAGATTCCTTGCACTTTAGGGTTTCTAGGGAAACATAAAGAAGATTGTGCTTTTGATATTATTCCTTGCACTTCAAATCCTTTAGAACAAGATAAACCTAAAGATGATAAGTCTTACTATGAGCAATGTGAGAAGATTGAAGAGATTGATGAAATTGAAAGTATTGTTGAGAATGAAGAAAAGAGAGGAAGACCCAAGAAGCAAAAACAAAGAGAAAAAGAAACCCAAAGGGATATTGATATGGGAAAATGAAATCAATATTGAAGAACACAAGCTTATACTGAGAGGGGGGTGAACAGTATAAGACCACTTTTTACTTTTCTTTCCCAAATAGTATTAATCAATATAATCAATGACAATATCAATAGCAATAACCAAAGCAATGCACCAATCATCACACACAATAGAGACACAGATTTTAACGTGGTTCACCCAATGTGGGCTACCTCCACAGAGAAAATATTTCTTCTAAATATTTCTCAAATAATCTCTTGGGAATCCTTCCCAAATTACAATGTTTATGGACCTCTGTCCAAAGGAGATGTTGATCCCCTAATCTCAAGTTCGTGGATCTCTTCCATAGGAGAACTCTTTCCCCTTCTGCTCTGGCTAGTGATCTTCTAGAAGACTTTGTCTCTATGCTGCTCTGACTGGTGGATCTCTCTCCACTTGAAGACTTCTCACTCAGATCTGTCTTCAATTGTCTTGGTTGCTGGATCTCTATCCACTGAGACTCTGTCCTCTATACTCTGTCACCTCCAAAGCTCTGTCTCAATATTGTACCAAACATAGTTCAGTCGGTCTAGCATAGTTCTGCTCAATCTCTTGCACTAAACATAGTACAGTCGGTCTAGTACAATTTTGCTCAATAGGTTCACTCAGAACCTGCTCAAATATGCTCAATAGGTTCACCCAAAAACCTGTCTAAATCTGCTCAACAGGTTCACACAAAACCTGTCTAAATCTGCTCAACAAATCCTCTCTAGGACTTGCTCAAATCTGCTCAATAAGTCCTCTCTTGGACTTGCTCAAATCTGCTCAATAAGTCCTCTCTTGGACTTGCTCAAATCTGCTCAATAAGTCCTCTCTTGGACTTGCTCAAATCTGTTTAGCAAGCTTTCACAAAAGCTTAACTCAAAATAGTCCACAAGCCTTCTCAAAGACTTGTCTCAAATCTGCTTAACAAGCTCACACAAAACTTGTTCAATCTCATAGAATCATAAAGAGAATTGTTAGAGACTCAATATGTTCTATACTCAAAGTACAATCAATATCTCAATTCAATCTCATAGAAGCATAAAGAGAATTGTTAGAGACTCTATATGTTCTATACTCAAATCCCAATCTCAACTTAATAGAAGCATAAAGAGAATTGTTAGAGACTCAATATGTCCTATTCTTAAATCTCAATCTCAACTCAAATCAATCTCATAGAAGCATAAAGAGAATTGTTAGAGACTCTATATGTTCTATACTCAAATCCCAATCTCAACTCAATAGAAGCATAAAGAGAATTGTTAGAGACTCAATATGTCCTATTCTTCAATCTCAATCTCAACTCAAATCAGAATATAGAATAGTTTGTTTTATGGAACTTGAACAACCATTTCACACATCCACTTGACTAGGCTTAACCAACTCAACTCAACCAATCACATCAAGGAACAACCCTTTCTCACAAACCCTAGTTCAAGCATGTATCAACCAACTCAAAATGTTTCCAACAATGCTTTATCTCAAGTCTCACATAACAATGATACTCATGTTCTTTTCTAGATCATGTTCAAGTTCATTTCATCATCAATGGGCTTCAACAACAATGCTAATGAAACAAGGTTTAAATACAACTCACAAATCAGAAAAACCTTGAAGCATTCAACCAACCATCTTCACAAAGGAAACTTCAATTAATCCTTTTCACTCCAATGATATTTCAGAAATCAACCACCACAAACAATCAATAGGAGAATGTGCCCATACCTTTTTGATGCCAATAAGTTGTCCACAAAATCTGCCACACTTAATCACAACTTTCCTTTTCAATATTAATAAGGGTTAGTGGTCTTTAAATAATCACAATAAAAGCATAACTTAATTTACACCCTTTTCACTCCAACTTCATAAACACATCCACCAAAGTCTATTTTAATAAAAACCCTTATTAAGAATAACCCACAATAAATCTCTCAAAATCACTTTAACAACAACTCCTTATTTCTCCTAAAATCAATTCTCCATTTCCATCAAAATAAAACATAAATCAAATATGCTTTTGCAATAATAATCACAGCCCTAATGATAAAATTTAATTCCCATTAAATACCTTATAACTCCAAACTTTAGGGCTAATAAAAATTATTAAAGGCAAAAACGTAAATACCTCTCAAGGGGATTCGAACCCCTGTCCGCCACACACCACGAGCATCTTAGCCACGGCTAAGATTCCAACCGAGCCAAAGCGCTCATTGGAAAAGCAAAGGCCAAAAGGGCCTTTAATCTTCCTCTGCTTGCCGCAAAGGACAAAGCGCCAAAGCGCTTCCCACACACTGTCGTCAAGGGGATTCGATCCTTGATATTTGTGTTGCCCACAGTCTTAGCAAAATTGATACGCCAATGCGCCATGCCTCATACCACGTTTGAGATTTCCAAATCGCTGCGCTTTCTTCTTTGCTTCCTTTTCAACAATTCGCATGAGCTCTTTCGAATTCCAAGGCAATTAACACACGAGAGCAAGGATGATTATTTGGTTTAATTGCCACCCCTTTATATAGTGTTTAATAACACTTTGAAGACATTGGCAGAAATATTAAAATTGTATTTGCATGATGACGTCGACGGGAAACTTTCCATTTAAATTTGAATTTAAATTTTAAATAATTAAAATTTAAACCAAACATTAAAACTCAAATAACTCCATCACGGGGGCACCTTTTTCGATGAAACGAAAGCCCAATGTGGGTTTTAAGAAAAACCCAGATCAAATATGTTGTCCATGGTTTTAAATAAAACCTTTTATTTTCCCTACCTTGGTTTTCACAAAAACCCTTCATAGATCCTTTTGACATTTATTGCTCTATTGACATCAATGACAACATTTCAGCTTAGGGACTCAAAATGTCCAACAATCTCCCCCTTTGTCATTGATGGCAACCCAAATCCTTTTACTGAATTCTGACCTTCTTTTCTGCTCCCCCTGGGGCTTTGCTCCCCCTGGCTCAATGCTCTCTTAGATATCAAATCTCTCCTCATATCCAAAAACTCTCCCCATAATACACAAATCTCTCCCCCTTTGACATCAATGGCAAAGGGTCACCTTTGGGGCTCGGGGCTAAGAAATAAGCCTCTTAGCTTAGCCCCTCCCCCACCTCCACATGAGGTGGTTAATTCTAGGGTGGGAGTATTTCTACTCCCCGAAAGCACTATTCTCTGCCTTTGTCTTTTCCTCTTTCTTTTTGCTGAATTCTCTCACTGTTTCTTTCCGAGTCATCATCCCTGTTCCTGTTCCTATTCTTGTTCTCATCCATGTTCCTGTTCTTGTTCTCATTCTTGTTTTCATCCATGTTCTTGTTCTTGTACATGTTCTTGTTCTCATTCTTTTTTGAGTCTCTTTTATTTTTTGAGTCTCTGTTCCTGTTCATCTTCTTGTTTCTATTCATGTTCTTGTTCCTATTCATATTCTTGTTCCTGTTCATGTTCATATTCCTGTTCCTGTTCATACCTATTTTTAGAATATTTTCTCTACACCATCTTGCTATGTGACCATCATTATTGCACTTATAACACTTAATGTTATTATTCCTTGGATGTGCAATAGTCTTAGGATTTCTCCTGGTGAAGCCATATCCTCTTCTATCATGAATCCTACAATTTATTGCCTTATGACCAAACTCATTACATGAATAACAATATCCTTGGAAAATTTGTTCTCTTCCATATACCTGTCTTTCATGTGACCTGCACTGTGAAGCCATGTGCCCAAACCTGTGACATGAGAAGCATCTCCCATTGAAGCTTCCTTGCCTAGACCTCATTGGTCTCCTGTTCTGATTGTTGTTCCATCTGTATCTTCTTTGCCTATTGTCCCTGTTGGACTCACTACAATCTGACTCATCCTTAGAAGTTTCACTTTCACTTATATCTGAGAATCCCTCTTCTGAAGTATCTTCTTCTGATGTTGTTTCTTCTTCTTCAAGACTTGAAGTAGACTTTGCCTTTTCTTGTTTCTTTCCAAAACCTAGACCTGTTGAACATGATGTTCTTTGTTGTCCACAAATGAACTTATCCAAGTTCTTAGAGCTATTTGTGAAACTCTTCATCTTGATCTTGGAGTCCTGTAAATATTTCTTTAGAGTAGCCACTTCTTGTGCTAACTTCTCACATTCCAAGATTTTTGCTTCTAACTTTTCTCTAAACTTACTTGCCTTGGCCTTTGACTTCTCTAAGTCCTCTATGAGCAATAATATTTCTTCATCACATTCTTGAAACTGACTTTCAAGCTTGGAGTGTTGCTTTCTTACCTTCTTCACTGTGTCAAGAGCATAGATAAGTTCACCTTTGAGATCATAACCATTCTCTATTGAGTAGTCCTCTATTTGTTTTCCTTTGTCCATATCATTCCTTTCTTTTGACTTATCTTCTATAGGATCACTCACTTCTTCTTCTTCTAATGCCATTAGAAGATTCTCATCTGGTTTACCAAGTGCATCTTCAAAATCATCATCACTGAAACTATAGCCATCCCTTGTGCAATCATCTTCAAGATGTCCAAATTTACCACATCTAAAACACTTGAGAATAACTGGAGTCTTTTTCTTAACTGGATCTTTTTCTTCAACCATAAACAAGACTTCATCTCTATCATTGTCTGAAAAACTAGCATCACTATCAATTGAGTACTTACTTGCATTATCCGCATAGTAGCTTGGCTCTCCTTTTTCTGCTTCTTGTCTCCCTTGTTCTTCTTTAGAACTAATTCCTGTTATGGTGATTGATGATCTTTGTGCATTGATAGTCCTTTCCAAGGTCCTTGAATTTTCCTCAGACTTGTGTAGCTTATCCTTAGAGCCTTTTACTTCCATCCTTAGTGAAACTATCTCATGCTCTAATATTTCACACTCTAGATCTTTTGTCTTTAATTTTTCAACCATACCTTCTTCAATTTTCCTTGTCTCTTCATCTTTGATTTTGAAGTTGGTGAGTTCCTGTAAAAACCTTGCTTTTGCTTTTTCATCTTCTTGAGCTTGGACCCTTAATCCCGAGTTCTCCCTTTTTAATTCTTCAAGAGTAACCATAAGCCTTTCACATTCTATCTCTTTTACCTTTGACTGTTCAACCATACCTTTTTCAACTCTTCTTGCCTTTTCAACCTTATCTCTCAAGTCAGATATATCTTGTAGAAGCTTTGTCTTACATTTCTCATCTTCTTGTATTTGAGCCTTCAATTCTGAATTTTCTCTTTTCAATTCAACAAGTTCCTTAAGAGTGGCTTCCTCCTTTTCTTTATCTAAATCTTCCTCTTCTTCAATTTCTTCTATTGTCCAGAGTGGAGTTTCTTCTTGATACCTGCTTCGACTATTCTTGTTATCCTTTTTTGACTCATTCTTTAGAACTTCAAATCTAAGAGAATCATCTTCATTTTCACTGCTATCAAACCCATTGCAATAACTTGCATCATGACCGAGTTGACCACAGACAAAACATTCTTCACCTTCTTGTGAACAATAAGTTGCATGATGACCTGTCTTTCCATAACTGGTACAAAACTTTATCAGTCTGGATATTTCTCCATTACTTGATTCATCTCTTGAATCTATTTCCATGTGTCCTCCTAACACAACAATATTAAACTCATCTTCCTTTTCTTTCATGACCATAGGTGTTCTTTTCTTCTTGTGTCTCATGCTTCTACTCTTGCCTTTCTTTGCCATTTGTGTTCTTGCAAGATCTTCCTTCAAGTTGTTAAACCTTTTTCGAAGGAACCGACTCTGATACCAATTGAAGAACACAAGCTTATACTGAGAGGGGGGTGAACAGTATAAGACCACTTTTTACTTTTCTTTCCCAAATAGTATTAATCAATATAATCAATGACAATATCAATAGCAATAACCAAAGCAATGCACCAATCATCACACACAATAGAGACACATATTTTAACGTGGTTCACCCAATGTGGGCTACCTCCACAGAGAAAATATTTCTTCTAAATATTTCTCAAATAATCTCTTGGGAATCCTTCCCAAATTACAATGTTTATGGACCTCTGTCCAAAGGAGATGTTGATCCCCTAATCTCAAGTTTGTGGATCTCTTCCATAGGAGAACTCTTTCCCCTTCTGCTCTGGCTAGAACTCTATCCAACCGAGCCAAAGTGCTCGTTGGAAAAGCAAAGGCCAAAAGGGCCTTTAATCTTCCTTCGCCTGTCACAAAGGACAAAGCGCCAAAGTGCTTACCACACACTGTCGTCAAGGGGATTCGATCCCTGATATTTGCGCTACCCATAGTATTAGAAAAATTGATACGCCAATGCGCCACACCTCATACCACGTTTGATATTTCCAAATCGTTGCGCTTTCTTCGTTGCTTCCTTTTCAACAATTCGCACGAGCTCTTTCGAATTTCCAAGGCAATTAACACACGAGAGAAAGGATGATTCTTTGGTTTAATTGCCACCCTTTTATATAGTGTTTAATAACACTTTGAATATGTCGACGAAAATATTAAAATTGTATTTGCATGATGACGTCGGTGGGAAACTTTCCATTTAAATTTGAATTTAAATTTTAAATAATTAAAATTTAAACCAAACATTAAAACTCAAATAACTCCATCACCGGAGCACATTTTTCGATGAAACGAAAGCCCAACGTGGGTTTTAAGAAAAATCCAGATCAAATCTGTTGTCCATGGTTTTAAATAAAACCTTTTATTTTCCCTGTCTTGGTTTTCACAAAAAACCCTTCATAGATCCTTTTGACATTTATTGCTCTATTGACATCAATGCCAAAATTTCACCTTAGGGACTCAAAATATCCAACAAATATCACAAATGTTGACAAGAAGTGAGGCTAAACCCATAAATAAAAACAAAAAATAATAATTAAAATAATATTTTGGAATATTAGGGGAATGAATAAGAACCCTAAAAAAAGTTATTAAGAAATTGTGATGTTGTTCAAGATAAGATAATTACATATAGAAGTTGGGCAATAAATATTTTAGCCATTCACCGTGTTGAAATTCATCTTGATAGAATTTAAATTTTGGAAGGCATCTGATATAAAAGGAGTTGATTATGGAAGTTTAACAGTTTGAGGAAGATGGAGAATATATTTGATAGAAAGACAAAGTTGGGTATGTTTTAATTAACTTTTAGAACTATAATGAGAGCAATTTAATGTTTTGTTTTTGTAATGGGAGTGGTCCCTAATAGGGTATGCTTTAATTAACTTCTAGAAATGTAATGAGAGCAATGTAATGTTTTATTTTTGAAATGGGAGTGGCCCCAATAGAAGCCATGCATAGCTTATATATATAATATGTTTAATAAGTAAATCAAAATATTTTATGTTATTTCTATTTTTTGGTTTATATAGAATTAAAATGAATCTAATTTCTAATATATTTATTTTAACAATTATAATAAACTATGTTATCATCAACCACTATGTTATAGGAGAGTTTGGATTTGAATTTGAGCTACGCCCATACACTTGCATCTCATGTATTATTATTTCATAATGCCTTAGACAACATGTTAAAATTTATCCATGAAATTAAAACCTAGGCTTTTGTTGTGAAACTCCTCATTCTCCATCACTTGCCCTTTAGATGAATAAGGTAAAATGTCAATATTCACCTATAATTTGAGGCTTTGGTGTGATGGGTTAAACTCCTTGGCTTCTAGTACACTCCTTCAACAATACAAAAGTTTCACTCATACCTTTGTTTTTCATTTTTTTTTTGTTATATCCACTCACACATCCCACGTGGTTTGAACTTGGGTCTCCTAGATGAGAATCCAAAGACCTACCACTATGGTGTCCCAACATGGACTTTATTTTTCAATTTTAGCTTTTGTATATTTAATTATAATAATTCACATTAAATAGTATTTGATTAGTCTTCTAAAATAAAATTAACTTATTGCTAATAAAATAAGAATTACAAAAGCCTCCGAGGGCTAGGTGGATTGGTAAGTGCTTGTTTGGTCAGGCACTTACCAAGAAGACACCCAGGTTCAAACCTCGGGGGTAGCCTATTTGCAAAGGTAGTAGTCTGATTTGAATCCTTTGAGTGTGCACTAGATCGACGATGACGGTACGGATCCCAAGCAACCAGTGGTCCTCTTCACTCTGGATCAACAATAACAAAGTGGAATAGGTTTGGTGGGTGTAACTCCTGTGGCTTGAACCCTACACTTGTCAGTTACTAAAAATAATGTAATTATGGTCAACTCTCCTATGTAACCCCCCAAAAAAAATTACAAAATCAAATGTTATTAACTCAATCGATTAGATTCTTCAACTTTCAAGGAGACCTAGTTTAAAATCTTACCAAATGATACTTGCATAATAGTCAAGTAGTTGTTATACCACTATGTGGTTGTGATGTAATAGCTAAGTAATATGTGGTTGTGATATAATCCTTTGAGTGTGTGCCAGATCGACGATGACAGTACGGATCCCAAGAAACCAGTGGTCCTCTTCACGTCGAGTCAACAATAACGAAGTGGATTAGGTCTGGTGGGTGCAACCCTTGTGGTTTGAACCCTGCATTTGTCAGTTACTAAAAATAGTGTAATTGTGACCAACTCTCCTATGTAACCCCCCAAAAAAAATTACAAAATCAAATATTATTAACTCAATCGATTAGATTCTTCAACTTTCAAGGAGAGCCAGTCTAAAATCTTACCAAATGATACTTGCATAATAGTCAAGTAGTTGTAATACCACTATGTGGTTGTGATGTAATAGCTAAGTAATATGTGGTTGTTATATAATGAAACCGTATCAATTTCATACCCTGAATAAAAAAATATAAATAATATAATTATTTATATTAATTTAATACATGTAATAATTAGTTGATTATATATTTTAGAAAAAAATATCAAATAGTCTGAACACTTATAATTAAAATATAACATTTCATTAAAGATAATATAAAAATTAAAATTAAAATTTTTCTTAAAGACCTTATAAGTATCTTCAAATTTTAATTTTAAACCTCTTAATCAAGTACTCAAATCTTTTTAAAGTAAACTATAATTTTTTTTAATTAGATGGAAGAAAGGGTTTTGAAAGGGTCCCAAAAATTTTTATAAAGAAACAAAAGTTTTCAAAGAGAAACCAAAGCAAATCACAAATAGAACTAGTCTCATGGGAAAAGAAACCAAACACCCGAAGGGGCCACGCTAAGAGAAACGGGATCGAGAATCTAAGAAAACCAAGAGATCCAGAAAGACAAATCCCACCAAAAGCAAGGACGCACCCAAGAGAAATTTGAAAAACAGGATCAGAGTGACAGGAACATTCCATTGCCACCCACACTAAACCAAGAATGATCTTTTCAAATTAAAAAAATAAAAATTCCTGCCCAAACAAGAACCTTATTTTTTTATCTAACTTCCTGCAGCAAGCTCACAGGTTCACTCCTGACAATTTTTGGCCAACAATTTCTAAAGAGTATGCTTGCACCAACCCAACACCTCAAACCCATAGATCTTTCCCCAATATGATCTGAGAGCCTAAAGCCCATAGATATTTTCCTAACAAGATTTGAGACAAAAGGCACACTACACCAAAAGTTCCAAAAGGCACAAGTATAATGAAGTGGGATGGTTCCAAAATTCACCTAGTATTTTGCCCAGCATCTCAGTACAGCAGCATAAAATTCATATAAACTGCACAGCCGAACAACCATATCCTGCAACCTCACGAGGATGACACTCCAAATGGTAGAATATGTTCATATACCCAAAAACACTTCTCTAACCAAACTCCTGCATAAAATTGTTTCAATTACCCAAATCTTAAGTATAACTCCCATTCCAATTACTTTATTAAAATTAATTTTTAATCTTTAAAAAATATATTAATTTAATTTTTAAATTATTAATAAAATAATTATATATATGTATATATAAGACAAGCCAATAACTTTCCCATTGCTTGAGTATTTTTAATGAAAGATCTGACTTAAATCCAGAGAAAATAGGATAATATACCTTAGTGATAGATAGTACGAAACAAATGACAAGTGCCTCCCATACATAATGAATTTCAAAATAAAAAGTTTTTGTGACTATTAGTCTTTTCTTTAAACCTGAAGAAAATAAGAAAACAAATGCCTTTTATATATTTAATAGTTTCAGACTTTAAAAAATATTTTTTTCCTTTCTTTTATGGAATTGTTAAAGTTTTGTTTGATGGAGGCATACTTCAGCGTTGGCATTATAAATTTTAGTTTGGTAAAAAATTGGACATTGTGGTTATAAACCGTTAAAAATTCTAGTTTGTTTAGTTTATGGTAAAGACAAAATCAATAGGAGGGAAGTTGTTGCTATAAACTTGTTGTAAAGTCAACGGAAGAGGCAGTCCATTGACAAGCACTCAGCTGCTACAAACCGTCCATTGAGGTAATCCACTGATAAGCACTGGCACTAGGTCTTTACCAATTGGTCATAGAGTACGCATTGGTCATAGAGTGCGGTCGCCGACAAACACTCAACTGCTACCAACTAGTAAATCCCTTTGCTTTAAAAGTTTTAAAGCAAAGCACGTGTATGACTCGGACCTTGCCACTATAAATCTTACTTTACTAGGCATGTTGTCACTATAAACCCTAGTTCGTTGGGTAAGGACAAAGTCAACCAAACTCTCAATTAGTCCATTGACACTCACTTGATCCACCAACCCACCAACAAACACTTACAGATACCAACTGACATATTCTTCAAACAAAAATTTTTAAAGTAAAACACAAATTTTGAAAAGATCTCAATCCTTTAAGTAATTTAAATTTGAATACTTAGATGAAAACCAAAAAAAATACCATTTCAATATCTCAAAAATTTAACTTGCGAGAAGAAGGATTATTTTGCCGAAAATTCAAAGCAATTTTTATTGGAAAAGTGGGAAAATTCCATAGCAAAGGCTGGGTGATGACACCGATGACATCAAGAAACAGACCTGTCCAATGTTAGTGACATTTTTAAAACAAAAACCTGACATTCGCATGTCTAAAACAAGCCACACAAATCCTAAACAAATCTAGATGTGAATGACAACTATCTTAACTAATTTTCAAGGTAAAAACAAAGCTATCTCACGTCCTCATCAAAAACTTAATATAGATTTATATTGCCGTAATGCGACACAAAACATTGAGCATAATAGAAGGAAGCGTGCAATTATCACTAAACAACAGATGTTATGAGCTGTTTTGTGCCAATTATACTCTATGAGGTGCATACAACATTGTTGCTTAAATATTTGGTTTTATGCTCTTTTGAACTCTACGGTTTAGATCAGCGAAAGGTATTTGGATTCCAGGCCAATGTTTTAGTGGGTTGCTTTCTCATGATTAATTCCCCACCATAGCAAAAGTCCAAATTTTGTACCAAAGACCTGGTTATCACAATTATTCATCACTTCTATTTTCATTTTTAATATTACTTATAATAAACTGATCAAGGACGGGATAAGCTGAATTGATTAAGTTTTCAAACTAAATGAATTATTGAAGCCCATCAGTTTTTGTTTTTTTTCTATCATGTTAAATCCAGGATTTCTTTAGACAAAAAGTTAGAAATGTTTGGAGATTTATTGTGGAAATTATTTGGAGAAGCATATTTAACAGTTAACTTCAATCAATTTTAGAAAAAACATTTGTTGGTGGTAGAAATAGTTGTAATGAAGATGATCTTTAATTTATACTAACTACAAACTTTTTAATTTATAACAGTTTTAACATCAATATCCTTAATATACCTTTTATTATTTTCTATTCTCAAAACAAATATTAAAATTAAAATCCAATTTCATCTATTAAATGTTTATTTTCATATTTTTAATATAATTTAAAAAAGTTTCTAAATTATGTAAAAATTTGGCTGGATCTCATCTTCTAAGCCTTACCCTTAAGTTATAAGACATCCTAAATCAAGCCCTGAAGCTGGCCCTCAATCTCAATTATTTACATAATCTGATTGCATAAAGAAGCAATTTCCTCACCTTGTGACACATTTCCTAGTGAAGTATTCTTTGGATAGCCAAGATTATTAATGCTTTTACAAGTTTTACATACTTGATCGAAGCTTCCTTTGAAAAACCAAGATTACTAAGAGATATGTGATGTCTTAAAAGGTTTTGTATGCTTTCATCACATGGATTTTCATAAAGCTTCCTTTGGATAGCCAAGATCACCAAGAGATATATGATGCTTTCACAGGTTTCACATGACCGTAAGGATTCCTCGTGAAACTTCCCTTCGACAGCCAAGATCACTAAGAGATATATGATGCCTTTTCGCATCGTTGATCCTAGGGCATAGCTTTGCATTAGGTCCTACAGAATGAAAAATCAAGTTGTTATGAGAAAGATTAGAACCTTCAATGAAGATTCGGTGGAAAAAAGGCTGAAAATTTTAGCCCCCGGTCACCTAACATTTTAAGTTTGGTCCAGTTTTTTCTTCTTTTTCTATGCAGTTCCAAGATTTATCTGTCACATGATGCAGGTAAAGTTTTATGAATGATGACAT
The DNA here is from genome assembly GCA_028583015.1 of Wollemia nobilis. Taxonomy (NCBI): domain Eukaryota; kingdom Viridiplantae; phylum Streptophyta; class Pinopsida; order Araucariales; family Araucariaceae; genus Wollemia; species Wollemia nobilis. Next base: position 14,588,351 of record JAQPPZ010000754.1, on the reverse strand, counting down.
AAGCTAAAATTTTTAGCATGGAATATAAAAAAATCCGCTAACCTGTTAACACACCTATCCGCTTACACACTCATCCACGCCACGCCACAATTTGAACCTTAGACCTCCCCAAGAAGAACCAAAACGCAAACCGTTGCGCTGCACCCGGATGCTCTTTATACTCAAACTTCTATATAACTATAACTTATTTTAATATTTGAGATGAACAATTGATCACATCATAAGCACCCTTCAAGTCTTTATGCTTTACGTGTTCCTCCAAAACACGTTGATGATAATTCATTTAAGGCCTCCAAAATTTCAAAACAAGACAAATTCATGACAATGATGGCATTTAGAAATGTGAGGTCCTAACATTTCCTTGGTGGCATTAAGGTCTATAAATAGACAAAACATTAGTGATGTCCAACTTATTTTGGATTCATGTTGTCATAATGGTACACAAAACATTGGCAATAATGAAAAATCATATTTTATGTTTAAGGGGTCGGTGATTGACTCATTTAATTCCCCAAAGGTTGTCCATTGTACAATGCCATCAATTATTTGATTGTATGCTCATTAGTTGCTCTCCTGTGACTTAAAGAGTGCAAACTTTTTGACTTCCCCATGGTTAATTTGTTAGAGGTGTCTCCTTAAAGATGGTGTGCCTTGAAGTTTTCTAATCAAACATTTGACTTTGATGTTCAATTTAGAGAAAAAAAACAAACAAACAAATGTCTTGTGATGTTTAATCGTATTGTTGCATGAACAAGTCAAAGTTTATGTAGTTTATATAAGATATTGTTCTTTGTTGAGGATAATCTAAGAATTAGAAAATAAATAAATATTTATATAATATAAAAATAGAGTGGTGTATGCAATGTGAAGATTTTTATATTTTTAAATTACAATTTAAATTTTATGGGTAGACTTTTAATTTTCATTAAATATTATTAGTTTAAATAATTAAATATTTTAGTTTCTAAAGAAGAGAATTAGATGTAATAAATGGGATCAGTTTCAATTTTGTATAACTTGATAAAAGTATATAAAAAATAAAGAGAAGTCAAATAGTTTGAAAACTCTAAGGAATCAATAAATAAATGAAAAATTTTAAAGAATTGAGAGAGAAAAATTAACAAATGTTTGCATTTTACTATAAGCTCTCCAATGCATTATCAATCTTCCTATGGCAACAATTTAAAAATTTAAATACATTGAATTAATATTTGTAGTTTATCAAAGGTTGCATGATGATAGCAAGATTTTAATGGCGTGGTGAGTGGTGGTGCTCTTTCTAATGAGGTATGGGTTTCAAGTTCCTTCATTGTCACGACCAATGTGAATGTGTATCTTTTACAAAATACAAACAAAACAAAAAAAAGTAAGATGATTAACTATAGCTACTTATAGATATCCTAGGTTATTTTAAAAATTAAGTTTGTGTGATGGACATAAATGTTGAGCAATCTATTGCATAAGTGAAACCAACCCAAACTAAATTTGTCCACCCTTAGTATGTGATCATTTCAACCAATCTATTTAGGCTTATAATTTGATTAATGTTGTAGAGAGGAAGATTTAAAGAAACAACTATTTGATTAACAAAAAAAATTAGAAAATGAGTCAAAATTGTTATAATAATTTAAACAAGAATACCTCGTGTCTAGAAGTCCAAACTAACTAATTTTGATTTTTTGTACAAGAAAACTAATTCCATCATTTTTTAACATCCTTTAAAATCCAAAATTGTAAGTAGGATCTACAATATAAACATTGCTTCTAAGATTTATTTCATACATATATCATATAGTGCTCCTATTCATGAAAAACAAAAACACGAGAATGAAAGATAGATATGTATCTCAAATGAATAATTAAAGTTCAACATGGAATAATAAATACAAGTAAAATCAATTTAAGTAATGCTCCTTAGTTCAGGAATAATAATATGTATCTCAAATGAATAATTAAATTTCAACATGGAATAATAAATACAAGTAACATCGATTTAAGTAATGCTCTTTAGTTCAGGCCTCCATGAAAAGCTTCTACCTCTCTTAGACACATTAGAAGAAGAAGAATTTGGATAGCATACCTTGATCTCTATTAAGAGGGATATGATAATGCTTTCCACCATGGTCATGGCATTGGTTCTTTTCCATTGTGTCTATTTGTTAACATTTGTTTCAAAGTTATGGTAAAATAGATATCATGTTAGGGCTCTCTAAGTGGATGGACATTGATGTCCACTTCGACTAATTTTATATGATCTTCACTCAATGCTTATAAGTAGCCATATAGACGGGTCCCTCATATTATTTTTTTCTATCTAAGTGTCTCGAAAAATATCCAAAACATCATTTTCTCAAATTTGATACTCCTATGAATTCTTCCTAAGATCATGTGTGCTTGAGACATGTTTATATTTAAAGGAGTTAGCTATAGAGAATGATTTTCAACATTATAAATTGTAACTCATTGTAATTCATAACTACACTTTTATCATTCTCGATGGAATATTGTTAATTATGTGAAATATTATGTTTGATTTTTTTTTTTTTTTGATGAGGAACCTTTTATATACAACATATCCGCAACATGTGAGGGGAGAGATTTGAACCTGGGCCTCTCGATAACTGGAGAGTTTTAACTACACACTTGCTCTCCAAATCCTCTACATGAGCGGATTTATGTTTGATTTTTTGAATGTCATATGTCAACTATTCTTAGCAAATTAATGGCATTTCCCTATATACGTGTGGAACAAGACTAGTTGTACATGTAACGCTATTATATTAAACATCACAACATTTTTTTATCAGAACCCTTTGCAAAATAACAAATATATAAATTTATAGTCTAAAACTTATAAAAAAATAAGTTCAAGATGTTTTATTCCTAGATAATTTAGATTAATGAAATGAAATAAAATGATTTTAATTATGTCCACTAGAACAATCTATGAGACCTAGAGCTTTAGTACAAGATGGGGAATAGTGTACAATCCTACTCTCTTTTGGATTCAAATCTTGGATCTACTATTCAAAGTTCCAAAGTCTAACAACATCCAAGAAAAAAAAATTCAACAAAGTGAAAAAGCTCAACATCCTCTTATCATCTTTTGAAATATGTATATTATAATTTTTTTGTGTGTTTTTTTATTCTTAATTTTTAAAAAAGTTCCATTAGTGAGTTTACTTTTATAGTGTCCTCATATGCAATCTTGATGTCCTTGTAAGCTTCACATTCCATGAAAAAATATTTTTTGTCTCCACTACTCCTATTATGCAGAAGATACATATTCATTCTGACCATACCTCTTGAGGAATTGTCCATCTCCCATTTGTTGCATCTAAGATGGTGTGAACTAGATCTTAGCTTGGCTATAAGCATTTTTCTTTCCATTTGATCTTTGCAACTATATACTTGTCTTGGTTGTATACACAATTTGGTTTAAACCCCTTGATGTATAACTATTTTTTCCTTCCTAAATTTTCAATCCATATGACAAGTATGATTTTTTACCTCATATATTATTTTATTTTTTTTGTTGGAGTTTGGAATCTCATGAAATTTACTATATTTTCATCTATTTATTGTTTTTTTTCATCTATACGTTTTTTCTTCTATTTATTGTTTCTTTGATTACTTGTCTTTACAATCTACTATCTTTCATTCTTTATATTTTCTTTAGGTAAATGAACATTTCTTCAAACTTTTGAAAAAATCAACAAAGATATTGTTAAAAATATTTGATTGATGATATCCATAACACAAAAGTTATATGGATTTTCTCATTGTTATGTCCTGCTATGATAGAATTAATAACATTTATAGACAAAATTGTTATTGGTGATTAATAAACATTGATTCAAACAATGTACATCTAATCTGGCTAGTTAACTCTTCCCTAGTTTAATCTCCTCACCTTAATTTCTCCTCCGTTATGAAAGAGTGGTGATTAAGTTTAACCAAATGTTTGAAAGCCCTAATGGGAAGTCAGGATGCCCTAGTTGAAAGTATAGTGTCCCAAGTTGGAGATAAGCAGAAGAGCGAATGCATGGCACGTTCGATCCAAGTAATAGATGTTAAACCAGAAGTAAGTATCAAGGATGAGATGATTGAACATGATATAATGGTTCTTAAAAGTAGATTATTGATATGTACATTTCATAGATCATGGACAGGGTTTTTGGAGATTTAAAATTGGATCAAGTGGAAGTGGGAATTAAATTCAAATTACTCTGTGAATTTTCTTCCTAAAGGTTTTTTCTTCATCATCTATTCTAGTTCAGAAATTAGGGATAAAATAATGGTCGGTGGCCCATGGTTTAGGGGAAGAGATGCATTTTATTTGAGACTGTGGAATGAAAATTTTCTATTGAGACAAAAACTATTAAGAAGCTTCCACTATGGGTTAGGCTTTCTGGACTTCCATATCAACTTATAAAAAATGATGTTTTGAAGAATATTGAAAATACCCTAGGAGAATTCATCAAGGAAGGACTAACTACCAAGGAGCGAAATCATGTTATATATACTCGAATATGTGTTGCTATGGATATTTCAAAAGCTTTGCTACAATCCATTAAGATTAAATTTGAAACAAGAGAATGGGATTAACAAGTAGATTATGAAAATATCGCATTTCATTACCATAATTGTTATGAGATAGAACACGTGGCAAGAGTTTGCAAAGTGAAAACTATGAATAAAGAGATAAAATTCTAGTGATGAGATAAACTTCAAGACAAAGCAAGAAAATCATATAGTAATAGAAGCTAGATCAGATCAAGGATATTCCACTCTAAAAGAAGAGGTAAAGAAAGTATGTCTACAATATCATTTGGCACGTGCAAAAGGAATTAAATGTGCAAAAGAAGATGTAGAGAGAAATCCTAAAACAAAGACAACAAAATAGGTCAAGTTTATTCCAAGTAAATCATCTTCATTTTCTTCAAGTAGTATAAAATCCTCTTTAGGTAATAAAAGTGAAAGGGGTGAAGATGTTATCCCTTGCACTTTAAGATTTCAAGAGCAACATAATAAAGAAATGAGGATGGAGGAAACTCATAACAATTTAGGTTTTTATAGGTAGAATAGGAAGGTAATTGCTACAGAAAATAATCCTTGCACTTTAGGGTTTATAGGGAAACATAAAGAAGATTGTGCTTTTGAGGTTATTCCTTGAACTTCAAATCCTTTACAACAAGGTAAACCTAAAAATGATAAGTCTTACTATGAGCAATGTGAGAAGATTGAAGAGATTGATGAAGTTGAAAGTATTGTTGGAAATGAAGAAAAGAAAGAAAGACCCAAAAAAACAAAAATAAAGAGAAAAAGAAACCCAAAGGGATATTGATATAGGAAAAAGAAGAATATTGATATGGGAAAATGAAAGCAAATATCACAACTGTTAACAAGAAGTGGGACTAAACCCACTAATAAAAACAAAAAATAATAATGAAAATAATATTTTGGAATATTAGGGGAATGAATAAGAACCCTAAAAAAGGTATTAAGAAATTGTGAGGTTGTTATAAACAAGATATTTATAGATATAGAAGTTGGGCAACAAATATTTTAGCCATTCACGGTGTTGAATTTCATCTTGATAGAATTTAAATTTTAGAAGGCATCTGATATATAGGAGTTGATTATGGAAACTTAACAGGTTGTTTAAATTTTAGAAGACATCTGATATAAAAGGAGTTGATTATGGAAAATTAACATGTTGAGGAAGATGAAAAATATTTTTAATAGAAAGGTTAAGTTGGGTATGCTTTAATTAACTTCTAGAAATGCAACGAGAGCAATGTAATGTTTTGTTTTTGTAATGGAAGTAACCTCGATAGAAGCCACACATAACTTATTATTTTTATTTATTTATATATATAATATGTTTAATAAGTAAATCAAAATATTTTATGTTATTTATATTTTTTAGTTTATATAGAATTAAAATAATTTCTATTGTATTTATTTTAACAATTACAATAACTTACGTTATCATCAATCACTTTGCTATTGGAGAGTTTTGGATTTGATTTGAATTTGAGCTACGCCCATACAATTACATTCCATGTATTATTATTTCATAATGCCTTAGACAACATTTTAAAATTTATTCATGAAATTAAAACCTTGGCTTTTGTTCTGAAACTCCTCATTCTCCTCACTTGCCCTCCTCATTCTCCTCACTTGCCCTTGAATTGGGTAAAATGTTAAGATTCACCTATAAGTTGGAGCTTTGGTGAGATGAGTGAAACTCCTTAGCTTTGACTTCTAGTACTTATTTCAAACTCCTTCAATAATGTATTGACAAAAGTTTCACTCATACTCTTATTTTTTAAATTTTTTTTTGGTTCATTTGTTTGAACTTGGGTCTCCTAGATGAGAATCCAAAGGCCTACTACTATGGTGTTCCAACATAGACTTTATTTTTCAATTTTACCATTTTTTTATTTTTAACTATAATAATTCACATTAAATAGTATTTGATTAATTTTCTAAAATAAAATTAACTTAAATTTTTCACAAAAATTAACTTATTGCTAAAAAAAAATTGAATTATAAAAGTCCTCAAGGGCTAGGTGGATTGGTAAGTGCTTATTTGGCCAGACACTTACCAAGAAGACACCGGGAACAACCTATTTGCAGAGCTAGCAGTTTGATTTGAATCCTTTGAGTGCGTGTCAGATTGACAATGACAGTACGAATCCCAAACAACTGGTGGTCTCCTTCACGTCGGGTCAACAATAACGAAGTGAAATAGGTTTGGTGGATGCAACCCCTGGTTTGAACCCTACAATAACAAAGTGGAATAGGTTTGGTGGGTGCAATCCCTAGATTGAACCCTATGCTTTTCACTTACTAAATATAGTGTGGTTGTGACCAACCCTCTTATGTAAACCCCCCCCCCCAAAAAAAATAAATAAATAAAATAAGAACTACAAAATCAAATGTTATTAACTCAACCGATTAGATTCTTTCAAGGAGACCCAGGTTAAAATCTTACCAAATGATACTTGCATAATAGTCAAGTAGTTGTAGGTTGTGATGTAATAGCTAAGTAATATGTGGTTGTGATATAATGAAACTGTATCAATTTCATACAACTGAATAAAAATAAATAAATAATTGGATGAATCCTTTGTCTTTAGAAGGATTAAAGTTGTTATTGCTATTGAGAATAACTTGATTGTCTTTGATGTTGGAAATGGTAGGGAGGAAGTTGTGAAGAAAGAGGTGGTTGTTAGTTGGAATCTGGATCTAGAAAATTATGTTTTTGTATCCACTATTCAAAAAATATTGGCTACTAGATGGCATAAACCATCTAAAGAATGGGGCATTCTAAACTTTGATGGGGCTACCAAAGGTAATCCCGGGAAGGCTGGTGGAGGGGGTGTTATCAGAAATGATAATGGTAAGGTCATTTGGGCTTGCGTTGAAGATTATGGTATTCAAACCAACCACCTAGCTGAAGCTAAGGCTCTTTTCTCAAGTGTTCACCAGGTTTTTGGGAGGGGCTTCATAAGACTTCTCATTCAAGGTGATTGCTTGAACATCATTCGAGATCTGCAGGTTGGAAAGAATGATAATTGTTTTATTCTGAATATTATTAAGGACACATCAAAGATTCTGGAAGGTATGTTAGAAGTTAAAATTGAGCATATTTTTTAAAAAATTTGTGAGGGGAAATTAGGGTTTCTTGGGAGGGTGGGGATGACGGTGGGCGGGAAGGCTATTCTGGGAGAGCACGGGAGCGTCGGCAGGTCGAACCAGGGGCTCGATAGGGTGGAGGGAGGGCAAACAGAGTCTGGGGATGCCGAGGAGTCCTTGCCAAGTAGCGGCAAGGATCCGCCAGACAAACGGGGAGATGGACCTCGGAAGTCTTATGCTTTGGCAGCGGCCTCTGAAACCCTAAGCGGGCTCTTCTCCAAGGAGTTATTTCCGTCCGGGGACGAGTTGGACATCCCGGCAGAAATTCTCTCAAGCTTTGTGGATTTCAAAAAATTTACCCTCATCGGTAAGTTTATTGGTGGTCGTCCCGACATGGAGACCATTCGTAAGTGGGCGTCTGGCAAATGGCGGACCTCTGGTCACTTAGAGCTGGCTGCCCTAACCCGAGGTTTTTTTGCGATTAGGCTGAGCAACAAGGAGGACTACTGTAAAATCTTGGCTGGAGGGCCTTGGTTCTTAGGCCGTAGGAGTCTCTTTCTAAGGAAGTGGGGTTTGGACTTTAACCCCGATACCCGCAATATCAACATTGCTCCAATATGGGTTAGGCTCCCGAGTCTTCCCCTTTTCTGCTGGCATGAAAATGTAATCAGAGGTATTGCTCGGTCCATCGGGGAGCTGATCACTTTAGACCCTCCCACAAAAGCTCGAACTAGATTTGTCCAAGCTCGGTTCTGTGTTTTGGCGGACTTGGAGACGGACCTCCCATCCTCCATTACTCTACGGTCTGGGGGTACTTTTCTACACAAGCAAGCTATTGTTTATGAGAACAGGCCAGCTTTCTGCCCTCAGTGTAGTTCTCAAGGGCATCTTCAGTCCAATTGTCCTCTCCAAAAGCCGAGGAAGAAGGAGCGGGATCCCTGCAACCCTCTAGAGCACGATGAAGGTCAGACGAAGCACCCTTTTGCGAAAGGCCATGAATCTCCAGGTCCATCCAAGGACCATCTCGAATCCTCCTTACCAGAAGAGGAAATCACCACCCATCCGGACTCCGAGCAGTGTGGTGGGCACCCCCAACTAGGACCACAGGAGGAAAATGAACAGGCCCCCCCCCTTATCACTACACAGGCAGATTCACCCAAAATTTATGATCGGAACTCTCCCGAGGCACAAAAGATATTGGAAGACTACCTGCTGGGAAGAAGAGGTTACCAGCCTGGTAATATTAGCCCTCGAATTACGAGGAGTCAAAAGCGAGGGGTGGATTTTGGTAGTGAAAGGAAGCAGGGTCGTCCCCCCAACAAGGAAAAGAGAGACAAAGAAACTGCGGCTGATGTTGCAAATGGAACCCAACGGTTGCTATTTCAGGATGGCTCCGATTCTCTGATGGGTGATGCGCTTATCCCAAAACCTCCCTTCCAGCAGGGAAAGGGAAGTAAGAAGAACCTCAAATCGTACGGATGAAATCCTGGATGTGAGAAGACTAAACGGAGTGGCCATTTGGGCCAGGGTAAAATTTTCCAGCAGGATTTTCAACGGTTTGTTTCAGTCCAGTCATTTTTCTTGGATCCTATCCAACATGTATGCTTCGAATTCTGCCTCCGGGAAAGCAGAAATGTGGAAAGTTATTTCCCGGTATGGGAGAATTTTTTGTAGTTTTCTTGGTCGTCTTCTTGCTTTTCGATGGTCCAGACTTCTCCAGCTAGTTTTTGTTTTCCCAGTTATAATGGCCATGGTTTCTAGGATAATCAGGCAAAAATGCCTTACTTGTAGCCCTCGGGCAATTAGCAGCTTTTTGTTTTTTTTTGCATACAGGTTTATTCTTCCAGCCAAGAGGCATGAAGCACTATTTAGCAAGGCTGATTTTGTATATAAGGTTTTGGGATCCTCTATAAAAACCCACTGTTAATCTATTATAATAATTACCAAAAAAATTGAGCATATTTATAGGGAAGGTACCTAGGTTGTTGAAGTTATGACCAATTTGGGGATGAATAGTGGCCAGTTCAGAATTTGAGAAGACAATTTTCCTTCGCGGTTACTGACAATTGTTGCTTTGGAAGCATTGGGCCTACCTATCCAGTAGATATTTTTATTGTCTTTATGCTTGGATGAGATCTTAATTATGTTCTAGTGATCCTCTCTTGAGGGGGTGTTTTTTGGGAAGCTGGCCCTTTTGCTCCCTGGTGGTTACCATTCTCAAGGAATATGCTTGGTGTTTTGCCTTCATCCTTGCTCTCTGAGTTTGGAGTTTTGTTATCTACATCTTGATGTTCTCCTTTATGCCCTGCTAAGTGGTGGGTTGGTCTTTGCTTTTGGATGGTTGTTTTAGTTTAATTTATGTTTCTTTTGGCCTTGGAGGTTGGCATGTGCTTAATTAGCCTTATCTTTCTCTGCCTCCTTTAATGTAAAAGGTTCTAGGACCTTTCAAAACCTTGTTTTTCATCATTAATCAAAAAATAATAATTAGTTGATTGTAAATTTTTAAAAAAAATATCAAATATTATGAACACGGATCATTAAAATATAACATTTCATTAAAATAATATAAAAATAATAATAATTTAATTTCTTAAAGACCTTATAAGTTTCTTCAAATTTTAATTTAAAACCTCTTAATCAAATACCCCAAAAAAAATTAAGTAAACTATAATTTTTTTTTATTAGATGGAAGAAGGGATTTTGAAAGGACCTCCCAAACTTTTATAAAAGGAGTTTTTGAAAGGGTCCTCAACCTTTTACAAAGAAACAAAAGTTTTCAAAGAGAAACCAAAGCAAATCACAAATAGGACTGAAAAACACCTGAAGGCACCACGCTAGGAGAAATGGGATCGAGGATCTACGAGAACCAAGAGATCCAGAAAGGTAGATCCCACCAAAAGCAAGGACGCACCCAAGAGAAATTTGAAAACAAGATCAAGGACAAGAACATTCGATTTCCGCCCAAACTAAACCAAAAACGATGATTTCAAATTTATAAAAATAGAATTTTCGCCCAAACAAGAACCCTATTTTTTGATCTGACTTCCTGTAGCAAGCTCACCAGTTCACTCCTCACAAGTTTTGACTAGCAATTTCTAAAGAGTATGCTTGCACCAACCCAACACCTCAAGCCCATAGATCTTTCCCCAACAGGATCTAAGAGCACCTCAAGCCTATAGATCTTTCCCTAACAAGATTTGAAACAGAAGGCACACTGCGCCAAAATTTCCAAAAGGCACAAGCATAATGATGTGGGATGGTCCCAAAATCCACCTAGTCTTCTGTCCAACACAGCAACAAAAAAGTCATTTAAATTGCACAGCCAACCAACCATATCCTACAACCTCACGAAGATGACACCCAAATGGCAGGAGCTGTCTAGAAACCCAAAAACACTTCTCCAACTAAGTTCCTCCATAAAATTGATTCAAATACCCAAATCTTAAATGTCAATCCCATTCCAATTATTTTATTATAATTAATTTTTAATCTTTAAAAAAATATATTAATCTATTTTTTAAATTAATAATAAAATAATTGTAAAAAATAATGTATACGTATATAAAATATAAGCCAATATCTTCACCATTGCTTAGATATTTTTAATGAGAGATCTAAGACTTAAATCCAAAGAAAATAGAATAATATACCTTAATGATAGACATGTCCGCGAGGGCTAGGTGGATTGGTAAGTCATTGGGCACTTACCGGGAGGAGACCTAGGTTCAAACCTCGCGGGCACGCCCAACCTAGCATAGGAAGTAGTTTGATCCGAATCTTTTGAGTGTGCGCTAGATCAACGACGATGGTACGAAACCTATGTAATTAACTGTCTCCATCTGATGTTGGGTCAACAATAACGAGACAAATAAACTAGTTGGAAGCATCCTCTGTAGTTTAATCCCTGCGTTGACCGTTACTACAAAATAATGGTTGTAACCAACTCCCCTATACCAAAAAAAAAATACAAAACAATACATAATGAATTTCAAAAGAATTTTTTTTTTTTTTTTTTTTTAACTATTAGTCTTCTTTAAAAAAAACACTACACAAATGCCTTCTATATATATTTAATAACGTCTTTCTTTAAAATTATTTTTTTACTTTAGTCGAGTAAAAGTTTGGACATTGTCATTATAAACCCTAGTCAAACGTTGATGCTATAAACTTGTTTTTAAAAACAAAGTCAACGGAACTTTAGTCGTTGAGGCAATCCATTGACATGCACTCTGCTACTACAAACCGTTCATTGAGGCAACCCACTTACAAGCACTCGTTCGCTATCAACTGGCAATAGAAGATGCCCACCAACAACCACCCGACTGCTACCAATTAGCAAATCCTTTGAGTTAAAAGTTTTAAAGTAAAAATCCCTTTGGGTTAAAATTTTTAAAGTAAAACACGTGTATGACTCAAGCGTTGCCACTATAAACCTTACTCCACGAGGCATGTTGTGTTGTGACTATAAACTTTAGTTCATTGGATAAAGACAAAATCAAGGAAACTTTTAACTAGCACATTACTATAAACCCTAGTTCGTTGGATAAAGACAAACTTTTAACTAGTACATTACTATAAACCCTAGTTCGTTGGATAAAGACAAAAACTTTTAACTAGTACATTACTATAAACCCTAATCCATTGGATAAAAACAAAATCAACGTAACTCTTAACTAATCCATTGATTTGATCAACTCACCCACCAACAAGCACTCTACCACTATAAACTTTAGTCCGCTGGGAAAAGACTCGGACGCTGCCACTATAAACCTTTGTCTGTTGGGTAAAGAGGACTTTTAACCAATTTACCCACAAGTAATCAACCAACCTAGCAACAAGTACTTGACAGCTACCAACTACCATATCCTTCAAACAAAAAATTTTAGAGTTAAACACAGATTTTGAAAAGTTTTCAATCTTCTTTTGTGTAATTTGAATTTAAATATGTTAAATAAAAACTGAATAAAAAGGATTATTTCACCGTTAATTCAAAGCAACGTTTGTTAGAAAACTAGGAAAATTCCATAGCAAAGGCTGGGTGATGACACCAATGACATCAAGAAACGGACTTGTGCAACGTGCTAGTGACATTTTTAAAATAAAAACCTGTCATTAACATGTCTAAAACAAGACACACAAATCCTAAACAAATCTGGCTGTGAATGCCAACTATCTCGACTAATTTTCAAGGTAAAAACAAAGCTAGCAAACATACATCCTCATCAAAAACTTAATATAGATTTATATTGCCGTAATGCGACACAAAACATTGAGCAATAATGGAAGCGTGCAATTATCACTAAACAGCAGATGTTATGGGCTGATTTGTGCCAATTATACTCTATGAGGTGCATACAACATTGTTGCTTAAATATTTGGTTTTACCCTCTTTTGAACTTGACGGTTTAGATCAGCAAAGGGTATTTGGATTCCAGGCCAATGCTTTAATGGGTTGCTTTCTCATGATTAATTCCCCACCATAGCAAAAGTCCAAATTTTGTAACAAAGACCTGGTTACCACAATTATTCATCACTTCTCCTATTTTCATTTTTAATATTACTTATAATAAACTGATTAAGGATGAGATGAGCTGGATTGGTCAATTTCTCAAACAAAATGAATTATCGAAGCCCATAAGTTTTTGTTTTTTTTTTCAATGTTAAATCCAGGACTACTTAGGGAAAAAGTTGGAAATGTTTGGAAATTTATTGAAGTCCATCAGTTTTTTGTTTTTTTCAATCATGTTAAATTCAGGAATATTTAGGAAAAAAGTTGGAAATGTTTGGAAATTTATTGTGAAAACTATTTGGAGAAGCATATAACCTCAATCAATTTTACATAAAACATTGGTTGGTGGTGGAAATAGTTGTGATGAAGATGATCTTTAATTTATACTAACCATACATTTTTGTTATTAACTTTGATTTTTATGGTCATAATATTTTTAACATTAATTTTTTTAATATATTTTTTATTATTTTCTATTCTCAAAACAAAAATTTAAATCAAAATCCAATTTCATCTATTAAATATTTATTTTCATATTTTTAATATAATTTACAAAATTTTATAAATAATTTTTTTCACAAACTATGTAAAAATTTGGCTGGATCTCATCTTCTAGGCCTTACCCTTACAAAGAAGCTTAGCTTAATGACCATAAAAATTCTCTTTTCAAAAGTATGAAAAATCAGTTTATAATTAAAATATTTTCGGAGTACAAAATGCATATTTTTGTTAGATTTAAACAACAAAGATTCAACGACATCTTGGTTCTAAAAGTTAAAAGTTTATCTTGTCATAGGCCTTTGTCTTCCAACCTGAGACTACTTTTCAAAAGAATAATTTATTTGAAAGTTTGTTCATAGGCCTTTGTCTTCCAACCTGAGACTACTTTTCAAAAGAATAATTTATTTGAAAGTTTGTTCAAATGACTTCATAAACATTATTGATATGAAAGATTATTTTTGTTTCATATAAATAAAAAATAGAACTATGATAGTTTTAAATACGTTATAAGACATCCTAAATCAAGCCCTGAAGCTGGCCCTCAATCTCAATTATTTACATAATCTGATTGCATAAAGAAGCAATTTCCTCACCTTGTGACACATTTCCTAGTGAAGTATTCTTTGGATAGCCAAGATTATTAAGAGATATATAATGCTTTTACAAGTTTTACTACTTGATCGAAGCTTCCTTTGAATAACCAAGATTACTAAAAAAAAAAAGTGATGTCTTAAAAAGGTTTGATATGCTTTGATCACATGGATTTTCATAAAGCTTCCTTTGGATAGCCAAGATCACCAAGAGATATATGATGCTTTTACAGGTTTCACATGACCGTAAGGATTCCTCGTGAAACTTCCTTTCGATAGCCAAGATCACTAAGAGATATATGATGCCTTTAGAGGTTTCACATAGTTGATCCTAGGGCATAGCTTAGCATTAGGTCCTACCGAATGAAAAATCAAGTTGCTATGAGAAAGATTAGAACCTTCAATGAGGATTAGGTGGAAAATAGGGCCGAAAATTTTAGCCCCTATTTTAGGGTCACCTAACATTTTAAGTTTGGTCCAGCTTTTTCTTTTTTTCTATGCAATTCCAAGTTTTATCTGAATCATGATGCAGGGTAAAGTTTTACGAATGATGAGATAGGGTAAAGTTTTAAAAAAACATGAGACAAAATTTCTGCTGAAAAGCTCCTCAAATTACGCTGACGGTACCTGTTGACAATTTTAAGCAATCTTATGAGATTGCTTAGGACTATTTGGCAGAGTACTAAGCCACCATCATTGTCTGAAAATGATTTTCTCAAGTTACCCTAATTTGAGAGGGCAAGGCCCACCAGCATAAACAGGAAGGAATGTGAAATAGAGAATCATAAGAAGGAATGCAGGAATAAAGTGATGATACCCTTCCAATGATGGTCCTGTGGCTATCCTACTTAGCTTTGATGCCGATAGATGTTGGAAGGTTTTAATAGTTTTTCAGACTCAGGACATATGCCCTTAACTTTGCTGGCGAAATGTCCTCCTATAGTGCTCAACCAGAATAATCTCTAATCTATTCCGAGTGGGAATGAAAACTGCCTTCAAAATGTAAAAGGTGGAGTCATAGTGGATCGACATCAAAGCTTTTCTTAGATGACTATTGTCAGAGTAAGAAGAAATAACTTTATTGGGTGGAAACACTGTTCAGAAAACATGGAACACATTGTTAGCACAAATTCACCCACATTGCCACTTCTGCTTTCACAATACTGTACCATTTAACATCTTTGTAACCATGGCCTGTGTAGAGTATACGCCTGTGGCCAGGAACATATAATCTCCATGATGTATTATTGATCTCATACTTGAAGAAGCTTATGATGGATAACAATGTCATATTTACAATTGTGTTCTCGACAGGGAATTGGCAGAATACATCGTTATGCAAAACTCATGTTATTTCCCTCATTCAAAATGAATCAAATTACCAGGATGGTCTAAACTAGTAAAAGCATTTGAATGAGTTATAACATATTTTCTAACAAATAATAAAATCCTTAAGATTATTGGCCATCAATTGCTGTTCATAAACCTTGGTAACATATAAGTTCTCTCAAATTTGGCTTACAAATATCTTATTGATAATTTTAAGTCTAATTTGACTGGTGCATCCCCCAATGCTTGCAAGTAGTTTGAAATGACTTATATTACACTAGAGATGTGCAGAAAACTTCTGACCAGAATCTCTTAACAGTTTCTCCAGTCATTTATATTTGTTAAAATCTTATATGGGTTTCTAATAGCCCCTATTATCTGTATCCAATGATCACTTTCATATCAAGATCAAACTTTGTTGTGGGGCATGTAGAAGTGAGAGTACTGGGTTTTTAACCTTTGCAGAGCTGAGATGATTAGATTTTTATCCTCATCAGCTTGGCCTTAACTAAAACCAGTGCATGTCCCCTGCTGGAGAAGTTTTTCACAGCCGAGCTCTGAACCTCAACATCTTAAGAAGTGGAGGTTATTGTTCCAGCGCTAAGCCTCACCTGCTCAAAATATTTATTTAAATGAAAAACAATCAAAAGGTCCCTAGAGCATACAAGCATTGTTTTACAGTTTTAGATAGTCCCAACACACATTTCTTCTTTCTTCTTTTAGAAAATGGATTAAATTCATGAATCCATAAAAAGTAAAAACAACCTTCATGCTTGGTTTATCCTTTGAATGAATACATAATGTTATTGCAAAAGAAACAACGGAAATATATTGACATGGGTATTAGACCAATGTTTACCATTGATTACTTGATTAGAGAGCAGTGTCTCTGGGGATGAGCACGGCAACAGAGACTACTTGTTCTGCTTAACATTATGAGGAGTAAGATATCAAAGCACTAGAAATGCTTCATAAAAGTGATCAAATTATTTGACACTGCAATTGATTATATGAAAGGAGCATTTGGGAGATATTTTCTTCAGAGCAAGTTTTACGGTATCACCCTGTTGAACAGCAGCCTCTTCCTTCTCCACAAGGACTGCCTGGACTATGTCTTCATATTTTCCTCCATCTTGAGAAACAAAGGCTACGAGGGCCGCCTGCAAGGGATGGAGGCTAGGATTGAATGCAGCAGACTCAATGTAAGAACCCGTAAAGATCTTCCCTTTCACTGTCATCAGAGCAACTCCGGAAGGGCACAGGCTATATGGAGCATGTGCCGAGTTTGCAGCTTGAAGAGCTGCGAATTTTAGTTGAGACAGATCTTCAGAGGGTGAAAAGCCATTGATGACATCATCCTTCCCATCTTCTCCACCATTGCATAAGCTCAAGGTAGGATCCGACTCAGGGGACTGCGGGGACTCAAAACTTAAGCAATTGTAATGAGGCTGGAAGACAAGAGGTATGCCCTCCTCCAAATCATCTGGACCAAATCTGTGCGGAAGAAAATGCAACAGAGATCGGGTTTCTGCATGATCGTCGGCAATCAAGATGTTAAGTTCAGTGGCACCCAACACTTCTTGCAGGAACTGCCTACAATGCCCACAAGGGGCTGCAGAGACTGCAATGAACTTAAGCTGGCGCTCCCCATGTTGTGCTGCATTGGCTACCAGGAACTGCTCCGCATGAACAGAGTGATTCAGAGGAAGACCCACAAATTCCAAATTTACTCCCATGAAGATGCGTCCACTAGCTCCGAGACCCACAGCTCCAACATGAAAGTTGGAGATGGGAGGCCTTGCTAGATCTTGGGTAGGTTTTACTAATGTAGCCAGATATTGGCTCACCGACAACCCTGATTCATTACACAGGCGTTCAACCTCATCCGCCTCAATCAGAAAAGGTGAGCAGCCTCCCATCCTCGAAAAACCTGGAGAAATTCCTAAAACTTTGTTAAATAATTGCAATTTTTGATAATTCGATTACATCTTGTAAAATGGCTTAGAAGCAGGTCAAATGCAATCTGATTACATCTTGTAAAATGGCTTAGAAGCAGGTCAAATGCAATCTAACTCGTAAAATTCTGGTCAAACATCAAGGTCAGATGACCAAGTAATTGTTTTTCTTTTCTCAAAAAATTGATCAAGTATCTCAAAAAAAATTATTACAACCTTGAGATCCATAAAAATTCCATACCTTCCGTCAAGTTCCGGTTAAAATATCTTCCTCAACCTCCCTGGCATAAGAACAGGCATAAATCAGAGTCAACAAATATTTCACAAAAATTTCAGGTTCACTTCAGCTCACTCTGCATGCCGCAGTAAAAATCTCTAAATAAATAAGCAATCCATCTCCAAGCTCAAACAGGGGGCCAAAAAAAACAAAAAAATTTCACCATTCACACAGAACAAAGGACAGGTCACCATAAGATTCAACACATGAAGGATCCTAAAATCCCTTTCACTCTCTCTACATCCCCCATGAAAAATAAACAAATAAAAATCAATCAATCTTTCAGCTCAAACAGAGCAAAAATTTTGCAAAACTTGCTTATAACAGGTCCCTTCAGATCGCACCAGCTCCACCATTAAATCAAACCCTCATCCTCCTACCCGAGATCCACCAATTCCCACCAAATAAAACGTAAAACTCAATTTCACAATACAATCTCTCAGCAATCTACAATTCAGCACAACAATTCCAAATATATAAAAATAAAGAGGAGGAAAAAAACAAAAAAAAACACACCAAAACCATCAATTTGAAACTCCACGACTAGGGCTCGTTTCCGTAAAATTTTTCCTATTTTTTTTTTTTTTGGACAGAAAGCAGAAGAAGAAGAAACTCTGCGCTAAATCTCCCCTGCACAACACTTTGAAAAAATCACCACAAAATACGATAAAACTCCATATTCCAATTCTCAACTCCACCCAAAAATCGCCAACAAAATGGGTATAAAATGTCTATGGAAATCCAGAATTATCTGTGGAAAATTTTGCGTAAAAGGCAAAGCTCAAAGCATGCATCCAATAAAATCTTGAAAAGAATTTTAGCAAACTGCTAAATTTCACTCACCAATTCGCTGCTAATTTCACAATCTCCTCTACCTTGTCAGAGCCCTCAGTCGTCCACGGTGCAGATTTCTTCGCTCAAAGAAATTTCAGAGAGAAAGAGAGAGAGAAAGGCGTGTTCCTCCTGCGTGAATCCAAGCGCTCATATAATTGCTCGCCTTCCACGGGAGCAGTTGCGCGTGTGCATTTCCTTATTTTAAATATTTTTTTTTTTTTTTTTTTGTTACCTAGGAAGCTTCTATAATGTTTAGCTTCTATTTTATAATGTTTAACTTGTTGCTTAGAAAACTTCTATAATGTTTAGTTTCTTGTTGCTTAGAGAGCTTCTATAATGTTTAGCTTCCTCTTATCTAGAGAGCTTTTATAATGTTTAGCTTCTTGTTGCGTATAGAACCTCTATAATATTTTAACTTCTTGTTGTGCTTCTATAATGTTTAGCTTATTGTTGCTTATAATGTTTAGCTTATTGTTGCTTAGAGAGCCTCTATAATATTTTAGCTTCTTGTTGGGCTTCTATAATGTTTAGCTTCTTGTTGCGTAGAGAACCTCTATAATATTTTAGCTTCTCGTTGCGCTTCTATAATGTTTAGCTTCTTGTTGCTTAAAGAGCCTCTATAATGTTTAGCTTTTTGTTGACTAAAGAGCCTCTATAATATATAATTTAAAAAAAAAAAATTAACAAAACTTTGACACTCCACAAAATTAACAAACACTTTAAATTTCACAAAATTAACAAACATTCAACAACTAACCAATATATCTTTTTTAATATTTTTATTTTAAATATTGAAAGTCTAGGCTTAGGACCTTAGCTGTCCCAATCTAGGCTAAAAACTACCAATTTGTCTCGAAATAGGAGCTATCCAACGGGCCTCGAGAATATTCCAGGCCTGAGTCAAGTCAAGGCCAGTGCCTCGTTGGCATTTCAGAAAGATGGTATTTTTTTTTTGGCATCATATGTTATTGGAAAAGAGCACATAGAGTTTTAGGTATGGAAAAGAAGATGACGTGGAATATGATTAAACAGAATACCCACGTCAGGTTTGTGTCCAGGATTCCCATTTGCCAAGATGCCAAAAGCCTTTGTGCCCCACAGAAGTTGAACCCCTTATCAAATTAGATTCCAAAAGAAACACAACCTCTATAATGCTTATATAGATTATATAGATTATATAGAGGGAATCAATAAAATTTCGATTGTTAAAAATTAATTTGAAATAATTTATCTTAGCTATCATTAACCGATCGATTTTTTTAAATAATTTAATTATTATTTTTTAATATAATTCAAAACCACCACTCACCAAAAACCTCGCAATCATATTTACTTCCAAATTTGTGTCTGTAAATCTAATGTCACATACACATCATCTAAATTGACCCACATGTATAGGTATATCATCTAAATTGACCCACCCATATAGGTATGTGTCAAATTAGTCAATTCGTTGCAAGATTGAGGGTTTGAGGGGCAAAGGTAATGGTCACACCATTACAACTTTATAAGGTTGTATTTTATGCGGGGTATGGTTTTAAATTTACATCTAATTTGGAGATTATTGTCATAAATCTTAGTTTATTTGGGTATAATTTAAATTGAATTGGACATTTCTCATAGGAACACCCCAACATTATATTGTAGGAAAGGAAAAAAGCTCCTATTGCTATGCTCTCAATAAGTGTGGGCTCTCAATTGCTCACTCGTTGTACTTTGTATTACTTTATAAAAAAAACACTTGAATAACTCTAGCCTATTCAGACCATTCAAGGGATGACTTTGGATAGAATACTCGAACCATTCAAAGTATGACTTTGAATCAATGTCAAACATGGTGATTATAAACTTTAACTCCTTAGATAAAAATAAGGATAGAATACTCGAACCATTCAAGGTATGACTTTGAATCAATGTCCAACATGGTGATTATAAACTTTAACTCCTTAGATAAAAATAAGGAAGTCAAATAGACCCCAGCCATCCAAAAGACCCAACCATCCAAAGAATCAAATTAAAACACCCATCCATTTGAGGTATGATTTTGGATAGAATACACGAGCCATTTGAAGTATGACTTTGAATCAATGTCAAACATCGTGATTATAAACTTTAGTTCCTTAGATAAAAATGAAGTCAAATAGATCTCAGCCATCCAAAAGATCCCAACCATGGAAAGAATCAAATCAAAATAGCTATAAACTCTAGTCCGCTAAGTTTTGACAAAATTAAAAAATACCCAACCATCTAAAAAATCGTATCAACAGAATCTACGACAAACATTTGACCACTACCTATTTTTTTTTTTTTTAAATGCTAGAGTTTGAAGTGTTATGTATGCAAGTCATGATCACGAGATCGTGGAAATAGATTACACTTTTTAAATAATTTTACGATACGATCAGTTATTGTCGGTTTTTGCTTTTTAATTAATTTAAAAGACGATTAGTTTGGCGCGATTTCGACGTTGGAAAGTAAATTACTTGTGTGAAAAATACGTGGTGTGGTTTTGGATCTCGTGCCGGATTTGACGCGGATGTTACCGAGGCATGAATTGTCTTTTAGCTGGACATGAAATATTAATAAATGTGAATATGCAATTAAGTACCGATTTATTTAAATTATGAGGCATATAAGACAAACGTTTATGCAATTAAGTACAGATTTATTTAAATTACGAGGCAGGTAAGACAAACGTGGAGACATCGTATCATTGCTTCCAACTCTACCACATGGGTTAAAACCCCTCGAGCTTCTGACATCAACATAATAATTGAGCGCCAGATTGGGACGCAAGTCCTTTCTCTAATCTTTCCACATCTTTATCAAAGTTTTTTTTTTTTTTTGGTGATTTAAATTTAGATCTTCTAGATATAAGTTTAAAGTCATACTATTATATAGATGTTTAATAAGAACATAGTTATTAATTTCATTTTACCGTAGTTTGAATTAGGTCTTTCGAATGAGAACTTAAAGTTATACTACTATTATATCCCACAAGGACATAATTATTAACTTCGCCTTATCATAGTTTGAACTTGAGTTAACTAAAACTCAAAATCATACCACTATAGTGTCTACAAAGACATAGTTATAAAAGTTTATGATTAAATGTTCGGTTCTTCTTGAAGTTGTTTAGGAAAGTAGATTTTAATAGCCACAGGATTATAGATTATATTAGACTATGTATTTTATTATATATGTGTTTGCTATTGAGATTTTGGTTTTGGTTATTGAAGTATAGTGCACAATTTTATACTCAAATAGACCACTTATTTTAATCTCTATAAGATCATAGGTTACATTAGACTATTATCTTATTATTTATGTGTTTAGTATCCTAGAACATAGTGTACAATGGTACTCTATTCAAATTTGAACTTTAATACTTTAAAAAAAAAAAAAAAAAAAAACTTTAATACCATCTATTTTAGTGTCCACAAGGTCATCAACCATATGGTCTATGTGTCTTATTATTTATATATATATATATTAGATTTTGGCTATTAGAGTATGGTGTACAAGTGTACCCTCATGGGATTTGAAGTTTAGGTTTTTTATTTGAAGTTCCAAAGTATCTTATTAAATATATGTTTACTAACTAGATTTGAGTTATTTAAACACGATACACAATCTTATCTTCACCTGGACTTTCTATTCGAAGTTTCAAAGTATCTTATTGAATACATGTTTACTAGCTAGATTTTAGTTATTTAAGCATGGTACACAATCTTATCCTCATGGGATTTGAAGTTTGAACTTTCTATTTGGAGTTCAAAAGTATCTTATTGAATACATGTTTACTAGCTAGATTTGAGTTATTTAAGCACGGTACACAATCTTACCCTTATTGAATTTGAAGTTTGGACTTTTTATTTAGAATTCCAAAGTATCTTATTGAATACATGTTTACTAGATAGATTTTAGTTATTTAAGCACGGTACACAATCTTATCCTCATCATATATGAACCTTGGATGTTTCATTTCGAGTTCCAAAGTTTTGATCATCACCAAGTTCTATTAAAAGCATAGTCAAGTTGGTAGGTTTTTATTTATTTGTTTGGAATATTAGAGTTCAAACCTTACTAGATGCAATGGGTTGTTGACATGATGTATGATGTTGTGGTTGATTATTTAATAAGTTTATACATGTTCTCGGTATTTTGGTAGAAATCTACTTGTGGTCTTTATGTCCTAATATTGGCTCTTCTGGTAGAAATCTACTTATGGTCTTTATGTCGTAATATTGGCTCTTCTCTAGTGGTAATGTGGTCTTAATGCTCATTAAGATAATTTAATATTATTACTTGTGGTATTGGAGGCTTTACTCCAATGGTGATCTCGTTTCCCATTAATATGACGAGGTCTTGTTACTTGTGGTGTTGGAGGCTTCACTCCTATGGTGATCTTAATGCTCGTTAAAACAATGGGGGTTTTATTACTTGTGGTATTGGAGGATTCACTCCAATGATAATCTCATTGTTAATGTCACTCTATTCACTCATGGTCTTGATGCTCATTGAGATGATGTTGGTGTTACTCATTGTGTTAGAGGCTCTACTTCAATGGTAATATTATGGTTAATATCATTGCAACTTTGCTCGTTTTCAAATTTAATAGTAATCTTATGGTTAGTATCACTCAAACTTTGGTTGTGGTCTTGATGCTAATTAAGGCAATGGTGTTATTGTTCATGATATTGGAATCTTTACTTCAATGGTAATCTTATGGTTAGTACCATTCCAACAATGGTAGTTTTACAAATTATGTTGCTAGAGGCTTTGAATTGGTTGTTTTTTGTTTCACCATGGTGCTACTTCAGTAATGGTGATTTCATAACTCATGGGGTCTCATGGTGGTGCCACAACAATGTTATAGATGTTGATTGAGGTGATGATGATCATGATGTTCCTAATGCCAAATGTTCTACTTCAATAGTGTTATTGTGGTCCATGTCCACTTCAACGATGGTGGTTCTATAAATTGGGTTGTTGGAAGCTCTACCTTAGATATTTCTCATAGTTGTGTTGCTTAGAAAATGGTGACTTAATAGCTCAAGTGCTTGTGGTGATGTCATTTGGGCAATGGTGATATTACATGTTATAATGTTAAAATAGTGGTAGTTGCTATATTTGTGAGGTGGATGGTACCTATTGTGAATCAATATTAATGTTCCTAATACTAGATGAGGTGGTGGTGGTCTTGTCATTCATTACGTCAAGGACTCTACTTTGGTGATGGTCTCATGCTTCTTGTCACTATGTCAATGCATGATTTTAATGTTGTTGATTTCCATTGAGATGATGGTGTTTTATAGCTCAATAGGCCCATGGTGGTGTCTCTTTGGTAGGTAATTCTACAACTCATAATGTTGCTCAAATAGTGGCAGCTGCTATCTAGGTGTTGTAGGTGAGTTGGAGAGGATAGGGCAATCCTCCAAGGGAGGTCCTAGGTTCAAATCTCCACCCTACCAAAAAGCTGAATTGGGTATCCAAAATCCAATTGATAATGTTGGTGCGGACAGGGTCGAGTGCGACTCTCGGGTGACTTTGACGGTGTAGAACCCCCTGTTCATGGTCTCTCAGACCAAGGCGGCCCCACAAGGGGTTTTTCGCTTAAAAAAAAATAGTGGCAGCTACTCTTTTGCAATGAGGAAGGCACTCTGATTGCTCTAAAGCACTAGTGGTCTTGTTATTCATGGTACTAAAGGATCTTCTTTAGTGGTGATCTCATGCTTGTTGCCACTACATTAATTTCATAAATTTGATGTTGGCAATGCCTATTAAGACAATAGTGGTCTTATTGTTTATGGTGTAGAAGGTTTTACTCTAGTGATGGGCTTGTGGTCAATGTCACTCTAACAATTGTAACTTTATAAGTCATGGTGTTAGAGGCTTTGGCCTATTTTTTTATGTTCTTATGATGGTGTTGCATCAACAATGATAATTTCTAAAGTTATAAGATCTCATGATGATGATGATGATGATTTGATAGTAGTGATTTTAATCCTCAAATAATAATAATAAATCTATTTGCAAGAAGGATGTCTTGGACTAGATCTAGAATTTAACATATATTTAGTCGTATTTAACCTTTGAAAATATATTTTATAGTTTATTTGAATTACTAACACCATGTGTATGTCCTTTTAAATTAAGAAATGTTAGTTTTACTTATATGCTTAGTTAACCGATCTCATTTACATAATAGGTTATGCACATATTTATATTTTTTTTGGTAAGTTAATTGATATTATATTATATCGAGAAATATGAAGGCTCCCAAATACCTTTTACATCAATAAGAAACAACAGGCATCAGCCTAAGTCCAAGAGGAAGTATATAAAACCCTCATAAAAGCAGGTAAATCTTCACCTATTACATCGGCAGACAACACTACAACAAACACAGAGAAGAGGATCCATCCTAAAAGACTACAAGATGAAAGTCGAACCCAAGATAAACAAAGAATCCCATTGGGCACTACCCAAACCAAACAGTAGGAACATTCGAGCAACAATCTACTGATCAGGACTGCCCATGGCCTCCTTCTGTCTGTCCACATTTTTACTAGAAGCTTCTGGATTCTTCTTAGCTCCTCCCAAAGTCTGAGAATTCTCAGAAGAAGCGAGTAATTTTCTGAATTTCTTTCGATGCAACAAATTTTTCCCACCCTATCAAAATTTTCAGACATGCTAGGGGTTATATGACAGGACACCCACCTATTATGGAAATGATGTAGATTAATATTCATGATATGAATGGGTTCAAAACAAGTCCAAATGATCATGAGACAACCATCCAACTGATAGTTCCACAGAGAGAAGGGGTCATTAAATTGATGGAATTTGTTATTCAAAAGGACGGGCCATAAAACCAAGATCTTAAAGACTTTTTGAAATTTGGTACCTATTGTCCTACTAGAACCTTTTAAAACTTCAACACTCTTACACATAATGAGGAAACTTATAAAAAATATGGTAACACAGCTAATCATTGTCAAATTTTTCAATAGTGGCTACAGCCTGTACCTCCCGCGGTAGTGTGTATGTCCAAGTCAACAAACCTAGACCATTAACCCCAATGTTTGCCAATCTATCTGCTACCTTACTTGCTTCTCTTAAAGCATGTTGGAAGATAACTTCCTGTCGGTGAGTAGCAAGTTTCCTGGCCTCTTCAATGTAGTTTCTAACTTTCCAAGATGGTCTTTTGGAGCTTTTCATGTAATTAATAATATTTAGAGAATCCCCTTCAATGATGATTCTGCCTGGGATATGTTTGATTAATGCAAGACCTCTCCATAATGCCTTTGCTTCAACCATATGATTGGACTGTTCACCAAGGTATTCAACAAAAGCTAAAATTAAGTTTCCTTTATGATCTTTGATTATGCCTCCTGCTCCTGCTTTGCCTGGATTGTTTTTTGCAGCTCCATCAAAATTCAATTTAACCCATCCCTGGGGTGGGGGACACCATTTAATGTTACTTCTGGGATTGGTTTGAGATACAATCGTATCCTGAGAAATGTTCAGATAATAAAGAATGACAGTTTTAATCCTAGAACAAGGCCTTGGATCATACGGAATAATGGAAGCATTCTCTTTTGCAAAGGAAATAATTTTACTTTAAAAGCAAATGTCCTTTTGATTAGTTGTATATTATCTTATATTTATAATAATATGCAATATAAATCACAAGAGTCCAATAAATAGATGTTTTCGATGATAATACAATAATACAATTTACTTGTTGTAGTACAGTGGTAAATATCCTAGGTGTTGGTAGAGGTCGATCCAGATTCCATTCCCCTTGCCTCCATCCTGCAGATATATGACATAGTTAGGAATGTCCTATGTGTTGGTAGAGGTCTACAGGACTCCATTCCTCTTATGCCCATCCTATTCATAAGGGTTCAGGACCCTCTAAAAATCATGTATTTACCCTAAACATTTTGTCCTTAAGTATGGTGTAGTGGTTAGGGCTTTGGCCTCTCTTTGAGGAGGTCCAAGGTTCAAACCACTGCATACTCAGAAGGGGATAGACTAGATAGTAGCAACTGAGTGTCTATTGGTTGACTATTCTAGTTTTATGCCTTGGAGGGTCGGGGATCCCATTGACTATGCTTTACCCAACAAGCTTAAGATTTATAAAAACGGTCCATTCATGACGTTATTGATTTTCTTGAAAATAAAAAAAATCATAATCTAATAAAAAATTAATCATAAAACTCAATCCATCATTTTAATTCTACTAATGTAAAAGGATATATGTGACTGTACTCTATTCATAAATTTACTAATAAAAAAATCTACTAAAAAAGTCATTAGATTTATGTGAACATTAAATTATAAAATTAAACCATAAAAATTAGTGCTGAATATTGGTTAATGAATTCTTATTTCTAATTTTGTATATATTTTAAAACGTTAACTTTATTATAATATTATTTATTTCAACATATTGTGATCTAAAATTTTAGTATAAAATTGGTCTTTGATATATTATTATAAGTGTTAATAATCCTTGGAATATTAAAGATTTCCTTAAAAAATTCATTGCTCCACATTCATATCTGATTATGTAGATATGGTCTTGATATATACGTGGAAGAATCAGAAAAAGAAAAAAAATCGAATCTTCTTAAAAGTTAAAAATATTTTTTTAATAATTTAAAAAATTATTTGTATATTGGAAGTCAATTTATGCCTTGTGGGAGAACTTTAAAGAGGTTTAATTTATACCTTCACTTTGTCTATAGGAGAGCATCATGACAAAAACATGTTTGAATTTTCTTTTAATGTACAAAAAAAAGTAAAATTTTAATTAAAATTTATAAGTTCAACAAAAAAAAGTTTAAAACTTCTCCCTTATATTCATTTTTTAATAGATTGAACAAATTTAGGGAATGGTTTTATAGAAAGTGTTATTTATATTCAAAAATATTAGTTCGGTAGGACAACATAGGTTCAAATTTTGGTTTTTTTTAGGAGGTTCAAGGTTCAAACCGTTGCGTGTGGGTTGTGTGTTAATCCTCAGTTGATAAGTTTAGTTCTTGGCTTTACGAGAGGCTATGGTTGGGAGGGGATTGCTTAGCTTTAAGTGTTGGTCGTAGAGGTTTTTCACACTAACCTAATTCAAAATATAAATATAAATATATATATTCAAAAATATTATATAAAAATTCAAAATATTATTGATGTAAAGATGTTTTAACTTTTCTTTTTTAATTGGTTATATCGAATTGAGAGGCATCCTACACATATTACATAATCACCACACAATGGTATTGTTGGGGGGCTGGGAGTGATCCCCTTGCACTCCTCGGGTGTCATGATCCCTCATGGTTGCGGCCTCGACATCTACCCATTACCTCGATCGAGCGGGTGCATATCGTACCCTGTACCTCGTGTGGGGGCACCAGTCTTAGGAAGTTCGAGAGAATGTGGGATACAACTCCCACCATATGACCTCTGGGTTTTTTTATCCAAGGTTAGTTCCTTGTTTTTAGTTGTCTTCTTTGGTGCTCGTTGTTCTACTCTTGCTACACTACTCTAATCCTAGCTTATACTACTTCAAGGGGAAAAGGTGAAAGGGAACATAAAGCAAAGTGTGCAAAGTGATCAAATGCAAGAAAATAAAGGAAAGCAAGGAAATTACGGGAAACATAAAACTATCTAGCCTAGT
This sequence comes from Wollemia nobilis, assembly GCA_028583015.1. Lineage (NCBI taxonomy): Eukaryota > Viridiplantae > Streptophyta > Pinopsida > Araucariales > Araucariaceae > Wollemia > Wollemia nobilis. The sequence continues at coordinate 14,560,024 of JAQPPZ010000754.1, read as the reverse complement.
CTAAGGGGTGGCAATGCACCAAAGAAAACAAATAATATCCCCAGTGCTTCAACAGGTTTGAATGAACACATGTGTGACGACAAACAATGCATGAGGAACACAAGACCCTTTCAAGAGCATGTAGTAGAAATAGAACATCCATGCCAAAACTAGGACAAAAATAAGTAAAGAGTCACATATACTTATTAACATGAACTCCGAGTTACATATATGTAAAGGGAAGAGGTTCAAAAACTACCCGACATGTCACACAAGGTAAGCCAAACCAGGACATGTAGGATAATGAAATAAATCACCCCTCAAAAATATGGAGGGCTTTTGATGCATTACAATGAGAGGAATGAGAGATATTTATAAGTAGGAAAGAATTCCCTTCAAAATACATGTAGGACTTCAAAATTTAAATTCAATATTTTTCTTGGGCTAGTCGACATCAATAATTAGTGATCTAGAGGTTTTAAAGGTCTGTTACAATTCTTCATGATTAGATCCTTGAGATCATCCATCATTAATGTCTCGAGTGCCCATTGGGTTGTCCTTCCTATTGTCACTTTAATGCTCCAATTGTTGCCTAGGGAACTGTGTCTGGTTGTGGAGTGTTAGGACCGAAACCGAATCATCATCTCTTCGCTCGTGTTTGGTCGTTATGAGTTAATCCAAGGTTCTAGTGTTCGAATCTTGGTTCATCCACGCTCAACAGTTTCCCTTGGTGAAGATGGTAGTGTAGTTGCGATGATTGCAGATGTCACATTTTACTTGTGGGAGATGGTGCCCAAAATATGGGAAACCTTCTCCTCTTGTGCCCTTTGTCGCTTCCTTTCCACATATTTTTGGGTTGGACTTTGTTGAGACAAAGAAACCATGAAGCACAACCAAAGCCTCACAACCTAGATGTTTCCAAGGGGTTAGGATCTAGGCAGTCCTCGGGCTTTAAGCTTCCCCTAAGTAAGGGAGAGATTCCATGTCCTTCCAGCTAGATCTTCCCCAATGACCCTAACCTTCCCCAATTCAGTCACCCAAGAATTTGGAGGAAATACAGGTCGTGGGTCTTCCCTAACTAAAAGTGAGGGTGATCCATAGATCTTGGGTGGGGCAAAACCTTGGCGAAAGTGGTGCCTTGTTAGCTATCACCAAAATGACTTTGGGGGAACTTTTTTTGTTAAAGTTCTCCTTAGCTATCATCGAAAAGGCTTGATGCTTAGTTGCATGTCGATCTGATGGTTTAGTTATGGCACTTAATGGGGGTAACTTTAGGCCAGGATCAATTAGCGACTATGGATCCTCCTTGGCCACATTTGGGACAATATTTTGGCTTTGGTTGCATTGTAAGTAGTAGGGGATTTGGGCTCCTTCATCTCGGCTTAGGTAGGTGCTTTAGTCAAAATTACCTCTAGGAGTAGGATTTTCCCATTGTAGTGAGACTTCACTATAGTTTTGGTGACTCATAGGGGAACTCCTACTAGCAAGAGTTAAGGAACTTAAAGAAGGATGCCTTATCCATTGGACGTGGAGTCTAATCTATGCAAATCCTGAGGCTTCTACAACAATGACATGTATTCGAAGAGGAAGATGTTGGAGGTCACTTCAATCAAGATTTTATGACAGCCATAATGAGGTGCACCTTGCTTTACAGGCCACATTGCTTAGATAGCTCCAAAGGTTCACCTTCATCCTTCTGATCAACTAATTGTTGTGGCATTTCCACAACTAGCCCCAAATTTTGGGGACCCACCTTTAAATTCTGAATTTTGGGGTTTTGTTTGTCCTTGAGTGATGTTCTTCATGGAGTCCCCACCAATGGTCTTGCAATGTAGGATCCGGGGTTTATTTTTAGTGTGTGTCCTTTCATTTTCATATAAGTATTTAATGTTTTAGTTGTTAGTGTGTGGTTTGGGTTCTGTTTAATTTGATTGCTTTGGGGTGGATATAATCAACCCATGTTTTAAGATTGATTTAATCATGAAAAAAAACAAAACATAAAATATATAAAAAAATAATAGAAAACTAAAAAAAATAATAAAAATACTATAAAATAAAAAATAAAATAATACTTTTATATATAAATAAAGTAAATGGAAAGTTTTAGTGTTACTATAGCTTTAAAGCTATTTGTTTTAATTTTTTTTAGAGTCACTTGTTTTAATTTCGTAGTTTTAGCGCTTGCTAAAGGTGGTTTTGTTTAATTCTAGAATGTTAATGGTTTTGTTGTCTTTATTGAGAGTTTCATTTGTTTAAAATCTATTTGACCTAACTTTTATATTGGATGCAAGTTTTAGTGGCAGCACTTGGATGCTCGGACGTAAATCACGACTAGCAACCAGATGTGGATGTTGAGATGGTGCTTAGACATTGGATATTGAAACCCTGTCAAATATGACCTGGAACAGCTTGCTGAGAGGGAGTTGAGAAGATGTTGCGGACACCTAAATACAAGGCTCCGAGACCGTGACATTGATGATTTTTGGATGAGCCTAGGTTTGAGTGCACAGAGACAACGAAGCATCCACGTAGCATTATGGACGAACGTACCCATGGATAGAGACAAACGACGGACTCCCACGATGCAGGCGAAGCGTTGGGTTTTAGATGAGGCTTGGAGTGCAGAATGGAAACATTTCCAAATTAGATGAGAGTGAACGGGTAGTGTTAGATGACATGGCATTATCATAGTATGATATGGCGATATTGTGGTTACAATGGAAGAATATGACGAAGCAATTACGTGGCATGAGAAAGCTTGGATAGCAATCAACGATAGCTAGAATATAGTGGGGATATCAGTAGCCTACAATTTGATGACTCAGACCATGTGTAGACCCCAAACATAGTGGATGTATGGATGGGAAATTTTAGTGACTGTGCAGACGTTCGACGTGGACGAATTAGCGCGGCTGATGTGGTCACAAAGCGGGCGACTTGTGGGGAATATTCAGCATAGACATGAATGAAACGGTGAGACGAAACCGAGGATAAATGAAACACGTGGAATGTCGATAACCCAAGGAACCCATGGCAACGGTAAAATTTTACACGTAGACGGTCGAGGTCGATTTACATAGTGAGCCAGAGTTGTTTCGAATAGGAGAGTGGAAAACACTATGATATGAACGATAAATTTTAGAATTTACTATTGGTTTTTATAGAAAGGAAGAAACCCAGGTTAAAAGTATCATTTTGCATCACTGCGTAATGCGTTATGAAAAGGAAGAAATCGGTGATGCATTTAAAGATCATTACAGGGTGTTTATGGAGGCACGGATGTCCGGTAGTAAGCCCGAATGAAAGCCATAGGGATAAGAGTTTTGCACGTACTTTAAAATTGCAGTGTATTAAAACATACTTTACGTACCATCACGAGTTACACGTGGTATTAAAACATACTTTACGTACCATCACGAGTTACACGTGGTATTAAAACATACTTTACGTACCATCACGAGTTACACGTGGAATATATAAACGAAGAAGAAGGGCATGGTGAAAATGAAGCTCTACCTTAGGCGCTTATATTAAATACATGGCCAAGAAGTCGCGTGATAGGTTTATTTGTTTTAAAGGTGGCCAAACATGCCTATCATTGAAGTAAAATTGTATACATGGGAAATAAAGGGTAAGAGAAGAGACGTTACCAAATCTGTCATGGAAGGAGCGTTATGGAAAACGGAAGGAGGCACCGCGTTCGAAATGAAAAGAGAAAAGAAATGAAGAAGGGGGCCAGAGGAAAATTATAAAGGTAGAAGCAAAACTGTATTCAAGGGTGGGAAACTGCTTGAAACATAGTTTGAGAGCAATAGACACATTGGACCTGTTTTGAAATTATTTGTCCTTCCATCTCGTTGGGCTTGTATCTTTTCACCATAGATACCATTTAGGGTTGATATTTTGTGTTTTTGAGCTTTATTAAAAAACTTTCTTGCACAATATGTTGGAAATATTTGGAGTTTTCATGCATGTAAATGGTGGATTCATATACTGTTTCTAACATGTTGCTCATTTTCCCTAGAAGATCGCACCAAATTAAAATACCGGATTGCATGAATATGGATCCAATTGATGTTGGTTTTATGCAAAATATTAACATTTGTAAGGTATGTGTGAATTTCACAATTGCGACATTTTATTTGTATTTCAGTTTCATTTTATGTTTTTCTCATTTTTTTAATGCTTTTAAAATAAAATAAAAAATATAAAACTACATAAAACCCAAAAAAAGATTCACAGGTTCAAAAAATAAGCTCTGAAATTTTTTTTAGAGCAGTTTTGTTTTTGTTATTGAGAATTTTCGAAATTCTAAAATTATTTAAAGTATGCAGTTTTAAAAAAGGATTTTGGGGTCTCAATTTTGCATAGTTTCACATCTTGGGTTATGTTTTCATTTCAAGCAGTAGACTAGTTCCTCTATATGAAAATTGCAATTTCATATACAGGGATTATTTTATTTGATATTTCATATGCCATTATATTAAAAACAAAAAAGTGACTTCCTTCATGAAAATTATAGTTACATTGAAAGGGGGTACTTGATAGGGCATTTCAAGCAATCAACCAACTCTCTTTATGGAAGCCAATTTCATTAAATATAGTTAGTTGTAAGGCAAATCAAAGGCTATTATAGCAACATAAGAGGGATCCCTTCATCACTTTCAATTCACATTGTGAAGATAGATTTTAATCTCTTCTTTCATGCTTAAAAGTAAGGTTTAATAAAGGATAAAATTGGTTAAACTTGCTTAACAAAGAAAGATAAAATCTATTTAAAACACTTCAAGATAAAATGAATTTCATTCTCACATCATGGTCATATGAGGGTCAATCACATTTATTATCCATTTAATTTTCATGAGCAATGATAGCATATCATAATAAAGTAACCCCAGCACAGGCCCCTTGTTAAAAGTTGTTTTGCAAAGCACTAAGGTATTCCAAACACTTGTTTTTATACAAACATACATGCACACATTAAGTAAAAGGAACCTTGGAGAAATGTCATTTCTTTGCAAGAGAGGGTTTTCTAACCAAAATCCTAACTATGAGTGTGGTTTTGCACTTGGGAAAAATTACCACTCAACACTAATGTCAGACGGTCACACGAAGAATCTTTTCCTTGTGCCTAGGTTTTGGGGACATCATCGTCTTCCAAGATTCCTTTCGCTCTAGTATGACAATCATCCTTCAACTAACTAAAAGGTGCCTTACAAATATTGAGGAGCTATTAAACATGCAATGATACCAACTACATATTTCAAATCTGTGCAACTTCAACTCCTCCATTGTTCGTTTGAATCCACTTATGTCTTGCATATGATCAATAGTTCTATGAAAAGAAAATAATTTTTTTATACAAAGACCCATAGAGGTTGTTGGTTATTCCTCAGCACCTGACACTTACCCTATGCTAGTCCAGTCAAAATTTGTCACTCGATCGGGCTCCTAGGCATCCATATTGCCTCACTTCCTTTTGTGGTTTGAGTGCCTTCTCTGATGAAGTGGAGTTCTCTTTTCTTATTCCAATGGAATTTTTCTGGTGTCCCCTTTTTTATCTCTACCATTAGTTGCTTTTTAGAGTAGGACCTCACTTCACCTCTAGTTTTTAGATCTTCCAGATCTTCTCTAGCTCTTTGGTCTTCTATCGATATTTAATGAGGGCCTTGGAGGAAAATAGAGTGATTCTATACTAGTAGATCGATCATCGGGCTAGGTATATTGCCTATCTATTTTATCTCCCCTTTAGTCAAATGTCAGGTTTCTATAATACCTAGGCTATCACTTTAAGCAAGGAGGAGGTGTAAATTGTGCCTATTTTGTACCTTTGGATCAACTTTCCTCCATACCTTAAGATCAGATGGGGTGGCTCTATCTCTACCTGTGTAGGTTCTTCTATCTCCCTTTCCTTTTGCCATTGATTTCTTCCCTTCATAGGTTCTATTTGAGGCACAGGGTCCCTCGAGGAGGCTTGAACATTGTTTCCAATGTCATCTGGTAGAGTTGATGATTGCATTTCATGTGCTTTCGTAGGATATGACACCTTTGCTTCGTTAGTGGTTTTGCTTCCTCAAAGGCCTTTGTCAGGCATGGTTTTGATTTCTTATGGGGAACTTAGTTGTATCTGCTCGAGTGATTATTTATGCTTCAAAAAATGTCATCCAAAGTAGACCTCTAACATCGGGTAACTATGCACCACTGGGTCCTTGGGAGGAAATTTGGTTAGTAGGGAGCAAGAGAAATTTATCCTTTGGTGAGAAGGAGAAGAGACCTAGGTTGAAGTTTGAGGAAAGAGGATTTTGGGGAGTCTTGGGGGAAATCTACCTACTAGAAGGAGATCCTCTTGTGCTTTAAGGGTGATCTAATAGGCATCGGGGACAGAATACCCTTGGTCTTTGATCATTATGTCAATATTTGGATGTAAAGCTCTGATATAAAATGTGAGTGCCATACCAAGAAGGAAGGTTTGATCTCACTTGGGATTCTCTACTAGGTTTCATGGAACCGAGCATTGAAGTCCATTATTGTCTCACCAAAATTTTACCTGATGTTGATGAGGTAATCCAACAATAGTGGTCCTTCCTCCTTGAAACAATCCATCAAATGGATGACCAACTACATCTAATCCCTTATTGACTATGTGGGTAGGGAGATGTACTACCTCCAAGCCTTCCCTTTGAAAAATGTCACCAATAGCTTGAGGAATATATTCTATGCTATAATATTGTGCACATTGAAGTGTGTAGCCATGTGTCGTAAGTGCTCTAATGCGATTATTGTACTTCTCTAGGTAAGAAATCCAAAGCCTCTTTAAGAATTGGATCCCAAAAATGAGGGGGAATCAAGGTAACCAAGGGGCTATGTTTCTTCCATGTTAGAATATTTCCAGCCATATCTTTGCTCTAATTCCTTCATTCTAGTTGGTTGACTGGGGGCGATAACTCTTGTTAAGGCCTCGGCTTTGTGCTCCTTTTGGCAACCTATTTGGGTCCTTCTTTCTATTGTCGAATAGTTAGCAGGAGGGTGAAAGTGTTATTCATATGAAGGTTTCCACAGTAACCTCATCTGAGGATGATGGCTTCTCTTCTTTTGTGTTCTTTATTAGTGGAGTCACCAGGTGAATATATAGAGTGCTTCAAAAAGCTGACACCCATGGCCTTCACCAAAATCATGACCTAGCTTCTCGATCAGGGGAAAAATATTATAAAAATTGTGTAATAACCCACCCCCCCAATATGCAATTTTTTTTGTAAAGTTCATATGGAAAACCAATATGATAACATAATAAAATATAAAAGCAAGCAAAAAACCCAGATACTTAAAACTTCATTAAATCAATATTCATGAATTCCCATAATCAAATAATGAATCTCACACAACATGCATGGATTTTTTTAGTCTATTACCAAGAGGAGCACAAGATCAACTACCCGGTTTGCTGATTACAAAGATTAAGTACAACAAATGGATAAGATGAAGTTGACGCCACAAAAAACAACCCAAAATGAAGGAAATATCAGCAACAATAGTCTCCAAACAACAAATATGGCGTCCAACACTTAGGTCTGATCTACAAACCAAAAACCTTCTCTCAAACCCTATGCTGAAGCAATGAAAATCACTAAAAAAATCACCAATGAAGTATAAATCTCAACCTTTGAAAGAAATTGAATGATGATTGCTCAGGGAATGGTCTTTCACATCCGAAAGCAATGTTCCTTGCAAGGGTTTTCATCCTCACAAAGCCATGAAAACTCTTCCGCCAAGCTACAAGTTCTCGCCAGAGAGAAAATATGAAATAACCTGGATGATCAAAAAATGAGCTCCACTTCTCCTTATATCTCCAAATCCCACGCCCTAATTAGGGTTGAGGTGACTTTTTAATATTTTAATATTACTTTTCCAAGTCGACCCCCTTTAAGAAAATCCCTAAGTCACTTTTTCATTTAAATAAAATATTTCACTTGACTTAGGAAAATAAGCTACTTTATTATTTAATATAATGCCATAAGTTAAATATTTAATTTAACTTAGGAAATCATTAAATATTAAATAATCCTCCTCCAAAAAGAGATAACTAGACAAATTAGCAAAAATAGACCTCGAAACATAGCTCACTGCAAACCCATAACAAGATGATGACCAGAACCCATACTTACTAAAAATAGTAAGTAGCTAAAAATAGCAAGTGACAGCTCGAACCACCAAAAAGCACAAGAATCAACTCTCTCTGAACAAGGAACACCACTCACCATCACCACTGACTGACCAGAAGCCAACTTACTAAAAATAGTAAGTTACTAAAAATAGAAAGTGATGGTCAACAACTCCAAATCACCCCCAGAAAAAGGTAGAAGAAAGTTGGCAAAGCATAGAACTCAAAGAACCAAACCCCAATAGGGTTCCCAATCACCTCCACTAGCCTACGAGAACCCAGTAGTAGGCTAATCCACAAGAATGATGCTAACTACTTAGAGAGGGGACATTACAGTCCTTCCTCCCCAAAATTGCTTGTCCTTAAGCAATTGTAACTCTGGATGTTGTAGAATCTGTTCACTCTCCCAAGTAGCATCCTCAATCGGCAAGTTCCTCCATTTGACCAGAAACTCCCTGATCACTCTCCTCTTGAGGGTATGCTCTCTAGTGTCAATGATGGCCTATGGAACTAAAACAAGTTTCCCTTCTTCATCGAGTGGTGGCAGCTCGAAATAAGGAACCACATTTCCACCCAATGCCTTCTTAAGGTGTGAGACATGGAAAACATTATGTACCCTACTGTCAGTCGGTAACTCCAACTCGTATGCCACTTCTCCAACCTTCCTAGAGATCTTGAATGGTCCATAGAAATGTGGCTTAAGCTTCTCCTTTCCACTCTTCTTGAGAGTGGACTACCTATATGGCTGCAATCTCAAATAAACCAAGTCACCAACATCAAAATTGCGCTCTACACGATGTTGATCAACATATATATTTTGCTGATTTTGTGCCTACTGTAAATTATCCTTCAAATATTTCATGATATCCTAGTTATCCTACAATAAATATCTAGCCCTCGACACTCTACTATCCCCAAGAAGCAAATCCATGAAGCTAGGGGCTTCATACCCATACAGAGCCATGAATGGTGACATCCCAATAGACATGTGGTAAGTGGTATTATAATAAAACTCACCAAGGTGCAGCCATTTAATCCAAGCCTTCTACTACCCCAAAATGTAATTTCTGAGATACCCTTCCACCCATTTATTGACTATATATGTTTTCCCATCCGTCTGTGGGTGGTAACTAGTGTTGGGGGTGAGCTCGATTCCACTCAATCTGAAAAGCTCCTACCAAAACAAGCTCATGAACCTATTGTCCCTATCACTAACAATTGTCTTAGGCATCCCATGCAATCTAAACACCTCTCTAAAGAATAGATCTACCACCTGTGCTACTGTATATATCACTGAAATAGCAAAAAAGTGAGCAAATTTGGTGAGTCGATCAACCACAACATAAATGCAATCTTTGCCTTGTACCTTAGGCAAACCAATGATGAAATCCATGGAGATTCCTTCCCATTTCTGATTAGGAATTGGTAAGGGCTACAATAAACTAGCTGGGTAAGAGTGCTCATATTTATTCTTCTAACAAATGGTACACTCCCGAACATACTAGAGAACCTCGTTCTTAAGTCCTTTCCAAGAAAACCTTTCTCTAACCCTCTTGTATGTCTTAAAGAACCTTGTATGACCAGCCATGGGGTCATCATGAAAATATTTCAAAACTCTCAACTTGAACCTTGAGTTCGGAATCAAAAGTATCCTATATTTATACATAATCAGCCCATTCATCATCGTATATCTATCATCATGCAAAGATCCCTCAATCACACTAGTAGCCCATGTGTCCTTAGCATATTCAACCATAATTTCTTCTTTCTATTTTGTTGCTATCTTAGTCAAAGAACATAAATATGGTCTCTTGGATAAAGCATCAACAACTATGTTCTTTTTTTCTTTGACATAAACAATATCAAAATCATATGCCTGAAGTTTATTGATTTATTTTTGCTATCTCTCATTAAGATCCTTCTAATTCAAGAAATATTTGAGACTGTTGTGATCAATTTTGATAGTGAATTTGCCTCCCACAAGATAGGGCCTAAACTTGGCCAATGCATGCATAATGGCCAACATCTCCTTGTCATAAATAGAATAACTCTGTTCAACCCCTCTTAACTTCCTACTCTTGAAAGCAATGGGATGTTTTTTCTGCATCAATACTGCTCCTATCCCCTCACCCGAAGCATCACACTCCAGCTCAAAAGGTTTGGAGAAATCAGGTATGGCGAGTACAGGATATGAACACATTACCTGTTTGAAGTGCTCAAAACACTTATGCGTTGATTTTGACCATTCAAATACCCCCTTCTTGGTCAAATATGTAAGTGGGGCTACCGACTATGAGAATCCCTTAAAAAATCTCCTATAAAATCCACACAGACCAAAAAACCCCTTAAGTTGAGTGAGGTTTGTTGGTGTAGGCCAATCCATAATTACCTTGATCTTTTTAGGATCAACACGAACACCCTCTGAGTTGATAATGTGTCCAAGGTAAAGTAACTTAGCTAGCCAAAAATCACATTTGGACTCCTTAGCGTAGAAAGACTCCTGCTCAAGAATACTCAACACCTCCTCAAGGTGTCTCAAATGCTCCTCCCAAGATCTACTATAGACAAGAATATCATCAAAGAATATTAGGACTGATTTCCTGAGTTGCCTACTAAATGTCCTGTTCATACAGGATTGGAAAGTGGTTGGAGCATTGGTCAAGCCAAAAGGCATAACCAGGAACTCAAAGTGCCCAAAGTGACACCTGAAGGTTGTCTTCTCCACATCCTGCTTCCAAACCTTGATCTGGTGATAACCTGATATCAATTCAATCTTAGAGAAGAAGCATGCTCTATGTAGCTCATCAATGAGCTCATCTATACATGGAATTGGGTATCGATTCTTAATTATTTTCTTGTTTAGAGATCTATAATCTATGCACATCCTCATTGTCTTGTATTTATTTTTCACTAGGACTACTGAGGAAGCAAAAGGGCTCTTGCTCGGCCGAATGTGACCCATATCCAGTAGCTCCTTAATTACCTTCTCTATCTCATCCTTATGATGTTTTGGATGTCTATAAGGGGTAGTGATGACTGGCTTAGCTCCATCTTCGAGCTCAATGATATGCTCAATACCTCTCTCAGGAGGTCTCCCTGGGGGTATATCACCAAATACCTTTGAATGCTTAGTCAAAAGTTTCTGTATCTCAGGATGGTAGTCATTCTTTTGGTGTTCTGCAATGTTGGGCATTATGAGGCACTCTGCTACCCACTCCACCTGATCATGATGAAATAATATTTCCATCCTCTTGAGGGAAACTACCCTCGCTCCTCCATCAGACAAGCCCCACAAAACTATTTGCCTCCCTGTTGAATCAAACTTCATCTCCATAGTCTACAGGTTCATATAGAACTCCCCAAGGGTATGCATCCAATGCATACCAAGCACCACATTAGTATCTCCAATACTCACCATATAAAAATCATCTCTCAACTCGTACTCCCCAAGTTGGATGCATAAGTCAAGGATCTTTCATGTGCATGTGAGGGTAAATCCATCGACAACCATTACTTTAAAACCCTCAAACTCCTCAGTTTTAATTCCCCTCTTAGCAACTAGCCCTTCATCTATGAAGTTGTGTGTGGCACTAGTATCAATGAGAGTAATAACTCACTATCCATTAATGACACCACGTACCTTGAAGGATCCAACCTTCTAAAAACTAGAAAGTTGGGCTATTGTACCTTTGGGTTTGGGCTCCCGTTCAACCTCTTCTTTTAAACTTTCTTCATCACTACTTTTTGAATCAGCTTGTTGGTCTAAATTTTTTGATCTTGTTTCATCAGCTGAAAAGTATTCAATCTACTTAACCTTAGCCTTAATTGAGCACTTGTGATATGGGTCCCATGGTTCCCTACAGTGGAAACATAACTTCTTCCTCCTAAGCTCATTTAGCTGGTCATTATCCAATATATTTGGAACATTCCTCTGCTGCGTGGAACCCTTCTGGAAATGTCTCTTATCCTTATCTTTCCTATCCAGGAATGGCTTAGATTGTGATTTGTGTTTTGGGACAACAAATTCCATGTTTCAAGCTTTCTTCATAGCATCTTGCAAGGTTGGAGGGTCAAAAGCTTTCACCCAACCCCTAAGTGGTTCCATTAGCCCTTCATTAAAAAGTACCACAAGCCTCCTCTCTGTGATGTTTGGAACCATCACCAATAGTATTTGAAATTCTGAAATGTAGGTCTCAATAGATCCATATTGTCTCAACTGCGCCAACTCTCTGAAATGCAGCTCTGGATCCTTATTGTCGAATCTCTCTATGATTTTGTTGGTAAACTCATCATACGTCGTGATTAAACCATGTCCCAAAGTGACTAGTCCATGGTACCACCACTCGTGAGCAATTTCATCCAAATGCAAAGTGGCAAACTTAATTGCCTCATCCTCGGGCATCGGTCTAAGGGCCAAGTAATTATCCAATTTTTGCACCCAAGCCCTAGTTGTGCTCCTATCACTGCCATTGAAATGAGGTAGGGTAACCTTACCCAGAGCCTGCTAAAAGTCTCTTTGTATAGGAGGTCTCCTTTGCTCAACTCTATTACCATCGCCCATGTGGTCAGCCCTCTTTTGATTCATAAATTCATTCATAGATAAGTTGGCACGTAGGTCTACTGGTAGTGCTGAATATTCAGCCCATAGTTCATTCAAGTTATTTGTCACAGGTGCATGAACTTCCTGTTGTGTTCGTGTCTCCTCCCTATGTGTAAAGGTAGGTTGCAAGGGTCTAAGGACCGATCTTGTAACTGTTGTATTATTTTACCCATTATGATCTTGTTGACGAGATGAACTAGACTCACCATTCTATCTAGGTACAACTTCAGGGGTGAACTGATTAATCTTCCCCAACATTTGGGACATCATCTCAAACATGCATTTAAAATTTCTCTGCATGGCCTCACCGGGATCTTCTGGATCAACATGTCCCTTATCTCTATCTGCCATTTCTCCAAATAAATCCCCACCGTCATTGGAATCTTTGAAATGTATTCCAAGAAGGGAAGTTTTCTCTGTTCCCTGTTGGTATACCTCTTTTATCTTTCACTCATATGCAACAAATCCAAGTTTTTTCCATAGGATGGTAGGAAAAACTAGCTCTGATACCACTGTAATAACCCACCCCCCTGGTCTGCAATTTTTTTTTTAAAGTTCATATGGAAAACCAATATGATAACATAATAAAATATAGAAGCAAGCAACAAACCTAGATACTTAAAACTTCATTAAATCAATATTCATGAATTCCCATAATCAAATAATGAATCTCCAACAACATGCATGGATTTTTTTAGTCTATTACCAAGAGGAGCACAAGATCAACTACCTGGTTTGTTGATTACAAAGATTAAGTACCACATATGGATAAGCTAAAGTTGACGCCATAAAAAACAACCCAAAATGAAGGAAATGTCAGCAATAATAGTCTCCAAATAGCAAAGATGGCATCCAACACCTAGGTCTAGTTTGCAAACCAAAAACCCTCTCTCAAACCCTATGTTGAAGCAATGAAAATCACTCTAAAAATCACCAATGAAGTACAAATCTCAGCCTCTAAAAGAAACTAACTGATGATTGCTCAGGGAATGGTCTTTCACATCCGAAAGCAATGTTCCTTGCAAGGGTTTTCGTCCTCACAAAGCCATGAAAACTCTGTTGCCAAGCTGCAAGTTCTCGCCAGAGAGAAAATATGAAATAACCTGGATGATCAGAAAATGAGCTCCACTTCTCCTTATATCTCCAAATCCCATGCCCTAATTAGGGTTGAGGTGACTTTTTAATATTTTAATATTACTTTTCCAAGTCAACCCCCTTTAAGAGAAAATACCTAAGTCACTTTTTCATTTAAATAAAATATTTCACTTGACTTAGGAAAATAAGCTACTTTATTATTTAATATAACGCCATAAGTTAAATATTTAATTTAACTTAGGAAATCATTAAATATTAAATAATCCTCCTCCAAAAAGAGATAACTAGCCAACTGAGCGAAAATAGACCTCGAAACATAGCTCACTATAAACCCATAACAAGATGATGACCATAACCCATACTTACTAAAAATAGTAAGTAGCTAAAAATATCAAGTGACAACTCGAACCATCGAAAAGCACAAGAATCAACTCTCTCTGAATAAGGAACACCACTCACCATCAACACTGACTGACTAGGAGCCAACTTACTAAAATTAGTAAGTTACTAAAAGTAGAAAGTGATGGTCAACAACTCCAAATCACCCCTAGAAAATGAAGAAGAAAATTGGTGAAGCACAAAACTCAAAGAACCAAACCCAATAGGGTTCCCAATCACCTCCACTAGCCTACGGGAACCCAGTAGTAGGCTAATCCATAAGAATATTGCTAACTGCTTAGAGAGGGGACATTACAATTTGGGTCCCACCAAGTATCCCAGTATAAAATATTGGAGGATAGGAGTGACCCTCTTGTGCTCCTCGGGCACCATGACCCCCCATGGTTGTGACCTTGGCATCTACCATTGCCTCGATCGAGCGGATGCATTTGGTTCCCTACACCTCATCCAGAGACACTAGTCCTAGGAAGTATGGGAGAGCATGGGATGCTGCTCCCATCGAATGATATTTGATATTTTTACCCAAGGTCAATTATTCATTTCTAGGTACCATCTTTGGTTCTCATTGTTCTACTCCTGCTATGCTACTCTACTCCTAGCCTAGACTACTTCAAGAGGTAAAAGGAGAAAGAGAACGCAAAGTAAATTATGAAAAGTAATAAAATGTAAGAAAGTAAAGGAAGGAAGGGAAATTGCAAGAAACATAAACCTATCTAACCTAGCCTAAGGGGTTGTGATGTGCCAAAGAAAAATAATAAGATCCTACAATGCCCCAATGGTTTTGAATGAATACATGTGTAGTGGTCAATAGTGCACAAGGAGCACATGACCCTTTTGAGAACATGCAGTAAAAACAGAACACTCACACCAAAACCAAGACAAAAATAATTAAAGAGTCATAGATTCTTATTAATATGAACTCTAAGTTACATACATGTAGAGGGAAGAGTTTTGAAAACTACCCGACAGGCCGTGCAAGGCTCGATTTGGGCCAAGACATGGAGGATAATGAAGGAAAGCACCCCTCAGAAGGATGGAGGGCTTTCGATCATTACAATGAGAAGAAGAATACATATTTCAATATTACATGGGGTATTCCCCTTTTTTAATTCAAAATTCCTCCCACTCATGGTACTTATGCATTGGTGGTGTGCAATCCTAAGGTCACTCGATTCCTAAGGTTATTGGAGGTGAGATCATGTTGCCCATGCTAGAGATTTTTTATAGAGATCTCTTGCCATTAATATTCTCATATCCATGTTTGTTACTGTAGAAGTCTAATGATAGTTTCTTAATTGTACCTCCTTTCAAAGAAAATATCGTTCATCTAGGGCATTGTACGTCTTTGCATAACCTATGGGGTATGGAGCAACGATAGCAACCTCGATTGGGGGGTCAATGACCCTCCATGAAGGGGTTTGAGGATGAGATCCCCTGAAGTAAAATTTGCCCTCCTAGAATTTTGGACCATGGATGGATGTTGTCTAACTAGAAACAATCATCCCTTGGTCTAGTTGGCGTTCCTTATGGTAGTCCTTTCTACTTGGTTTATCTAACTATTTTAGTTATCATTGCTAAGTGAATGTGTTTGGCTGATTAATTTGGTCGGTGTCCCTAGCCTAAACCTCTATTTTGGTCCTAATGCACTATGGAGCCTTATAGTTTTAATCAAAATTTTGATTATGCCTTTCATCAGGGGAGGTCCAGTCATTGGAGCTTCTATTTTCACCTTTTATAAAGCTTTATTTCATTTGGTCCTATCAGAGTATTCATTCAATCTTTGGGTATTTTGGTCTCCTATCAGGACCAAAGTTGAAAAAGGACTAAATGGCCTTACTCCACCCAAGTGTAGTGAGAATTCACTACAAGTTTTATAACGACTTGGATGTTCTCCATGTATCACTTGACAAGATTGGAAAGTAGGTCTCCTCTTTGAATGTTGAAGAATCTAACCAATTGAGTTAATGCCATTTTTACCAAGATTGGAAAATAAGTTTCCTCTTTGAATGTTGAAGAACCTAACCAGTTGACTTAATGTCATTTAATATATTTTTAACTTTAAAAATAATACATAATATATTATAATTAGTATTATTGTGTTTATTATAAAGTAAGACAAATTTGGTTATTTATATTAAGAAAAAAATTGTATATTTTTACTTAAATAAGACCTTAATATATAAGTATAAAACATATTTTTTAGCATACAATAATTTTATTATCACTCTTGAAATGAATGATTATAACTATATATAACTAACATTATTGTGTTCATCATAAACTAATAAAAATTTGGTTATCCATACTAACCAAATAAAGTTGTTATAATTTTTACTTAATTTAAGACCTTAAGAATAAAGCTTATTTTTTAAACATATAACTATTTTATTATCACCCTTTCAAACCAATGGTTATAACTAGATTTATAAATCTCAAATAACATGCCAAGATGAAAAGAAACAGTTTTAAAATCTATGCCTTTTATTTTTTGGTAAAAAATTTAACTTTGAATAGTTCTACCAAAATTTAGGTTCATAATAAGATGGATTTACTTCATCATTGAATTCAACTCAAAACGTTCACTAACTCAAATTGCTATTCATTCTCCAATTTTCAAGCAATCATATTGATAATCTAAGGTGATTTATATAGATGATTTATCACTTCCATATTTCTCTTGTTTCAATATTTCCTAGTTATAACAACATTTAGCGATAGGATAATTCCTTCCTAGATTGAAATCTATTATCTAACATAATAGCCAGAGAAGCATGTCTAATAACATGATTATATATATTGTGATGCATATAAACATCCCAAAATATTTCCAAGCATTAGAAAAATTCTTTCATGCCCAAACCACTTAGATTTCGTAATTGTTTCTTACATTATGTTCCTTCTTTAGAATTTTAACTATTTATTCACTTAGCTTCTTAATAATAATATTTATATCTTTTAGACATATTTTAAAATTCTTACTTTAACACTCGGATAGTTTACTTGATCAATGGAACAATTAATAGTACGATTCACATACTATTTTCAATCACATCGACCAACGTACACACCCAAATGGATCATACTATATCTCAATATGTTCTTTATTCCATCAAATGCTTTGATAATAGCATTTATTTTCCCCTCAACAACATGCAAAATATATTCTTTAATGTTACTAAACTTCAAACAATCTTATTAATTTTATCAAAACTTATCTTCTTATTTGAATAAAAAATAGGATATATTGACAATCCATGCTAACATCTTATTTATGACTTTTGATAGAGAAATTGATTTGAGAAAAATAGGGGTTGTTTAGAGTCCCAAATAGTATGATTCTAGAGCCTTTACAACTTGTAGACCTTGGTAACTATTTAGGATTTTTGCTAGATAGCTTAGCACCAAGTCGACTTGTGGTGTCATGACTTCTTTGGCACTAACCTTCCTCTGGCGCAACCATAATGGTGCTAATACTTAGTCATATGAACCTTTGGTGCCAACCATATGTGTCATTATTTGGCATCATATGTATGGAGGATCTTATAGTGTGAGATACATTAGACCTCTCTAATAAAGACTAGTTCAAACACTTATAATTATAAAGACTAGTACGAGATGCAAAGGAAGTAGAAGAGTAAACATACTAGTTTTTTTTGGAATTACTTATTGACCAGTTAGACGCTAAAGCACCTCACATTCCAACTATTTCATAATTTATTTACATACATTACGTAAAGAGTAGTGTAGGAACTCATTTCTACTTATTCCTCTATTCATTTCCTCTTTCCAGTTCTCCTTGGTTCCCTTTATTTTTTGCAAACACAGTGATTCTTATCACCTACATAGAACAAAGTGCCTTGCACCCTCTAGTACTAGTACCCTAGTGTATTAAAACTTTATACATTTATAATATTGAATATGTAGACCTTGTATTCTATAATACACTTTTGCATTTGTATCATTATTTTCGAATGAGTTTACATCCTTGCATGATGTGCATTTATTCATCATCATTGCACAACTCTAAATTATAACTTTCAAGAACCATAAGTTTATTCTAGGAGTTGTCCTCTATGCCACCACATCTTAGGCCCCACAGTACAAATTAAGCAGTATTGAAGTTTTCTTTCTCTTTGATTTATCTTATTCATTGATCTTCTTTATAGTTATCCTTGTCCAAAATAAAACCTTCCATTAAGTTTCCTTGATAGATGCCCATTCATACGTGTTAATGGTACAAGAAGCAAGGCATCACACTAGGTTTCATGTCTATGTATCCTAAAGTACATAATACCTATAAAAACATGTAGCACAAATAGAAATAAAGTTATATGACATCAAGAAGCTCACTTGAGATACTTGAAGAATAAGGAAATACACTCTTGGGATAGTTTTAAGATCTCATGATCAATACAAGAGTCCCATCCTTAACTACCAATCCTATGCTATTCCAAAACCATAATCCTTTTAAGGTAGAAATCAAAATTAACATTCTACTCTTCTTAGTATGAGTTAATACCAAAAGGATAGATACTTGGATTTAACAACTTGAGTCCTACTATGATACCATCTAGTCCTCTACCCATGACAATATTTACTTATAGTATTCTAAATGTTAATATCGGTTGTTTATTAGTAGAAAACCACTAGAAGAATCATAAATGAAGGAGACCCTATCACCACATGGACAACCTTCATAAAGTAGTTTCATGAGAGGTTCTACCCCTTACAACACTAGAAATATGAATACATGTAAGTCCAACATAGAGACCAAATTATCCAATAATACACTTATGAGTTCAATGAGCTTCTTATTTGTCTATGTATCAATAGTGATGAGAAGCATAAGGCCTTGAAATTCATCAATATATTATAACATCATATTTTCTTAGCTAATATGGATTTCTTTCTAGTTAATGCCTTGGTATAAGCATTTTTCTTTGTATCAAAACTAAAAGAGGAATCTTAAGCTAATAGAGGAACCCAACATTAACTCTATATATGTGTCAATGCCAAAGCCAAAGCCATTATTTGATCAACTGTCTATGATGCTAATGCCCAAGGGACCTACAATGCCATCTAAACCCAAAAATCCTCCAATGATATAGGATAAGAAAAAACAAAAGGCAGACAAAAAATGATACAACCACCATAAAACTCACACTCATAATATTACAAAGTGCAAAGTGTATTAGAAGATCTTGGTGGATTAGCCAAATGTGAATTATTATTCCTCATCTTTAAATAGAGTATAGGACGAAGACACCACATGCTTAAGTGCCAAAGCTCAATATTAGGAAATGCTTCAATATTAGAACCTTCTAAAGAAAGACATCATCTATTCAGAATTGATTTTTGGTAATGGGTAAGCTTCTCCATATCATCATTGATTCTAGGAGAAATAAGAACATCATTAGCATAGAACACATTCAATTGCCTTAGTTTGTAGTCAATAACCTACCCGCAACATTACTCTTTAGGTTGGCTTCATCCGATAAGAACATTGAGGTTCAATACTAATGTACCCTTGAGTATACCACCAAGCCAATGTAAAACATAGTCTCCTATGACATGGCACTATTAGATATTTATGATGTCTTATTAGGAATATCTTACCTCTTTGACCACTAAGCAACCTACCAAACCTATTCAAATAAATGACCTATGTGAACTAGGGAGATGATGCACAACATACTAGAATGGCTATTCTAGAAGAAGGTAATACTGGTCTAAGCAAATCAATGTAAAAAACTTATTTCTCATACCTAGAAGTTTGTTTTAATGGTTCATCTTGAGAACCACGAAACCAAGAAGTTCACCCTTGTACCAACTACAAATTATTTTGCATATTCTTATAAAATGGATATCATTATTTATCCATATTTTAATTTTTCTATGATCATAAGGCAGTCACCTTACACTATTCATTGACGAACTAAATTGATCTAATCCTCTGATCAGTTCTACCTTAGTTGATTGATTACATAAATATCAAACTAAATTCATATCTATGCAATAGTCCCCTTGTGCTAACACCAAATAAGTATAAGATATGACATCTTTTAATGACTACAAGATGCTAAACAAAATCCTAGTAAAGAGTTGGTGCCCACTACCACACAATGATAACCTATTAGACTAGCTCCAAGGGGCTCAATAATTCATAAATATCAACCTCAAATTAAGTTATCACTAGGTAACAATCAATCCCATATATATTTGGAAGATGATCTTTAAGACTAGAGAAGGGTGTTATGGGTAGCTAGTTATACCCTTTGGTTTAACCAACACCCTAATAACATTCATGAACTAATGAAAGACAATATTTATTTATTTATATAGTCTTTCATCAATACCTAATTGGATGACATCCTCATATTTAGCAAGACATGGATATGACATTTATATCATGTGCACTAAGTTCTAGATACTCAATGCCAACACAAGTTTTAAGCCAACCTATGCAAGTGTACCTTTAGCATCACTTAGGTTCCATACTTAGGTTACATCATCCATCAATAGGTCATAAATATAGACCTAGAAAATATATTTATCATTTAGGAGTGTTTAACACTCATAAAATTGATAGAACTCAAAAAGTTTCTTGGCCTTGTTAACTTCTACCATAGGTCTATTCTAAGTTTATCTTATGTTTAATGGCCTACAAACTAGATGATGAGTAGGAAGAAAAAGTTCCATTAGAATTTATAGTAATAATAGATATTTGAGGAGATAAGAAAATACCTCTATTCAGTGCTAGTACTAGCCATACCATACATCACTTAATTATTTGAGCTAAAGGCTTATGCATCCAATTATGTACTCAATATCATAATAATCTAGAATGGGTGTATATCAACTTAAGACCCTCTCTTACAAAAATTGATGTTATTTCACATATGAAAAGGAATTGTATGACATTGTTTAATCTATACAATAGTGGTTCTACAACATCATTGGTATAGACAATTTTGTTCTTTTTTATCATAGGCCTTTACAAAGTTTGCATTCTTAGGGTAGGCTAAGAAATTCTAGGCACATGAAATGGATGGCTTACCTATGAAAATCTTGTAGACACCTAAAACGTGTCATGTTTAGGATACTACTCATATGGGTACATCCAAAGACCATATGATTGATCTTGGACCTTTCCAAGAGCTAGCAGTGGTCCTAACCACTCAAAAGGGGCAGTTATGGCCCATTCAAGCTCGGTTGCTATCAACCAGAGTGGTCGCCAACACAGGCCGATGAAGCTCAGAGCGACCACTGCTAGTCATTGCTCTAGATAGTGGCTAGCATTGAAACACAAATTACCTATGAATGCGAGCCTAAATCATGTAGTTTTACTACACTTGCATTAGATTCAAGTAGTTTTTGGCGTGGATCTCCCAGAGGTCCTCTTGACTTCCACTTCCATGAAAATATGGAACTGAACCTTTTCCTCTAATGACCAGTTACATACAGATATGGATCTTGGCTTCTCCAAGAAGCCAAGATCTAGAATTTGGGAGGCCTACATATGCATCCTCCTAGGAACAAGAAAGGATATGAGTTTTATGTAGCGAAGCCCTAGCAAATTAGAGAGCAATTTCACATCCCCTTGAGGAGTAACAAAGTGTTGTCCGATTGAGCAATGACAACGCACCATTCAAGCATTCAGTTCCACATGAGCTTCACCACCAATCCATATTTGGACACGAAGGTGACCCTTGAACATCAATTTATATGAAGGATTGAGTATCGTAACCCCTTGGTTTGTGAGGTAGAAATTTTCAGTTCATGGTCATTGTCTTCGATAGCGACTTCCAAGCATAGCCTAGGGTTTGAGTCATCATTTCTTGAGTTTTTAGCATAGATTTCTTATTATTTTTTACTTTATCAGATTAGATTAGCATAGATCTATCTTTTCCACTACATTTGTATGGTGATTTCCAAGTTATTAATGCATTTCTGCTTATCTTTACATTTTTATGCTTTCATCATGTCTCTATGTCATTTTATGCAGATCTTAAAAGAGAGCCTCATCATGAGAGGTCGCATATGCTACTGATCATTCTCTGTTGTTTCTTATACACAGATCACAGATCCTGGACTAACTAAAAGTATCTTTGGCATCAGATCCCTCCTAGCAAGTGAGAAGAAGGCATCCATAAGCCCTTGAACAAATTTGGGTTAAATATAAGAGGCCTATGGAGTGCACCATCCCCGTTCAGGGGCTATTTCATTATATTTGTAATCATTGTATCAAGAAATCGGTATCCCTAAGAGGGACCTATCTGTAACCGAAGTTCCAAATGAATTAATAAAAGATATCTTATATTTTTTTAATTCGTTGTTCTTTATGTTTGGTTTAATGATGCAAATAGCTAAGGTGTATGCTTTTTAGGGCCGTATAGATGGCGATCACGATGGGATCCCCATCTGGTTTTCTTTTTTTGAGTTGATTTTGCTAATATTTGTATGTTTTCTGTGTGCAGTTCTAGCCACTCTAACTGACAATGACTATCATACAGAGGTCACTTTTGAAGACAACGTCTAGAAGCAGCCACTCTGAGCAATAGCGGCCAACAAAAAATCAGTAACAAAGGGCAGCCTATGCTTCATCAGATGTGGATTTTAGGTTGGGGGAACTCTCTGCTTTTTTTCTTTCTCTATATATGTTTTATTTCCAAAATGTAGTAGGGAAAATTCATTTTAATTAGAAAACATAGAGAAAATTAAAGGAAAAATGCATAGTTTTCTTAAGTTTTCCACTAGTTGCTACTAGGAACAACGGACTTCTGATTTCAAATCTGCCCTAGTCTCCAGTGGTCTAGGTTTTCTTGTAGATATTGCTTGCTTGGGGCCCAACTAGAGGCCATTGCTTCATAAAGTAATAATGCATTCTCTGAAAATCATGTAATCATTTAGATGTGCATTTTTTTTAAAATGAAACGTTTCTTTTTAGGCATATAGGAAAGAGCATGAGTGCTTCATGATGCATCTTTTTCTTTGTGCAAATATTTAAAAGGAACAATCACACACCATGCATCATTTAAATGCTAGTGATTTGGACTTCATCACCAACCACTAGTAGAGTACAATGACGGTGGCATTCATCTCCACCCATTGGCTCAAATCCCACAAACCCGTTCTATTGGCTATCGGCTCCAAGATCCGATGTAGCTTGGAAAATTTGCATATACTTCTCTTCGGAGGGTATGATGCTGACCAAGTGAGTACTGGGTGAGGATCTGGAAGGACCTGTGCTCCCTGATCGGGTGTGGATTTCATCACCACACTTTGGTGGGTTTACATGACCATGACTTTCATTGTTGATTGTCGAGCTGTGAGCATACAGGTGAAATCCACTTAAACAATATGAGTATATCATCAATGAAATGCAAAACACGATGAGAGTTAGATTGTAGTTTTCAAAAAATATGAAACACACAAGACCAGTTTAGGAACACCAAGAAAATTTAAAAGAGATAAACACTTGTTTACTTTGTTTGTGTGTCCTAAAATCTACATAAGAGATAATTCACAATTGTCATGGTCTTCACATGGAGCAACCACCCTCGGTCCAACATCAAGGTGGAAACTAATGCTCCACATAATCATAACCATAATCACAATGATGTTGAGCCACCCACACACAATGTCACTAAACAAAGTTCAGCGAGCCTCAGGGATGATAACTCAACTCGTGGGGGTACTCCTTGAGAAATCCCAGCTAGAGAACCATATCCAGGTTCCTCTCATAGTAGGCATGAGGGGGCTTCAAGGCCCCAATCTTCACATAGACTTGAGGGGGCTTCAAGGCCCCAATATTCACATGATAGACTTAGGTCGATCAGCCCACTGAGGGGCAAGACACAAGGGCTACGTCTAGTTGTAGACCCGCAACACCTCCTAGCCTCCCTAAATATGGGAGGATAGTCATAGATCATAATATCATTGGTGCTAATGGAACTCCATGGGATCAACCATGGAGGTCTAGATAGCTTGATGAGTTGGATCGGGTTCTCTTGAGACCAACTCAAAGAAGCAATGCTACTGCACATTCCATTTTAGGAAGTTCACATAGCCATCAAACTACAAGGCACACCAATGAATCAAGGGAAGCTTCAAAGCATCCTCATAGAATGCACACTACCTTCTATCATGGGGGTACAAAATATAGGTCAGTCTATACAGACTAGGTCATCCTTATAGACAAGAGCAAAAGTATAGTAGGAGCCTCTACAAGGGGTCTCTCCATTAGGACTTCTCATACGAAGTTATAGAGATGTGGACCTTCTGACCATGTACGTAGGTTATCTTAAACACTACACGTAGAGCAAGAGTTCTTAGAACTCCTCAAGTAGGAGGAAGCACGAAGAAAAATACGTTTGTATTTAAATGAGCAGTGCTTGAGAGAGGAAAAAATAGAGCATGAAGAACAAGCAAATAGGTTGGCTTGAGCCAACTTACATATAGACAATGAGTATTACCAACCTGATAGACGTGCTAATTCTTAGCATGAGAGATGCACTAGATAAGGAGATGAGTGCACTCACCACACATCATATCATGCTACAAAGCATCAATAATACCTAGATCTATAATAGGTACAACATAATCAAGAACAGGCAAGGATGGAGGATCAAGAGTAGACATATCTTGAACCTTCATCCATAGTCATGGGGGATGAATATAGACGCCCAAACCAGGCAGATGTAGGGTTACCTCCCCAACCACCATGAGTAAACCTTCAAGAACAAGATATCATTTCTTCGAAGGCATACAAAATACTCATTGAGAGAGTCAAATCTCTCGAGAAATAGGAAGTGGTTGGGCAGAATCCAACCCTGAGTAATATACACAATCAACCTTTGTGCCCTTCGGTACTAATTCCTGCATATCCTAGGCACTTCGAGATGCCTAGGTTAGACAAATTCAAAGGAGAGGAATATGTGCAAGAACATGTCACCAATTTTATGAACGCATGCTTCCAACTTGAACATAATGACACCCTAATGCTAAGAACATTCATCATGACATTATCGGGCACAACAACTGAATGGTTCAATCAACTACCTAAGCACAACATCATCAGTTTTGAGCAGCTGGTGAATGCATTTCTTGAACACTTTTCTTTTGGCATCAAGAATAAATCAAACTTGTCCAACTTGGCAAACCTAAAGCAATACGATGATGAGCCTGTCATGGGCTATGGGAACAGATGGAGAAAAGTAATGGCAAAACTACCATTTTTTGTCCCCACCATCGAGCTCACCCAAATTTTTACTAAGAGTTGCGCTAAGCACATCTCATTTCTCTTGCAACTACAATAATATGAAACATTTGAGGAAGCCTTGGCTCAAGCCAAGCTGATAGAAGACATCAAGGTTGAAGAAGGAGATCTTAAGCTTTGAAACAAAAAGGACTGGAACAACAACAATTATAATAACAAAAATCAACAAAATTAGGCCAAGCCTGCTCTAGTCAATCAGGTTGTGTTAAACATGCCAAAGGGAGGAAATAGCCAACAACCACAGAATTATCAGGCTCAACCCCCATCGGCCAATTACAACCCAAAGAATAATCAAGGTCAAAATAAGCAATGTTGATCACCTCACTACTACATGCCTTTATCAGAATCGATGCAATCGATATTCAATCAACTAAGTGAGGCACAAAGACTCAGGTTACCTAAGGTACAACTTCTTGACCCTAACCATCCCAAGCCTAGGGGATATAGGGAAGATCATTATTGCCCTTACCATTGACAACAAGGGTATGATATCGAAGCATGTATCAGTTTCAAGAATATTGTACAAAACATGATTGAAAAGGGTGAGTTGAAAGTTGATAATCCATTAGCACCCAAAAATAGAGACATGGGTATATTCATAAACTCATTGCCTAATCATGAGGCCCCTAGAGATTAGGGTGCTCAAGTAAACCAAGTCCAATTTGAACCTCCCACTCAGGGATTCATTGGAATGGTTGAAATAGTCAATGTGGTGACAAGAAGTCAACGATATAACCAACCAGAGCCTCCAACGGCTCCTATTCATATCTCGGCTACACCTCGATAGAGGTAGGTGTAGAATAATCCTCTAGGTCTACCAGTGTGACCTATGATAACTATCTAAAGTAGACTTGTGCAGAATCTCCAAATGACATCGACCAAGTTATCAATATATGAGCTCATTCAATAGTCTCCTAGACATAGGGAGACTCTAATGGAAATCTTGAGATCAATTGAGCTACAGCCCCAAAACCTTGATGCATTTACAAACTTTGTGGGGCAAGTGCAGTAGTGTCAAGAGCTTGTGATTCATTTTTATGATCACAAAATAAAGGTAGTCCCTACTACCATAGCAGACCCACCTCTACATATCATTGCTTCTATCAATGACATACCTTTCAAGTGGGTTCTAATCAACATGAGTCTCATTGATTAATATAATCACAACAAAAGCTATGGGGCACTTGAAAATCCCTAGGTCAAACATCATCCCTACCTCCTACACATTGAGAGCTTTCAATGATGCACTTTGCTCCACAGTGGGTACAATAATCCTTCCTGTAAAGGTAGGGCATAAGACCATCCTTATGATGTGTCATGTATTGGAGGGGGCTATGTAGTATAATATCCTCCTAGGGTATCCCTGGATAAGGGACATGCAGTGTGTTCCCTTGATCTTGCACCAATGCATTAAGTATGTGCATGAGGGACAAGTACATGTGGTACCATCGGATGAAGAGCCATTCAAATATGTGCATCAGGTTGACTTGTTAGGGGATTTTATCCTTCCATCCATGCACCTATATATTAGGCCGTCATCCCCGACCACATAGCCAAGAAGTAAATCCAAATTAGTGTGAGGTGACCCATCCACATCGGTACCACCTCCAGCTTCTAAAGCTACTGGTACTTCTGAGAAACCATCAACATCTAAAGCAAAGGACTCTCAGAAGCTAAAAGCACCCTTGGTGGAGGAAAGACCTAAGGAAGTTCCAACCATAGCAACAACAAAAATTCCAAATCCCATGGAGGAGGAAGATCCCCAAGACATAGTCAAGGAGGTACCTCAACCTACCTCACCTGCATCATCATCAACATCATCTGCATCGTAGGTGATAGTTCACCTAGCTAACATAGGATTAGGTGAATATCTTGTGTAGAATGTGACTTTCACGCCCATTATCGAGTCTGCACAAGATATGGGATGACCAAGAGTCCCAAACTTACCAATTGGGATAGTGGTTCCATTGGGGATCCCCCCTAACCAAACCAACTTCATCTATGTTGGTTTGGATTGTGCCCATAATGCTTCAGATATTGAAGAGGATGAGGATGAGTCATTCACCTCGAATGTTCATTACTTTTCTAATCCTGAGTTTTCTCTGAGATACTTTGAGCGCAACCATTGGCATGGCTATGGTTTGGGTCTATATGAGCAAGGGTGACAAAACCTGCTTGAACCATGATATTAGTTACCTACTGATAGATCTGGCCTAGGATATCATATCTGAAGCTATGATGATTCATTGGTTGCATCCGTAGATAGGCTGCACTTAGGTTTTGGTGAAGTCATCGAATGGAATCCTTATCAACTGAATATAAGCTACTTGAGTGATAGATGGGTGGCTATGGTCAATATAGGACCACCCGATGAGTATCATCCAAATTTCTCTCTCGAAGCAAGCCCATCAGGAATCATCCTATGGGAGGATGAACCAAGCCATGGTTATGAGCGAGAAGAGAATGAGTACATCACAAGTGAGTTTGAGGATGAAACTAGATTGGCCTATCATGGACCTCGGTATTTACATCACCTCACCTGGTCAGTTAACACAGAGGGTGGATACATCATAGATGAGAGTGATTATGAGTCAAAGGATTCAACTGAGATGGCCTACCTTGGGCCTCGACATTTATGTCACCTCACAGATCTAGTAGGCATAAATAATGAGTTCTTCATATATGATAGTGACTATGAAGATGAAATTGAGGTGGCTTATCTTGGGCCTCAACATTTAGGTCACCACCCAGTTCTAGTGGGTAGGAATGAGGGATTCTTCATAGATGATAGTTATTATGAGGATGAGACTGAGATGGCTTACCTTGGACCTCACCACTTACATCATCATAATATACAATTTGACATAGACGAGATGTACCGTAGAGTATATCCTGGCCCTCACCTAAGGGGAAGACCACCCAATTCAGATATGATCTATCGCATGGTCTTCCTCGATTCCCTACATTTAGAGAGTTGCTTTAGCCAAATGATCCCATCTTATCTTTTTCCATAGACCAGATCCTGAGATCCCCATACCTCAGAGCCTCATCTTGGGTATGGAAGGTAAGTCAACAATGCAGAGTTACACCCACGTGGTCCTGGAGATTCCATCCCATCCATCAACATGATCTCCATTGATTTGACCACTCCACTCCAAAACCCAATCGATCCTTCTAAACCATTGTGTCTTAACTTAGATGCTATTGATTGGGATCACGCTGATTCACCCTTAGAGCCTGAAGATTTCTTCCCCAATGAAGAAATGCTACAACCATTTCATTTTGCACTAGGTTGTGCACATGATGTTTATCACACTAGTTTTGACCATGATTCAGTTGAACCTTTAAACCCAGCGGATGACATCCATTTGATCCCCACTCCTCACCAACTTGAGGATGGGTCACACATGGCAATAGAGGAGACTTTTAAGGTGGACATCAACGATGATCCTTCTAATCCAAAGAAAGTTAAGTTCAGAGAAAGCTTATCTCCAGAAGAACAGGCCACCATCATACCTCTATTGAAAGAGAGACCAAATCTCTTTTCTTGGACCTACAAGGATATGCCAGGTCTAGATCTAAAATTGGTTGTCCACAACCTTTCACTAGATCCCGCAAAGAAATCGATCAAGCAAAAGCTCAAGAAGATGCATCCAATCATCGCCTTGATGGTAAAGAATGAGTTACAAAAGCTATTGGATGTAGTCTTTATTGTACCCATCGACTATCCAAAATGGGTATCAAACATGGTGCCCATAGGAAAACCTGATGGAAGAATCCGTATTTGCATGAATTTTAGAGACCTCAATAAGGCAACACCAAAGGATTCATTCTCGTTGCCCAACATAGATGCTCTTGTAGATGTAACTGCAGGTCATGAGATGCTCTCCCTCATGGATGGTTTTTTTGGTTACAATCAGATTTGGATTAAACCCGAAGACCAACACAAAACCACGTTCACCACTCCATGGGGGACATTTTGTTACAAAGTAATGCCATTTGGTCTTAAAAATTCTAGTGCCACATATCAATGGGCTATGACATACATTTTCCATGACTACATGCATAAGATCTTAGAAGATTATATCGATGACTTACTGGCCAAGTCATTGCTATGTGAAGAGCATGTCAAGGTTCTAAGAAAGGTCTTCGATCGCTTGATTGAGCACAATGTCAGGTTGAATCCCAAGAAATGCATCTTTGGCGTAACTTCAGGAAAACTCTTGGGATTCATCATTTCTAAATGAGGCATCAAAGTCGACCCAACAAAGGTAAAGGCTATCCTAGAAATGGCCCCACCCACTAACATCAAAGAGCTAAGAAGCCTACAGGGCAAAGTAGCATCCATAAAGTGTTTCATCGCACAACTATCGAACAAATGTTGACCCATGAATCGACTTCTACACAAGGGGGTCCCATTCCATTGGGATGAAGAATATCAACAAGCCTTTGCTGAGATCAAGAAATACCTGAAACACTGCTAGTGCTAGCTCCACCAAGGCTAGATGTGTCATTTTTACTTTATATATCTGCTACCAATTTTGCTTTGGGCACCATGTTGGCTCAAAAGAACATGCAAGATAAAGAAAAAGTGATATATTATATCAGCCGCACCTTGGTGAGTTATGAGCTAGGGTATGCATACGTAGAAAAGCTATGCTTAGCAATGGTCTTTGCGACCAAGAAGTTATGCCACTACATGCTGAGCCATACAACGTATGTGATATCAAAACAAAATCCTTTGTAGTATATGATGAGCAAGACATATCATAACACATACTGCAAAGTGGATCATGCTACTGACAGAATTCGATTTGGAATTCATAAGCCAAAATTCCATCAAGGGATAAGTCATAGCTGATCAACTGGTAGAGGCACCACTTCAGGAAAGTAGGCCTCTCACCATTGAACTTCTCGATGATGCAGTATTTGCATTATCAAAAGCACCCAAACTCGAAGAACTTGATAATAAAGCTGACATGACTTTGTTCTTCGATGGTTCAAAGTGTGAGCAAGGGGGTGGTGTAGGGATTGTATTTTTCATGCCACAAGGTGCTCCAATACCCTTGTCATTTAAGCTATACTTCCCTTGCACAAATAACAACACTGAATACGAGGCCCTAATCTTGGGTCTCCAAATAGCCATCGCTATGAAGATCAAAAGGCTAAATATCTTTGGTGACTCCCTTCTCATAGTCAACCAAGTTAAGGGATTATTTCAATGTAGGTGTCCAATCCTGAAAGCTTACAAAGAGCTTGTTGACACTTACCTAGCCCAACTAGAATGGTACGACATCGAGGTAATCCCTCGCACATCCAACAGATTTGTAGACACTATGGCATCTTTGGGATCCTTGATCCCTCAGAATCCATCTACTGATTTCACTACCATTCATGTGAAGATGCTCTCACAATCAACGATGCAACATGAGGCTTTTGACAACAAAGAATCAGTCAACATGATTCATATAGAACCAAATCATGAGTGGTTCTACAAATCCAGAGACTTTCTAAAGAAGGTACCTTGGGGGTCTTTGATCTCGTAGGGTCCTATGGGGAATGGTATCACCATTCACCACAAGGTTGTCTCCCAATCTACATTTGTGCACATCGAATCGTAGGGAGAACAAGTCATCTTGTCTATTGAGACTGTAGCTTATCAGGATTGGCTAGGCCAATTACAAGATTTCCTTAAGCTTGGAATCATCCCACAGGGATTGTCGCAAGCCACAAAATGAGCATTCAAACAAAAAGTGACAAAATATGTCTTGCTAGGAGATATATTGTATCATCGAAGCTTCGATGGAGTCCTCCTTCATTGTCTTGAGCCCCAAGAATCAGCTTGGGCGATTTCACAAGCTCATGATGGTACCTACGGTGGCCATTTCAGTGGCATGGCCATCATCAAGCGCATCCTTTAAATGGGTTATTATTGGCCCACCATGGAAAAGGATTATTATGAGTATGTCAGGAAGTGCATTAAGTGTCAACATCATGTAAATATGATGCACCTACCATCACAGGCCTTACAGCCCATTCAGGTGGCTTGGCCATTTTCTCAGTGGGGTTTCGATCTAATTGGAAATATCTCTCCCCCATATTTGGGTTGACACATATTTATCTTAATGGCCACTGAGTACTTCACCAAATGGGTGGAATCGATCCCCTTAACATCAACAATAGGACCTCGAATTACGGAGTTCATACTTCACAATATCATCTGTCGCTTTGGGGTCCCCTTCAAAATAATTTTAGATAATGGTCCTTCATTTAAGAATAAAAATATGTGGGCTTTAACATCCAAATATAACATTCAACATAGTTTTGCAACACCATATTATCCGCAAGCAAATGGGCAAGCAGAGGCCTCAAACAAAATAATTGTTGCCATCTTAAAGAAGATAGTAAAAGAAAATCATAAGGATTGGCATCTATAGTTGCCTCTTGCATTATGGGCTTATAGGACTAGCGTGTGGATGCCCATTGGGGCAACATCATTTTTGCTTGTATATGGCATTAAGGCCATCATGCCCTTGGAGTTGGAAATTCCAACATTGCGCATCGCATTGAAAGAGTTCATTGATGATGACACTACGTGGCAAGCTCGCCTTGATCAATTGACCCTTCTTGATGAACGTCGCATCAATGCTCTTGAGCATCTTCATGTTTACCAAGATCATCTAACATGAGCTTATAACAATAAAGTCCACCTAAGAGACTTTAAGGTTGGGGATCTCGTGCTTAAAGAGAACCAATAGAACTCAAACCTATCGTCACACCTGTGAGACAAATTTATGACAAATTGGATAGGTCCTTACATCATCTCAGAGAATATTGGACCTGGGACATATCACCTGACATCATTAGGAGGTGTTGAAGAGCCTAAGCCTCTCAACATTATTCATCTAAAGGTATTTTACACATAAAAACAACAAAACCCAAAAACATTCAAAATTTTCAAAATAACAAAAACAATAGAAAACATCAAAAATACAAACAAATAAAAAACATCAAAACCCAAAAAGCTCCAAAGGCATCTTAAAGCCCTTTGGTCACCTCACAAAAAGCTCCAAAGGCATCTTAAAGCCCTTTGGTCACCTCATAAAAGGCTCCAAAGGCATATTAAAGCCCTTTGGTCACCTCACAAAAAGCTCCAAAGGCATCTTAAAGCCCTTTGGTCACTTCACAAAATGCTCCAAAGGCATCTTAAAGCCCTTTGGTCAACTCACAAAAGGCTCCAAAGGCATATTAAAGCCCTTTGGTCAACTCACAAAAATCTCCAAAGGCATCTTAAAGCCCTTTGGTCAACTCACAAAAGGCTCCAAAGGCATCTTAAAGCCCTTTGGTCACTTCACAAAAAGCCCCAAAGGCATCTTAAAGCCCTTTGGTCAACTCACAAAAGGCCCCAAAGGCATCTTAAAGCCCTTTGGTCAACTCACAAAAGGCTCCAAAGGCATCATAAGCCCTTTGGTCAACTCACAAAAAGCTCCAAAGGCATCTTAAAGCCCTTTGGTCAACCCACAAAAAGCTCCAAAGGCATCTTAAAGCCCTTTGGTCACCTCACAAAAAGCTCCAAAGGCATCTTAAAGCCCTTTGGTCAACCCACAAAAAGCTCCAAAGGCATCTTAAAGCCCTTTGGTCAACTCACAAAAGGCTCCAAAGGTATTTAAGCCCTTTGGTCAAAATTAAAACACAAAAGCACAAAAACAATTTAAAAATCAAAAATTCAAAAACATCCAAAATAATCAAAATTCCAAAAACAATGGAAAATATCAAAAATTGAAAAGCAATAAAACTCAAAAACATTGCAAAAATACAAAAACATTTGCATTTTGCATTCATGTAATTGCATTGCATTTAGGCATGACCACCCATTACACTTGCATTAGGATAGGTTGTGTTTGCAATCTTACAAATGACACCACGTTTGTACCTCAATCATGCATCTTCAAAATCCATCATCATCCATAACCCATGTGTGTAACTGTGTTTTTCAACACAACCCTTCCTGTTGCTATAAGGGATGTACTAGGGTTTTTTGGTCACTCAGCCATACCTAGTGATTTTATCAAATTTTGTAGAAAGCTATCTTCACTAGCAGAAGATGAGGTCTAGTTTTGATAGCACCTAGCATATATCAAAATCCTATCACTAATCAAAACACTAAAATCCTAGTTGGAACAAGGGGAAGATGAACACTACAAAGTGGTACTAGGCATCCTAAGTGAAAGGTTTTTACTTGCTCATCTTGTGATGCGCATGGTCTAGGATGTTGATCATTGGCAAAAGGACAAGCTCCCCCTACCCAAGGAATCCCTTGCTTTCATCAAAAGGAGCAAAATTCCAAAACAAAGCAAAATTCAAAAGCAAAATAAACAATGATTATCATCACTACATAAAATCCCTTGCTCAAAAGAAATAAAATTCAAAATAAAAAGTGATTTTCATCACTAAGCATGAGCAAGTATCCCAATAAATCAAAAATAAAAGAAGGGGGTGAAGAGCTTGAATCCCTGGAATGGTCAATCTCCACAAACCATTGAGTGATCCCTAATACAACAATGGGTTGAATGAATCCCGCCTGGCATTAGGGTAGTTCTAAGCAATTCGCAAAAAGAGCTAGCTTTAGGTGTCCTGTATCGCCTAATGGTCTAATCCAACCGAGTCCAACTTAGGATCATGATGAGCATTTGATGATCCCCAATACAACAATGGGCTGAATGAATCCCACCTAGCATTGGGGTAGGCTTATGTCTCATCTAATATATTCATTTGCACACATAGGGATAATGAATATCTTGGTCTTCATAACAAAAACCTTATCTTTCAGGAGTCTTGTATGGTCATTATACAACTTTTGATGAAGTAACTAGGGTGTTTGAGTCTCATGGAAAACCTCAAAGATTCCTAAATAGCAACAAATCATGCCATCAATCAAATCATCAACTTTATTTATGAGGTTTTGTTCATTAAAGGGTGTTCATGAAATAGGATAGATACTGGATAAATATCAACAATGATATTTAGACGACCACTGACTATTTTGTACATATCTTTTAATTTACAGAAGCTTATAAAGAAAGCACATACATACCACATCATCTCATCTCACATATGGATGCTTAAATGATTAATTCTTATGATAAGAGTTATCATTTACATTCATGATTGTTATACATTATGTGGTGTCATCCATTAGTTTGTAAACACATATTAAATTCATTCCTTATGTTTTAAGTGATTAAAGCATACAGGTTCATTTACATTAGATCACCATCATGTAAATATTGCATTACATACATCAAATAAATGCATAAAAAATCGAAACAAAATTAAACATGCATTTAATAATTCACCATTACATCCATATATACATACATAGTAGTCTATCTACACATCTAGATCACAACATCTAAGCATACATCCATCATCTAGCTAGTGCATGTCATGTATACATCATATCATATAGCATAAAAATAGGTATTACATCCATTTTGCATCACATAAACATAAAGCAATAAACTGATACACATAATGAGTCTAAAATCAAATAATATCATATATATGTGTGTGTGTGTGTCAAATAAGTACATAGGGATACAAAATACCCATAGGCTATAATAGTGTAGGTCCTCAGACCTTACACTCAAAAATAATACAAGCCATCATGACTATCAGATAGGGCCTGCACCCCTAGGCTCACCTCCACCCTCGGCTCCATCCTTGTGAGTCTATCTGGAGCTAGTCCCTATGGTCCACTCTGTTCAGGTCCTTGTCCTTTGGCTGGGCTGCACTAACAACTACCCTGACTCACTCTGTCTATTGCGCTATGAGCCCCTTGTTGTAGACCTCTCATGAGGAGTACCACCTAACCGCATGATTTTAAGCCTTGTAGTGGAAATATACCCAGTGTCTCCCACTATGTGTGCCTCATAATCCTCTAAAATACCATGTAGACGTCTAGTCTCTATCCTAGATCCAAACCTATCGGTCCCTAAGAAGCTGGAGCAAGGGGTACAACCTATCCTCGTGCAACATCCCTCTCGACAGTGAGCTGCTCTACCCTGAGCTACATCGAGTCAATCTGTATCTTGGAGGGTGGTCCTCTCCTCCTCAAAACCCCTAACCTGAGATTGGATCATAGCAATGGAGGAGTCCCACTCTAGAATCTATCATCGAGCTACCTAAAGCTCGACCTCAACACTATGTAATTGAGCCCAGAGAGGAGACTCCTGCTCCTCTGGAGCTAACTCCTCCTCCTCCTCTGGAGCTACCTGCTCCTCTTCTACCTACTACTCTACTACCTGGCCCCACTCCTCAGTCCTTGGGTGCACCTGGTGTGTATCAGGATCCTCCTTAGGAATTGCCTCATCCTTATCTCAACCCAAGCTGCCACTACCCTGCCATAGTCGTGTAACCCACCACTCAGAATACACCTCGATCATCCCAACATATACTATGCTAGCATCAACTATAGTAAGGTCATCCTCATTTGAAATTACTACAATTTGAGGTGGTGGAAGGTCCCTCTCTATGGCAATTAGTTTGTACAAAACTAGCTCAAGAGGGACATCTTACTGAATCCCAAATTGGCAGAGCACCCAGGAGTACTGAAAGAAGTCTCTGATACCTCCCTTATGACTAATCACCCATCATTCATGTCTAGTCTAAGCCATGAATCTATCTACCTATGGCCATGCAGGGCTCTCAAAATAAAGTCCCCATATAATGTCCCTCACTTGTAGTCCAGTCAGGGAAGCTACATAATGTGACAAATTCCCTGCATGACACTGACTCCTGCACTCCTCTCACTCATGAGACCATATGCATCCATAGCACTAGGTATGCTCTACTATGGTAGTTATCTTAATGATAAATCCTCTTGGGTGATCCACCCTGATGTACTCCCAGCCCTAGATCTAAGGAAACAGGTTGTAAGTGTATCGCTCCAAATTTTTTGCATCCTTACCCTCAGGCTATAGGATCCGCGCCCAGAAGGGGGATGCGAGAAGGATGGGACAATACCTCGGACTGAGAGGCCCTTTGAAGGTCCCGCCTCTCGGGGGAGGAGTATAAGGGTGAATTTTTGATGGATGGTGGGTTCACCAGGAAACTTTTGAGTGGTAGTTTCCATGCCTAGGTTGGGAATGGGTTTGATGTGTTCATTTTATACTCAATCATTCAGCTCCTAGGTTTGGCCAAAATGAATCTAAACTATTCTATATGCCAATAATGATTTAAATGGATACAAAAAATAGAAATGGTTGCTAAACACAGAGAATAGGCAAATTAGGACAGATCATACCTGATTTCGGATGTCTGATGAGGATTCTGAGTTTTGTAGCAGTCCAGATCGCCTCAGTTCATACGTAATCATCTGAGATCAGACAGGATCATCTGATATCTGACGAATTCGTCAGACGAATTCATCAGAAACCTGCAATCACAGAAATAGATACAAAATACCCAAGATGCAACTACAGAAGCGAAGGGAAATGATAGAAATAACTATAAATTTGTCTGAATGACAGATCCAAACAGTAATTAGAGAGGACAAGCATCAACTTCACAATCTATTTTGATTTTATCATGCATTTATACTAGATGAGGTGAACTCCAAGATGCATAAACATAATAACCTAAGATAATGCAGAATTATAATGGAAAAATGCAAAAAAATTAAGAAGATGCAAACTCTGGACTCGGATTGCCCCCAATCTGGACTACAGTCAGGATCGCCTCCAATCGTACGCGATCGTCTGCGCTCCTCGACAAAATTGTCCGTAATCATCCGAGATCGTTTGCGACGATCCGAGCTATCTTCGACTGAAAAATAGTAGAGTTCCTGCAAGAAAATGCGAAATGCAGCATACAGACAGTAGTACGAGGATGCTCTAGTGAATAAGGATCTGAATCAGTCAGCTAAGGGGTTCAGGGGAATCAGAATCAGGGGGAGTCAAGGGGATAAACTAGAAAAATCCTAGTTTATATAGGATTAGGGGGAGGCTAGGAGGTTGGGGATCATCCCAATCTGGGAGATCTCCAACTACGCAGACGCGCTTCTGCCCAAGTTGGAGAGGCTATTGAAACATAAGCTAATTATGAAAATTCGGTTTTGGGACAAAATCGTCTGGACGTTCTGTCCATGACGATTTCATCAGATCTGGGACGATCTCATCTAATCTGCGACGATATCGTCCAACGGTCAAAACAAATCCTAAAAATGGCATGGAAAATGAGGAAACGGGTAACAAGCGGTTTTGGAGCGGTTTTTGGGGTTAAAATTCAAATTTTTATCTTTTATCTTTTACTAAGGTTTTAACCATGCCAATTTTAGGGTGCTACATTTTGCCCCCTCTTTAGCGAATTTTTCGAAGAAAATGCGTTAAAGACGAGTTTTTCCCGTTTTACGAGAAAGCAAAAATGTACTCAATTTTTTAGACGATGATTCTTGGTCGAATCGTACAACTACTGACTATGGTGCCCCCTCCGTGTTTTTACCCAAATCGAACGTTTGAGGTAAAAACGCGAAAAGAAAAAAAAATTAAAATGTTGATTTTTTAAATAAAATTAAGAAAATAGGGTAAAACCCTAATTCATTTTTACTGTTCATCTTTACTGTTCCAGAGCTCTACAAAGAGAAACAATGGTGGAGACAGCGCACAGAGCGACAGAGGTCCGACGCGGGCTACGGGTAAGGATCTAATCCTAGTAGATTAGGTTTGATTTTGCTTTGTGCAATTTGTGGATTTAAATTTTGATTATTTGGGGCATCACGGCCATTTTTAGGCCGTCGACGACGTCCGGACGAAATCGTCCCTATTTCATTGAAATCATCTCTAAATCATCGATTTCGTCTGAGGGCAAAATCGACGAACTAGGGGCGATCTCGTTCAACAAGGGACGATCCCCAAGTTGCAAAATCAGAGACGATTTAGTCCTAACAAAGGATGATTTTGCCCAATTTGGGATGATATCATCCGATGGTGGATGATAGCATCTTTAACTTGATTTTAAAATGTGCTTAATTTGATTTTAATGATTGGTAATTAATAAATTTTGTTGTTATTATTTGTTTTGTAGAGGGGATTACTAAAGAGCCGAGAATGGAAATACGATGGACTAAGAGACGACATAGCCACGCTTGACCAAGCAGAGCGTGACCGACTAGGACAGGTCGGGCTACAACATGTGGCAGAGATGCCACAAGTACCGACTGACATGGGGCTACTGACAGCCCTAGCAGAGAGATGGTATCCGGGGTCATCCTATTTTTGGCTACCGACAGGGGAGATGGCTCCCACACTAGAGGACGTATGGAGGATCATGAGGATCCCCATACAGGGATGGCTCATGATGCCTACGGCCAATCAGGGCCAGGCGATGATGAGGCTGACTGGAGACCCGAGCTTCACCCTGGAGAAGGGCGGGGTGAACATCGAGTCTCTACGGTAGATGCCTGGGGCATCTAGGCTGACTCAAGTTTTGGCAGGGGTGGTAGGTGGCTTACTGTTGTGCCACCAGAGCGGGTGCAGGCTACCATGGCTCCTCTCAGATGTAGTTTGCGACATGAGAGACCATGGGTACAGGTTTGCATGGGGCAGCTTTGTACTCTGCCGCTTGTATAGGATCCTGCATGGGGTCGTATACAAGGGAGGTCGATGTCTGGTCTTGACATCGTTGCTACAGGTTTGGTGCTGGGAGCACATTGCGGTGCGAAGGCCGATAGGGCTCCCACTGACAGGGGTTGATCGGGAGAGACCTCGGGTTTACTATTGGTGGCTACAGAGAGGGTCACAATGGTGGATAGATCTATCGATGTCTCGGAGGTTGTTGGATGACCTCATCCTAGACTAGATCACCTGGAGGCCATGGCGAGAGCACCCCAGGTGGGCAGAGGATGGGCAAGAGCTGGCTCGCATTAGGAGAGTCTACTGGCCAAGGATGGAGCGGGGAGAGGTAGAGCTCCACCGCTACGATCGGGTACTATGGTAGTTCGGTCTACAATGGGGATCCCTTCTCTCAGGGATTATGAGTACTCCCGAACTATTTGGGATAGTACTACATTGAGCGGGGCTCCAGACATGCAACGATTCTGGAGTCAGGATATGGATGATGCCCCCATCCAGCTAGTGGATGGTGATGACGTTGGGGTTGCAGATGGCTATGATGCCTGGTATGCAAGCATCCACCCTCCTCGGATGACGAGGGCATAGGGTCCGGTGCACGCGGTTGTGCGACGGATGGGGAGGCGGTGCCAGGCTACCATTGAGGCATGTAGGGTCACGGTAGGAGAGAGCAATGGCGGTCCCCATAGGAGAGACGCCAACGGATGGGTCAGGCTCCGTAGAGGCCATAGGAGACAGAGCGGAGGGAGGAGAGATTCCCTTCATAGCAGGGGGAGAGACCACCATCGCCTGATAAGGGCAAGGGTGTTGAGGTAGGGGAGAGCAGCGAGACGATGGCTCTCCGGGCTGAGGTTGCCCACCTCCGGGCTCAGGTGCAGACACTGCAGGATGAGGCTACATGGCTTAGAGCTCGGGGGGAGGAGCGAGCACTCGGGATCTGGCATGGTCTATTGCTCAGACCGCATTCTACCAGGGGTTGTACTATCAAGCGGTCCTAGAGGGATAGAGGATACTATTGCCAGCCCCCATTGCAGAGCCGGTCATGATGGGATCATCGAGGACATCCTCACGATCGACGACGAGGACCCGAGATACGGCCCGGACCTCTATGGGACCACCTCCTCCACGTCAGGGTGGGGGAGGAGATGAGGCTGAGAGCTCGAGGGCTTCTCGAGGCTAGCTACTACAGAGTGCAGATTATATTATTATTACTTTTGAGGGGATTGAGTATGCCAGAGTATGGATTGTGGCATACCAATCCAGATGATGTATATAATTCATTGATATATATATATATATATATATATCTTTTTGATGATATGACTTGTGTATATGTTGTATTATGATGCTTGAATTGTTGATTCATGTAATTATGTCGTTGGAAGTAAATTATAATGTTATGTCATGCCATAAAATTTGTAAATGAAATAATCTGATGTGCATAAATTGGTTGTTTTGGTGTGATTTGATGAAAAATAAAAGAGACTTCTAACAATAATTTCAAAGGACATTGTCGTTGTTATAGACCGTTTCATGGAGTCACCGCTCGCTAGGTCGTCAAGCTAATCCTAGTATAGAAATATTGCTAAAAGTAAAAGAGTGCTTAAGAGACTGTCTTAAGACTTGGTGTTGTGATGATGAAAATGATGATGGTGATGATTTGTTTTCAGATTTTTCACAAAATTATGCATGAAATATGTTTAAAAGTGATTTTTGCTAGGCATAAATTCCTAAGTGTGATAAATTTTTGAATAATTCCTTAGAAATTATACCATGGTTGCAAGATGGAATGTTTGACATAATGACATGAATAAGTGTTCGTTCGTTTTGAAGCACAATTGTGTAACATAATGATGTAAGCCATATGTGTTTTTTAAAATGGATGGGAAAATAAAATTAGAACAATGGTTTGCGCTAGGCATAGAATTTATAGGTATAGACTTATACCATCATCGCGAAATCCAAAGATAAAATAGATATTTTAGTTTTATTGCATGATTGATTTTTTGATTTTTGATTTTTGATAAACAAAAAATAATAATATGATGAACATGTTGTTTGAAATCGTTTTGCAATTTTGTGACACAATGTATATAATTGTTTTTATACAAAACAAAATTCTGAAATAAGAGGATAAAATTGTTCTGAAAAGAATTACAAAAATATTTTAAATTATCTCAAAAACAAATGTAGGTTTATAAGGGATCCTCATGTGCAAATGTGAGTTCATTACCGATCTTGATTTATCATAATGATACAAAATCTCTCAAATACAAATGTGTGTGCAATTGTATTGTTCATTCACCAATTTTGAGCAAGATAATTTGATACAAGCAATTTGCCTTAACCAAATGAATGTTCGTTAACCATGATTTATATGCATATAACCGTACTAGACTATTGTGCAAGTTAGGTTATCAAGAGCTAGCTAATCCATAAGCCGACATAGGTCTGTACAAAAGAAGGTCGCTAATGTGACGGACATATCACCACGCTAGGAATTACCCAAGGCCAAGCGGGTTGGGCACAAACCACCTGTTATGGGGCTTACCTCACGGTTTTCGAATAATTGAGAATTCCAGGGATTCAAGCTCATTCACCCTTCTTTTCTTTTCAAGGGGTAGGGAAAGGATTTTATTGCATTTTGCTTTTGCTTTTCTCTTTTGCTCTTTTTATTTTTTTGTATTTTTGCTTGATATTTGAGATAATGCTGAAACATTGTTGTGATGATACAAAATAACATTTTTCTTTTTCTCTTTTTCTTGAACTTTTCTTTTTCTTCCTATGCTAGGGATACTTGCTCGGATTAGCTGTAGAGCAAGGGATTTTTATTCCGGGTAGGGGTGAGCTTGTCCTTTTGTCAATTCTCAAAGATTCTAGACCATGTGCATGATAGGATAGCAGGGGAAACTTTTCGCTCAAGAAACCACGTCTACTATGTAGCATCATATTGAATTTGCAATGAAATCATTTTAATGTGAAAAGATATACTTGGTTCAAGTAAATAACAAGATCAGTTCTCTATGCTCAAAACTTTATTTAATGCCAATGTGGACTTTGATATAAGAGAGATTAATAATCATACTAAATAAAATCAAGATATTTATTCATGTGAGTGTGAAAGTGTGGGATTCCAAATAAATGCTCATTTATCCAAAATAATTGAAAATATAACTGCAAACTCCAAGAATTGACAAGTATAAAATAAAAGATGTTTTTGAAGATTTTGATGATTTTGATGTTTTTATATATTTTGATTTTAATTATGATGAGAATTGGTGGTATATACAAGATGATCTATATACACTATACAAGGTTATTTGAGTATAGCATGTCTAAGGTTGCTTCAAAATCAAAGGAGGTTTTGAAGGATAATTTGGTTGTGTTGAAGGTAAGAACAAAAGGTGATGAATAAAAGGTAGTGATAACAAAAGCTTTGTTATAATGTAGAATAATGTAGCAAAAGATTTTACTTTTATATGTGTAAAATTGATCATGTTACAAAATAAAATGTCGAGAAGGATAAGAAGGTTCTTCATTCTTATCACTATCTTCCAAGTCTTGATAATATGGAGGGAGCATATGTGAAAGATATGCATGGGTGTTATTTGGTAAACAAGGATGATCATATATGGATGAAGAAAAGTGATGGATAGAAGATAATTGTGACAATAGAGAATGTATAGAACTTGATGTTTCAACCGTTAAAT
The DNA here is from genome assembly GCA_028583015.1 of Wollemia nobilis. Lineage (NCBI taxonomy): Eukaryota > Viridiplantae > Streptophyta > Pinopsida > Araucariales > Araucariaceae > Wollemia > Wollemia nobilis. Next base: position 14,517,177 of record JAQPPZ010000754.1, on the reverse strand, counting down.
ATTCTTCAAATGGTGTTGGGTCATTATGTATGGTAACAATTTTACTTGCAAGTTCAAACTTTAAACATTGGTGAAGAGTGGAAGGGACAACCCTCATCGTATGAATCCAAGGACTTCTGAGAAGTAGGTTGTAAGGTGAAGGGCAATATGCTACATAAAACAAAGTATCCAGGATCTTGGATCCAATATTAAGGGGAAGAATTATAGTACCTTGAGCTTCTTGAATTTCATTGTTAAAAGATTTTATAATAACATTTGATTCATTAAGATCTTCTTCCTTTAATTTGAGTTTTTGGAATAATTGATAAGTGCATAAATTAAGAGAGGAGCCATTATCTACCATGATAGTTTTGACAGGTGTTTCTTTACTAGATCCTGTAATGTAAAGATAGGAGTCTTCTTGTGGAGTAGAGGAAGGAATCTCCTCATCATAGAATGAAATATGGTTAACCTCAAGAGGGCTTACACCATTAATTATGTTCTTAGGGAAAATATGATGAGGAACAAATTGTTGGCTAGGTATCTTGAACAAAGTTTCCTTATGAGAACTTTGTAATACTTCTAAAAGGGATATCTTTGCTTGAGGATTAATCACTTGTTGTTGGCTATCAAAGTGGATTTCAGATTGAGATTTTGATTCTAAAGATGAGCTTTCTATGCTTACATTCCATTTTGGATCATTCTCTAGAGCCAAAGATAGTTTTGAAGGTTGGTCAAATGAGGAATCCATCTCTTGAATATCAGATTGAGTTGATTGAACTTGAGGTTGCTCATTTGTAGTTTCTGTTACAATATTAGTAATATCATCATGATGGGACACATTAACATGCAATATTTGATTGGTTTCCTGTTGTTGATAATTGAATAGGGGTTCTTGGGAGATCCCCATGTCTTGATTGATTATTGGTATTTGTTGTGTAGGAGTTTGATAGTTTACTGGAGATTTATAATCAGTTGTAGATTGTAATTCCTTTATATTAAAAAGACCCTCATCAATCAAATCTTGAATTGCACATCTTAAATCTTTACAATTTTGTGTCATATGTCCATCTACTCTATGATATTCACAATGTAGCTCAGGTTTAAACCAATCTGTTGTGGTATCAAGTTGTCTTATGGAAGGGAGTTCAATCTTATTTGTATCAAGTAAATGCTTGAGAATTATATCCATTGGTTGATTGAGCTTTGTAAATGTACGTGATGAAGGTTTTCGAGAGGTTTTTGATAAGTGCCTTAGGAGTTCAGTCATAAAAGGACCTAATGGTTTTTTACCTCTCTTTTCTTTATTATGGGTAGAATGATGATAGGAAGATTGTGAAGTATGATGTGAGTGCATGGTAGGATTGGAAGAATAAGTATTTTCTTGTTGAAATGGATGTGTTGTATTGAAAGAAGAATATTGAAAGGGTGGAGGAGGATTGTATGTGGATTGATAGACATAATATGGATATATGGGAGAATAGATAATATCGTTATGAAGAGGATTGGAAAAGGGATTGTCCTGTTGGGGTAATGATGAAAAATGAGAAAAGTGTGATGGAGGTGATGTTGAATAGGGATGAGGTTGGTCATAATCAACAAATGTATTTGGCTGAATTCTTCCAACATTACTGATGGGCTCATATTGATTTGAGTAAAAACTCATGGTTTCTTTAGTACTTCTAAAAGTAATATTTAGTATCTACTATTTAGAATTGAATCTAAAACATACAAACTTGAAATGATGATTTTGTTTGTTTTTATTTTTCTTGTATACATATATATATATATATTTTTATTTTTTTATATTTTTGAATCAGAAATATGCCTATGTTATTCACGTCGGGTTCACCAAAATGTATCGCTCCAAATTTTTCGCATCCTTACCCTCAGGCTATAGGATCCGCGCCCGGAAGGGGGATGCGAGAAGGATGGGACAATACCTCGGACTGAGAGGCCCTTTGAAGGTCCCGCCTCTCGGGGAGGAGTATAAGGGTGAATTTTTGACGGATGGTGGGTTCACCAGGAAACTTTTGAGTGGCAGTTTCCACGCCTAGGTTGGGAATGGGTTTGATGTGTTCATTTTATACTCAATCATTCAGCTCCTAGGTTTGGCCAAAATGAATCTAAACTATTCTATATGCCAATAATGATTTAAATGGATACAAAAAATAGAAATGGTTGCTAAACACAGAGAATAGGCAAATTAGGACAGATCATACCTGATTTTGGATGTCTGATGAGGATTCTGAGTTTTGTAGCAGTCCAGATCGCCTCAGTTCATACGTAATCATCTGAGATCAGACAGGATCGTCTGATATCTGACGAATTCATCAAAAACCTACAATCACAGAAATAGATACAAAATACCCAAGATGCAACTACAGAAGCGAAGGGAAATGATAGAAATAACTATAAATTTGTCTGAATGATAGATCCAAATAGTAATTAGAGAGGACAAGCATCAACTTCACAATCTATTTTGATTTTATCATGCATTTGTACTAGATGAGGTGAACTCCAAGATGCATAAACATAATAACCTAAGATAATGCAGAATTATAATGGAAAAATGCAGAAAAATTAAGAAGATGCAAACTCTGGACTCGGATTGCCCCCAATCTGGACTACAGTCAGGATCGCCTCCAATCGTACGCGATCGTCTACGCTCCTCGACAAAATCGTCCGTAATCGTCCGAGATCGTTTGCGACGATCCGAGCTATCTTCGACTGAAAAATAGTAGAGTTCTTGCAAGAAAATGCGAAATGCAGCATACAGAAAGTAGTACGAGGATGCTCTAGTGAATAAGGATCTGAATCAGTCAGCTAAGGGGTTCAGGGGAATCAGAATCAGGGGAGTCAGGGGGATAAACTAGAAAAATCCTAGTTTATATAGGATTAGGGGGAGGCTAGGAGGTTGGGGATCATCCCAATCTGGGAGATCTCCAACAGGGAAATCTCCAACTACGCAGACGCGCTTCTGCCCAAGTTGGAGAGGCTGTTGAAACAGAAGCTAATTATGAAAATTTGGTTTTGGGACAAAATCGTCTGGACGTTCTGTCCATGACGATTTCGTCAGATCTGGGATGATCTCGTCTAATCTGCGATGATATCGTCCAACGGTCAAAACAAATCCTAAAAATGGCACGAAAAATGAGGAAACGGGTAACAGGCGGTTTTGGAGCGGTTTTGGGGGTTAAAATTCAAATTTTTATCTTTTATCTTTTACTAAGGTTTTAACCGTGCCAATTTTAGGGTGCTACAATAAGCAACACTAGCCCATCCACATCACTGAATCCTATAGAGCTCATCATAGCATTGAGATATAAATGTGCTCCCTAAGTCATAATGATAGGATCCTCACTGCCCAAAAGGTCCTGAACCATAGCCAGGAGGTTCCATGGGAACCTCACTCCTAAACAATTTGTCAAAATAATGTTACATATAACATGCATCAAGATGGCCTACCACCATGTGAAGACATCCTCCCAATACCACCTATCCACGGAGACTTTGCCATGTTGGGTGTTAGCTAATGTTGTAGCTGCCTAAGCTTTGAATACCCTCTCAAACACAATATCTCTAGCATCAGTGTGAGAAGACATGATAGCCTCTCCATCAAAGGGGATCTAGAAGATCATGTACACATCCTCTAGCGTGATGTTCATCTCACTAGTAGGGAGATTAAAAGTGTTCGTCCGACAGTCACATCTGGGAGCCAGTAAGGTAGGCCTAGTCTAACATAATAATCGATAATCTCATCACATACATGAGTCCTCGGGCATCAAACCAATTACAATCTGCATCATCCATCAAAAGTAGGAGTGCCATGAGCAAACCGGGATCTCGAGCCCGCACTAAAAAAAGCTAAAAGTATAAAATAAATGCCTAATTAAATGTACTTGAACTAAAGAAACATAATAAAATATAAAAATAGTGTAAACATAATTCAAAATCAAGTAGAATACAAACATTCTAAGCAAATGCACCAAAACATGCAAAAAAATCAAAATTTGCACTTCAAAAATTCAAAAAAATCAATTAATTTCATTAAAAATTAATCAAAAATAAATAAAAAATTAAATAAATCTGCTAAATTTTGGTTGCCGCTCACACTAATAGCAACCACCACAACTACCTCTGATGTCGACAGCGGCTAGCCATCAACGATCAAAAATTTGATCATTGGAATTCAAACTAGTCATTGTCAGTGTCAGCGACCCCTCTTTGCAAATTAGGGGTCACTTTAAGCGATAGCAGCCACGAGGCAGCACGCCAATGGCATCCACCCTCACCCAAAAAATCCAAAAATTTTGAAAAATGCAAAATCTAATCTAAACCCACCTAAATTAATCTAATCCTAGACCTATCTATCGGTTCGGTTCGTTACCAACGGGTTTAATGAGGTTCATTTACCGATTAATTAGTGTGGTTCATTTTACCGATTAAATAAAAAGTTAGGGTTTAGAGAAATACCCATGAAGCTCTTACTCCTTCACTTTTGGATGCCTTGCCCTACTCTGCCATGGTTTCTGGTACTCACGTAGTGTTCGGGGTCAGTTTCACTCTTTCTCTCTTAGAGCTCAAGTTGCAAATCGACAACTGGCAAATAATGAATCGAAAAACCCTAATTTGATTTTATATTTCCTACTTTTTTTGTGGTCATTTTTGGCATTATTTGCCCATAATTTCTAGTCACTGACGCTGACAATGACCGTGAAAGTGCAAATGGGGGCCACTACTGCTGACAATGACTAGAAAACAGAGATAAAAACACTCAATTTCTCACCATGAGGAATCTCAAAATGGACAATTAAGCATATCTATAGGTCCAAAATTCTCAAAATTTACAAAATTAAAAAAAAATAATAATAATAGCAAAATTTAAAATACACCTCATACCTAGTTATTTACCCTACACACTTAGCGGTTGCAGCGACTTGTGCTCCATGCAAACCGGTAAGATGAGTAAATTACCATAAGGTCATTTGAGCCAAATTAGTCATGGTTGAATTGAAATGCTTCACTTCAATCCTGAAGAAGGCCATGGTGGTCGGACTGCCCCACAGGAATGAGAATTTCATTTCATTTCTTACAAGACATTTTAGCAAATCATCGAAGTGATTCAACACAAGCTAAATCGAATGGATATAATCTTGACTCCCTAAGAAGGCCATTGCGATCGAATTGATCCACGTGATATAGAAATACAATTACTATATATGGTTGAAGTCACGCCTAAAATGGGACCTACCATATAAATAATGTAAAAATCTAAAACAATCGAATCAATTGTCTTGGTCAAGTGACTCATCACTTTATTAATTATCCTTCCCTCATCAACTCGTCGCTTGAGGGGGTAGTCATAATATCAACAATCATAATCAAAATTAACAAAGGATCACTCGATCATGTCAAATTGTGTTTGTCCTATGAATAATTTCTAACAACTATCATAAGCTTACCCTTTGTTGGGGAAAAAAAACAAATATGACAGTTAAGCTTGACGCTCTCCTCCTTTCGGACCAATCGTAGCACCAAGGCTACCCGATCGCCTCGTGGACTTGCGAAAGCTTTTACAAATTTAAGCCTTCCATTCCATTGGAATAAATGATTCTAATATGCACATATTTCTCATGATTGTGGCATCTAATGTTGATCAAATAAATGATCATCATACACCCTATAATGTGGCCCTAGGTGGTCTATTTTTGCTCAACATTGTGTTTTCCCACAACGTATCCCAAAAAGGGACATTTGTAGACACCTAAAACATGTCATGTTTAGGAGACTACTCATATGGACACATATAAAGACCATATAATTGATCTTGGATCTTTCCAAGTGCTAGTAGTGGTCCTAACCACTCATAAGGGGCAGTTATGGCCCATTCAAGCTCGACCACTATCGACCAAAGAGACCATCAACACAGGTTATTGAAGCTCATAGCAACCATTGCTAGTCATTGCTCTAAACAACGGCTAGCACTAAAACACAAACTACCCATGGATGTAGGTCCAAATCACATAGGATGACTGCACTTACATCGGATTCGAGTGGTTTTTGACGTGGATCTTCTATAGGTCCTCCTGATTGCCACTTCCATGCAAATATGGAACTGAGCCTTTCCCTCCAATAGCCAGTTACATGCAGATCTAGATCTTGGCTTCTCCAAGAAGCCAAGATCTAGAATTTGGGAGGCCTACATATGCATCCTCCTAGTAATAAGAAATTATCCGAGTTTTATGTAGTGAAGCCCTAGTGAATTCGAGAGGAATCTCACATGCCCTTAAGGATTAATGAAGTGTTGTCCAATTGAGCAACGACAATGTACCATTCAAGCATTCATTTTTACACGAGCTTCACTACCAATCCATCTCTGGATATGAAGGCAAACCTTGAACATTAAATTCAAATGAAGGATTGATTATCGCAACCCCCTGGTTTGTGAGGTAGAAAGTTTTAGTTCGTAGTCGTTGTCTTTTACAGTGGCTGCAGGCCCAACCTAGGGTTTGAGTCATCATTTCTTGAGTTTTTAGCATAGATTTCTTATTGTTGTTTACTTTATCATATTATATTAGCATAGATCTATCTTTTCCACTGCATTTGTATGATGATTTCCAAGTTATTAATGCATATCTATTTATCTTTACATTTATATGATTTCATCATGTCTCTATGTCATTTTATGCATATCTTAAAAGGGAGCCTCATCATGAGAGGCTACATATGCTACTGATCATTCTATGTTATTTCTTCTACGCAGATCACATATTGTGGACTAACCAAAAGTATCTTTGGTATAATATCCCTCCCAGCAAGTGAGAAGAAGGCATCTGTAATCCCTTGAACAAATTCGTGTCAAATCTAAGAAGCCTATGGAGTACACCATCCCCGTTCAGGGGCTATTTCATTCCATTTGTAATCATTGTATCAAGCAAACAAGTATCCCTAAGAGGGACCTATCTATAACCAAAGTTCCAAATGAATTAATGAAAATATATCTTGTGTTTTGTTAATTCTTTGTTCTTTACACTTTCATGGTTTTATGCTTGGTTTAATGATGCAAATAGCTCAAGTGTATGCTTTTTAGGGTCGTAAAAATTCCATCTTAAAATGAAACATCATAATGTAAAGGACAATGAGGTAGTATATTTTCTAAGCTATACACTAGTATTGTTTATTCTTGATGCTAGAGGGCATGGTGCTAGTGATTAGAATGTGTTATACTCCTTAGACGCCAACTTCACCAACATTCACTTGTAGTTGACATATGACATGTTTGTGCCTAATCATCATCTTTAGGATGTATTATTGTATCATCTCTGAAAGCTTAATGTACCTTTTCATACATGTAGAGTCTTTCAATTAACCAAATTAACATAACCCTTTTATCTAAAACCATTGTACTTTTATATGAACGATGATGTCTAATGTATTATTTTAAGAAAAATGACAATTTTTTATAGTTTTATAAAATATTATGTAAATCAATAGTTTCTATGGAAAATCAATGCTTTAACTAAGTTTATCTATGAATTTTGATGTGTGTTGGGTACTAACCTATCTCATACCTAAATGATCATTCATTCCTTCTTGTGCTATAGGTGAAAGGCTTACTATGGGAGGCAAACAAGAAAACTATAGATTGGTTCTTTCTTTGAAATTTGGGGCCAAGCATTGACTTAACTATGGAAACAAAGCTTATGCATTTTTTAATAAAACTTGGTATTAAACAAACAATTGGGAACCAATCATGCATCATATTTCATGAATATGATGGATAATTTACAATAATGTTGTATTATATACATCTAAAAGGATAGATGTGTAATTTGTGAAAGATGTGTGATGCAACAAAAATATACTTGAGGATACCTAACTTTGAGCACACCAACAAGTCCTTAAAACTCATCAACATCTACATCACTTAGCTAATTCAACATCCAAATAAAATCAAGCATCTAAAGACCAAAATTAGGGATATTTATTGACCTAAAGCAAAAGTGTTATCAATACACAATAGTTTTAGGGGTGTTACAAACACTTGAAAACACTTTTTTCAAAACCAAAAGCACCATCCTAAGGTAGTAGCACCAATGGCATTGCTAACTGCCTCGTATTACTTTTCCCAAAATGTCAAACTTTCATCATTTCTTGTCCAATCCACCTTACAATGGTCATTTTTACACTAGCATAAAGATTATTAGAACCACCAGTGTTATTGATCCTATTTCTATTGACTACCCAATTAAAAAAATAAAACGTATATAGCTAGTAGTTTCTAAGTTGCTCATCAAATGTTGATCTAATAATGCTAGTTTGAATCATTGCATCAACTACATCTTGGATGACGATCCAAATCCCAAAACTTTTCCCTTTCTATTTTGAATCCTTAATTCTATGTTGATCCCTTTTGAAAACTTACATTCAATTAGTCCCATCAACTCCATTCAACCATACTTCAAGGATCCATGGCATCCTATAAAGTCATCCCTTGGGGAGCACAATCCATGGATTTTTTACAACAACAAAGCTTTGTCAAAATGTGAAGAAACTTTTGAGAATAGCAAAGCTATATAAAATTAAAGATCATCCCTTGCAATAGTGAAGCTCTTAATGGATCTCTTACAATAGCGAAGCTCTACCAAATTTTTAATAATCTTAAGCCATAGCAAGCTCTCATCTATCTCATCACAATAAGGTGCATTTGCAAAAGTCCTTGAGGCTACAAGCTTGAATTGTATCTAATTGGTTATACCCTTTCATTTATCAACTTTTCATTATTATTGATCTTATTATTTTGTAATAATTTTATAATTGCATACTAATTATAGATACCTAAAATTGGGTCACCTAACTTGAACCAATTTTGTTTAAAATCCATAGAATGATTAACCCAACCATGATGACTATCTCAACCCAAGAATTTGTAACCAAAATTCATTAGTAGCAAATTTTCCATCTTAGATTGAATTTGCTAGGAAGCAAATCCACTTTTCAACCAGAGTATTTACACCTACCCTAAAATTTCAACCTTGCCCATTGAATTTGACTTGTAATGGTCAAATCTATAAATTCATTAGATAAACAAATTTATAGGTGACTAATTCATGTCTGACATGCATCCAACATTTTATCCCTACATACAACCAATCAGGGTGTGATTAGCTCTTCTCATACCTTTGATCATCATAGACAATCAACGAGCAAGGGAAGGTGGGTAATTCTCCTCCACCTTCCAAAAATTGACCTCAATCATGGGGGTAACTAATTTTCTCCCCCTAATAAGCCTAGTCAACCTCAATCAACCTAAAATTAGTCCATTTTTGAAAACTCCTAGGAGGGCCAATTCTATAAATTGCCCCCTTAGGAGGGCATTATCATGACACTTTTTCAAATGACAAATTGCTACCAAAATTTTATAAGGCATCTCATTTATGTATTGAATTGTTATCGAAATCTCGAATCATCTCACTTTTCTCATGTAATAAATTGATGCTAAAATTTCTCTAGAATGTCATCCTCAAGCAATTGGTTGGGATTCAAATTAAAGGAGGCAATTTGCATATGATTTTGGTTAAATTCTCCCTATATATGTTATCTTTTGCTCTCACTCATCAGTATCTTTTAAAATTAACTATTTGTGCATGCATCCATCTACATTTTTTAATTTGCATCTAAAAATCATGTTTGTCTTATCAAGCAATCTAATCAATATTTAATAGCCATTTTAAGGGGTTTTTGGGATAGTAAATGGTCCCTAAAGTTCCCTGAGCCACTTTAGTAGTGCCCTACAGGCTCTATGAGCCTACTCCTTTTTTTTCATCTATTGAAAGAGAATTATTTACCTAGACATAATTTAGGTGACATATTCACCCCAATTGGTCCAAATTTCTAGATTTTGACCTAAAACATTTCTACCTATTTTTTCATAGAAAAAAATACACCACCTGTAACTAGTTTAGGTGGCAAATTCATCCTCTATGTGTTTGATCTAAAACCCCCTCAATATTCCTACATCCACTCTATCTAGCCTATCTCCACACCTCTTATCATTATTTTGAAATATTTTCTCTATTTATGTCTCCTGTCAACCTGTATCTATCATCTTATCACATTCATTGACTATTGAACTTTTAGACAATAAATTCGTCATAGGTATTACAACATCTACTTCCAAGGTTCAAATTTAAATTTTCTTATATATAATAGGGGTCCTGACTATGCCAATCAAGAAATTATTCCACTTCTCACTATTTGATAGACCCCCAAACTTTTATCCACCTTTTATTCTATCTATTTTGTAGGTTTGAGCATATTTTCCATATGAAAATATTCCAGATGACAGATTCAAACACAAGCAGTGTATTCATGACAACCACCAAAATAAGTAAGTAGGATTTTTCTATTTTTTGTTCATTAATATAGGTTTTTGGTTGTTTTTTTGTTTGTATATGCTTCTACTTTATGTTCAAATCACATATAAGAAGAAAAATAAAAAATATCTAGTTTAGCATAGCATTTTATTTTGTTTTCTTAAGAATCCAATCAAAACTGCATGTAGCTTACATAAAAATAGTTTGTATGTTTGCATCCTTCTTGCACCTATACCTTTTAATAAAAAGAAAATAAAAAGTTTCATTTTGTGTAATACTTGTCTTAGTTAGCACTCATGAAATTAAAATTACATATAGGCTTGATAAAGGATTAACCCAGAAGCAGACAAGATTGAAGAAATTGCATGATCAAGAATTGTTGAATGCATTGCAAAATGGGCTATTAATATCCAAGTACATTATAGTTTTTAGATAAGGATTAATAGTTTTCAAAGCCTTATCCGAATTGTTAATTTGGAAATAAACTGCGTGTACATATTATCTTATTAATAAATTCAAATATAGAAATAACATAAATTATGCATATGAATCCCTATCATTCCTCCCCACCATAGGAGCATTGGACTCCAATACATGCAAAAGAAAAGGAAAATCTTGAATCATCTGGCTGTGAGGAATCCATAGAGCCTGATGTGGAAGTTGACCTCATCTAGCAGCAAGGTAGGAAGTAGAACCTTGGCAGGTGTGGTGGGTCCTAGTGTTGAAGAGATGATCATCCTCTAAGGGAAGCTGAAAATCAGGAGCAATTGGCATAGTTTATTTCTAAATTAATATTTTGGATAAGGCTTTGACAACTATTAATCCTTATCTAAAAACTATAATGTACTTGGCTATTAATAGCCTATTTTGTAATGCATTCAATAATTCTTGACTGTGTAATTTTTTTAGTCTTATCTGCTTCTGGGTTAATCTCTTATCAAGGCTAGTGTTTTTATTATGCACCATTTTCTTCATGCTACATTGCATTTTCATCTTGAATAATAGACACTAGGATAGAAAAAATAAACTAGATGTTTATCAAATTGAACAAATAAAACTAGATCTAGAAAAATATTTAATCCCTTGGTGAACCCAAACCTCTTGTCAAAGATAAAAACTCCAAGAGCCTAACATTAAAATATATTAACATCTCTCTCAAAGGAAATAAATTGCTATATTAAATTATATATGAAATTCAACATAACACAATGCTTCTCAAAACACAAAACTAGCATTTAGCATTTCCTTTACTTAAAATGAAAAGAATTAAACAACATCAAAAATAATTATAACCATAATCTATGAATTAGATTCTACCATTCCTTTTGATAACAAATTTCTCTTAACTTCTACAACGACAAATAGACAAAATAAAAAACAAGGAGCAATGAGATTAAGCTCAACAAGACGTAACTAAACATCATTGACTCTCTTTGCCCTTGGCTTAAAATAGATGATGTCTATTTAAAATACAAATAAGGCAATGCCTTCAAAAAAAGACAGCAATATCAAACATATACTTAAACCAACATAAATAAGAACCATCAAAAGGAATTTACCTCTATTGTAGAAGATCCAAGTCTCTTTTATTTCTTTCCAACTTCACCTTTTGATATCCTTCCTTGCTAGTGATCCCAAAACTTGGTCAGCCTCTTGCACATATAATTCTTCAAGAAACCATTAAGGAAGAGACATCCTTTGCATGCTAACTCATCATGCACAAGAGTAATGTTTCTTTCCAGGATTTACATTGAAGAAAAACCAAGATGCCAACTCTTCCAATGTTGCCATCATTCTAAAAATAGCATCTTTCTTACCTTAAATATGAACTTAAATTCATATTTATTACATATAATACTTAAGAAATGCTATCAATTTATTAATATTCTAACATTAATAATAAAATAACTCATTCATTTCTTTCTAAAGCTACCAACATTGGAATAATAATAATTAAATAAATTACTCACCTAGTTTTTTTTAATTACTATCAAATGCTAATATCAACCATTAACATAGATAATAAACATTTCCACATATAGCAACACAAGACCTCTTTCTAAGTCATCCTTATCCAAATAAGATGCAATCAACAATATGCACAATAAGGTTTTTTTTAAGTAGAATGCTTTACAATAATTGCAACGTTATCACCCTCCTATGAAGGATGACTAGGGTTTATTTTTACGCTTGAGCTGTCAATGAGAATGTCATCCATAATTTCTCTTTTTCTCTCAACTCTAATGGCTGTAGCATACCAATCTATCCATGGAAGTACCTTATCCTACAACCACAAAATTTATCTATAGTACCATATTCTAAAAGTAGCATAATCCAACTTTAGAAAGCATAAAATTCAACTATCATCATATCTTGATAACATCAAATAAGATTATGCATTTGATATTCACACATCAATACTTAAACAAGTATCAATAAAAAGTCCTTCCAAGGATGGTCATTACATTGAATCTACTTTCTTCAAGGAAGATAAATTCAAGGGTCTTCCTTGCCCTTCAACTCCACCCTTACCTTATTCTAGGGGAGACTTTGTTTTAAAGATTGGTAAATATGGTCATTGGTTAGTTGAGGGACTCAAAAGAGAATAACCTATAATCCCATATGAGAAATGAGAGTTGGCAGTAGTTCTACTTTAAAATCTTGTATGTGGGTCTAGGAGCATGACATCCAACTTTTTATCTAATAATTTTAGTCTTAATTCAATCTAAAACAATAATGAATCCATAATTTGATCTGGCACAAAACGTTGTAACTCCACCTTCTGTGCATCTTTTATTTTTTTCCTAAATTCTCTAGCTTGTGTTCCTTATGTATTGATTCAATAATATAATTATTCTATAAGTTATATGCCTAAAAATAAAATTGCACATCATTCTCACCCTTAAATACCCCTATGTCTTCCTTATGATGTCAAACATTCCTTGAATAGTTAAGAGAATAATCCCTTGCAATATACCCATAATTATGAAAGTGTTCACACCTAAAAGGTGTACCAATATAGTCCAAGGTTTGTACATGCATCCCTTTGTTGTACATCATAATTTTTCCCACTAATTTATTTCTTTAGTCCACATCAACAAGAATATTGGCCATTGTCCTCAAGCATGAGGATTGATATCTCTCTTCCACCTCCAAGAAAGAACCAATGCATTTGCCTATGGCTTTAAAAACCTCTCTAGACCAAAATTCTAAAAGCAACCCTAGTAAATTTACCCATATAGAGTGAGTAGGTATTTAAGTGGTCTTAGGGAAAAATAAAAAGGTCTCACAATTTGATAATTAACAAAGATGACCCCCAAAACCATTTATCTAACAAAATATTTCATCTTCCTTATTCTTCAACTAAAATGATAGCCATCATCTTACCAGAATTAAAAAATTAAGCACATACCCTAGGACTTCTATATATTCCCTATCCATCCAGTCTACCAAGGCTTTTTCAAAAATTGCATACCCATAAAACCTCCCAATAAGCATTTTTTAATAGTTCAATGACTTATCTATAGAGGGGGGAAATAACCCTACCACGTATGATTCTCGGTTGGATCCACTAGGAGCCGAGGTGACCATGGGGGTATGTTATAACTCTACACTCAGGGGAATAGTTTTAGGACTCGCTCCAAGTTTGGGGTGGAATGTGTTTGGATGTGTCAATTAAGCATGCACCTATGTTTGGCCTTTCTAAAACTACACTATGAAAAGGGAAAGAACAATGCAAGATACAAGATGCAAGAAGACAAGAGCTAACCCTAGAATGATTCTTTGCTTGAATGATCACTAACCCTAGGATTGCAAAGCAAAGCCTTTAAGCAAGGGTCCAAGAGAAATGCACAAACAAGGTTAAAACCCTAAATGCACACTATATGCCTTTATTCTTTCAAATGCCTAGAAATTTAATCAAATGCTTTTCCTTACTTGTGATCTATGTTTTGAATAGAAATGAATAGAAAGCAATCAAAAAATAACCTAGAGATCTACTAGGGCACTTATCTAATTTGGTGGTTGTTCCAAGCTTTATCTTGCATCCAACAATGTCCCACAACTTCAATCCTACAAAATAACTTCACAAAACCCTCAAAAAATATGATCAACATTAGGGGGCCTACTTAGGCCGCTATATAACTATGCTTGGAGGTGCAATAATCAAGCCCCCTAGGTCCTTTTAGCTGACCTTTAGAATGCAAAAGTGAAAGTTGACCTTTTTGGAAAATGAACAAACAGAATATAATGCAATAGAATAATATGATGAACAGAGTGCAAATTATGCTATTATGCTCTAAATATAACATGAAATGTAGATCTAGGGTTTGGAGGTGAAATTCTACCCCCAATCTTGACACAAATGAAATCATGCCCTATATAGGGCAGCCATAATTTTGTTACTAATAAAATCATGCCCTGTAATTATGGGGTATGATTTCACAATAGAAAGAAAAAGCAATAGAATAATGTAAATGAACTAATAAAAGATGCGAAATTAATAATGTATGAATGCAAATGAGTGAAAACAACCTAGTGGTAGCAAAAAAGTAGATAAAAGGATGAAGACCTCCAAGATAGTAGACTCCTCCTTAGGGCTCCAACACTTATCCACCAAGGGTAGCAACACATAATCAATGCAATAGAAGAGAACTCCACAAGATCACTTGGCACTTTTGCAATATTATCTTATTGGCACTTGTCTTAAACTTGTCTTAGGTAGCTCCTAGCTTGCTTCTTGGTGGTTCTAAGGAAAATAAGGCTTCAAACCCTTTATTTATAAGGGATTTGAAACAAGGATGGGTAGGAAAACCAAGGGAAAATCAATGTCAAAGAGGTCAATTTGAAAAATTAGGGTTTTCTAAGAGAAAACCCTAGCTAGGTGAAATCATGCCCCGTAAGGGCTGACCATGATTTCATCGAAACTAGGAAAAAAGGGGAAAAGGAGGGGAGAGAGGCCCAAACTTGCTTTGGGCAAGTTGGAGGGTCTCTCTAAGGATCTAGGGAAAATGACTCACTCAAGTGGGTCAATTTTTTGCGTCTACATTTTACCCCCTCTTTGATGCATTTATGGCCTAATAAATGCATCAAAGAAATATGTAGACACCTATGGGTGGAGGACAACAAACAAAAAAAGGAGTGGCTAGTTTAGAAGAAAGGAGTGGTGCAAAAATAGTGTCATTCTGGACACTTTCTTGTTTTACATGCAAATCGAGGCATTAGGGACATTAATGCCTCTCAGGCTAGGGTGCCCCCTCGAGTTTTGAAAGGAATGCAAAATTCTTGATGAAACTTGAAATGGTAGATATAGAAGAAAGAAGAATGAAATAAAAAAAAGGAGAGAAAAAGTAGAAAATAAGAATAAAAGGGAAAAAGGTGAAAACCCTAATTCATTTTCATCATGCAAAATAGAAGAAAGGAGCTCTGGAGAAAAAGTAAAAATGGTGCTTCCTACACATCGTTCAACCATTGTGAGGGGTGAGGTTAGTGCAGTAGTGGAGCGAGCAT
This sequence comes from Wollemia nobilis, assembly GCA_028583015.1. Lineage (NCBI taxonomy): Eukaryota > Viridiplantae > Streptophyta > Pinopsida > Araucariales > Araucariaceae > Wollemia > Wollemia nobilis. The sequence continues at coordinate 14,501,311 of JAQPPZ010000754.1, read as the reverse complement.
AGGTAAGGACTAAAATCCTCCCTCTAGATTAGGTTAGGTTAGATTTTAGTTCTTATTTCAAGCATTTTTTTTATTTTCTCTAAAAATCATCGCACATGACCTAAGCATGATTTCATGGCATGACCATGATTTCACCTGGTTCATGGTGGTGAACGAAATCACACCCCAAAAACATGGGGTACGATTTCATGAAATCATGCCTTAGAAGCAAAGGGCATGATTTTGCAAAAGGAGAGAAAAATGAAATTGTGCCCAAAGTTAGATGGGTATGATTTTATAGAAGAGAAAAGAAAAGACAAAGCAAGCTAGCAAGCAGAAAAAAGAAGATCTAAATTTTATTAATTATGAATTATTAATGTGCATAATGAATTGATGAAAATTTTTATTATGTTTGTGGATGCAACATGATGTACTAGAGAGTCATGAGTGGTGATCGAGCTCCTTGGAGGTGGAGCTAGATGGCCTCTCATAGGTAGAGAGAGGTACCTTGGAGGTAGTGGGGCTACACCACTTAGCAGAGATGCCTCAGGTAGAGGTAGATAGAGTGCTACTAATAGTGTTGGTAGAGAGGTGGTACCCAAAATCATCGACCTTCCAGTTACCCATAGGAGAGATGATAGTCACACTAGAGGATGTGTGGTGCATCTTGTGCATCCCCATCAAGGGGAGAGTAGTTTATAGGGCATGAGGGTAGTAGGCCATATTGTAGAGATTGTCAAGAGGTTGGGCCCACTAGGTTTGAGAGAGTGTGATCTTGATCGATGATATGGTGGGGTGCTAATATGCTCTATGTGGGTGGTGGTAGGATTATTGATGTGCCATACTAGTAGGTGATATCTACCATGGGTTATGGTGGGTGTAGTGGTAGACATGTGGGATCAGTGAGTGAGATTTGCATGGGGTCCATATGTGTTGGTCTTATTGTATAGGATATTATACAATATCATGTACAAATGACATACATGGTTAGTTTGTATGATGTTGCTCTAGGTGTGGTGTTGGGAGCACATAGTAGTGCGAAGATCATATGCACTTCTAGGGCCATTGCCCAACCTAGAGTGGTTGATAACATATAGATGGTCTAGGTCCTATGAGTGAGTCTAGAGGATATATGTAGGAACCTACCACTAGGGAGGTGGGTAATAGATGAGCTATGGTAGCCTAAGATCATATGGTGATCATGGCATCTACACCTTAGATGGGTTGAGGATGTAGAGGAGTTGGCTAGGGTTAGGAGGATGAGGTGGGTCTCTATGGAGAAGGGGGAGCTGGAGCTCTTTAGGTTTGATCGAGTCTAGTGGTAGTTTGGTATCTTCTAGGAGATCTTAAACTTGGGTGACTACTAGTATAGGTGGGTGTATTAAGACCCATCAGGAGTCAAAGGGGACCTCAATGTGGGGAGATGGGTAGAGGAGGACCTAGATGATCCACTCTATGTGGATCTAGGGGTGGAATGTTTGTGTGGTGATATATGGGATAGGGGTGTCATGCCCCTAAGGATCTCCCCACTAGTGGCAGTGTAGAGGCATCAGGTCATGAGTTGGTGCATGCAGCTAGCACTATGAGAGGCCACTTGATGCTCCATAAAGTAGCAATAGGCTAGGAGATCCCATGATAGAGATAGGCATGGGTTTGAGTAGAGATAGTGGTGGCTACCACCACTACTACTAGGACTAGGGAGGTGGGAGCGACCAGAGTTACCCCCATGATGGCTAGAGTAGGATTGAGCAGAGGGACTAGAGAGGCCTCCACATCAGTAGTAGTTGACTCGAGTGGGACCATAGGTTAAGGAGACCTAAGGAGGGAGATAGAGGTGCTATAGGTATAGATAGTGATTTTATAGAGGGATATGGACCTACTTTGAGAGGATAGGGCCAAGAGGATAGAGGGGTTGAGGAGTGCATTGAGCACTATAGAGATGAAGAGGGATATGACATGAGTGGAGGTAGACCACCTTTAGGGAGAGGTGAGCTAGATAGATGAGGAGTGATAGTGAGCTTGAGTAGAGGGGATGGTTGTGGTTAGTAGTAGCTAGTAGGGTGATGGGATCTACCTACTATAGGTAGAGTTATAGAGGGTGGAGAGAGGTTGGAGGTAGTCATGTAGAGGGTGACCTTCTACTAGATGGTGTACTACTAGGTAGTTTTAGTGGAGTAATGAGTGCCACCACCTTCATCCTTGTAGACATTAAGTCAGACTTAGTCTAGATCATGGATGGTTTCATGGTCCATGAACATACCCCCACTAGGACCACCTTTAATGGGTGAAGTAGAGGAGATAGGCTCCCAGAGCTAGGGAGAGGATTAGGGTGACATGCCAATTTTTAGTGTGGCATGCATCCCTAGGGATGGTTGAGTGTATTAGGTTTGGACTATGGTACATTGACTAGGTAGACCTATGTACCTTTTTCTACCTCTCGAGTAATATCATGTTATTTTTAGTGCAATGTGTGTGCTTATGTGTTTTTTTTTATGATGTTTTTAATGTTTTTTATGCATGATATGATTTAACTATGGAATGCACTAACCTAAAATGCAAATGTATGGATGCAATGGAGTGAATGCAATGCATGAAAATACATGGAACAAAGAAAACATAGGAAAATAAGAGGAAGAAGAAAGAAAAGGAAAGAAGAAAAAAGAAAAAAACACAACTCTGGATGAAATTGTACCTCATAAAAATGGAGCATGATAACATCGTAGAGTGAAATTGTGACCCATAAATATGGGGTATGATTTCAAAAAAAAGAAGAAGAAGAAGAAGAAGAAGAAGAAGAAGAAGAAGAAGAAAAGAAGAAAAAAGGTCAACAAAGAAGAAAGGAGGGCTTGAGGTATGATGCTTGGGTCAGTGTAGACCATATTAGATTAGTGTGACCAATCATACATACATCAAGTGAAAAGAAAGAATATGGACAAGTGGAGTGATACCTACTATGGGTGTAGTACTCACTAAGATGGTCAGAATGAGGAGTAAAACCTACTATGGGTGTAGTGCTCACTAATATGGATAAAAAGAAAGAGATACCCATTAGGATGTATGCTCACAAATGATTGATATGGAGGCTACCCCTCATGTGTGGCCATGAAGCTATCCCATATGGAGTGTGTTGTGTGTGCGTGATGAGTCAAAGTGAGTACTCCCCCCATAGGGGTGTGGTGTGTGCAAAAATGTGTATGGACAAAGTAATCAAAACAAGATGTGAGTGTGTGCACGTGCTAGAAGAAAAGAGAGGAAGAAAGCAAAGAGTAAAGAAGAGTTGTGTTCCTTGACCTAAAGAGAAATTGATGGTCATCAATAAAACTTTCAAGGTCAAGGAACACAAAAAGCAAAGACAAAGGAAAAAGAGATAAAAAACAAGAGGAGCAAGGAAAAAGCAAAAGCCCTAGGTTGGGGACTTCGCTAGGCATCAGAGTCCTAGTGAGAGTGCAATGCATGTGAGCTATGACCTAACTAGGTGTCATCATGTGCCATTGTCATGAGGTCCTCAAAAAGCTATATGATCAAGCAGTCATGAGCAAGCAACAATGCAATTATGACAAGCAGAGATGCAAATGCAATAAAATGTCAGGCAAATCATGCAAAATATGATAGGCAAGCATGCAGTATGAATAGACAAATGAATGCAATGAATGAAAATGCAAAGTATGCCTAATTAGTGGTTTATTATTTTATTTTTAGTTTGTTAATGCAAGTGAGCAGAATGATAGTCGACACATAGTCTGATTGTGCCTCCTATCTTAACAAAAATAATAGGCATACAAGGGATTGATCCATCAAAGAAAAATCTAGAATAGGGATCATCTTGATGATCAAAATCACAAGGAAGCTCCTTCATAGCTTTTTCTCTGGTAGCCTTTGCACGAAAATCTTCATAAACCCTAACTGAACCATCTTTCTTAACAAAAGGAGGGGTGATCCCTAATTTTGCAAGATCTCTATAAGATAGTGAAGTAGGGTCTCCTTGAGAAGTAAAATATTTACCATCAGAATGCATAAAATTTACCATATTACAAAACAAAATGTTAGAGGGATAAGGGGGTCCCTCATCCTCATCACTCCACTCCAATATTTGATGATCTAAATATTCAGCATAAGTTTTAAGGTGATCATCATTATCGAATGGTAAAGGTTGGTTTTTGTTAGGGATGTAGCCTATGCCACACCTCCCAGACTAGACTTCGACACCCAAAGGCTCTTGAATGCCTTTTTGTTGGGGTCCCAAACCTTTACCAACATATCCCATGCTAGATAGGATTTATTTAGGGAGTGGGTAATCATTGGATAAGTAACAATGGGTAAAATAATGCTCCATAGGAGAAGGGTTGCTACCATTGATATTTTCTTTGAAGGTTATTCCTATGAAGATAAAGGTACACATGCCAATGTGTACAACTTCACCCTTCTTATGAGGTAAACCCATAGTCCTTGGTGAAGGTGGTAGCTTGGCAAGATCTAGAAGAGGCTCTTGAAGAAAATGATTAACTTGATCCCATGATGAAACTTTGATTTGAGGTTCCTCACTCACTTTTAGACTTTTGAGTTGCTTAGATATTTGAGATGAGGAACTTGGAGGAGCAGATGATGAAATTGAAGGATATATGTTGAGACCAGACTGAGCTTTCTCAACCATCGAATAATATTTGAATGGATGAGGGTCACCCAGAATGGTGACAACTTGATCCTTAAATTCAAACTTCAAACATTGATGAAAGGTAGAAGGGACAACCTTCATCGCATGGATCCAAGGATATCCGAGAAGAAGATTGAAAGATGTTGGGCAAGGTACCACATAGAACAAGGTATCTAAGATCTGAGGTCCAACCCTAAGGGGAGAGATACAATGCCATAGGCCTCTTGGGACTCATTGTTGAAAGCCTTGATGATAATATCAGATTTAGTTAAGTCTTCCTCTTTTAATCCAAAATTTTAGAAAAATTGATAAGTGCATAAATTAAGGGAAGAACCATTGTCAATCAAGATTCGTTTGATAAAATTTCTCCCAATAAATGTTGTGATGTAAAGGGAAGAATCCCCTCGCAAGTCTGAGGAAGGCATATCATCATCCAAAAATGTGATGTGATGTATCCCAAGAGAACCTATGATATTAGCTACAACACTAGGGGAAATGTCTACAGGGATAGATTATTGTCTTAGAAGTTCCAACAAAGCTTCCCTATGAATAGGAGAAGTTTGTAAGAGTTCTAAGATAGAGATCTTGGTTGGAGTACTAGCTAACTATTTTTGAATGTCAAAGGAGACTTTAGGTTGAGGTTTCAACACTAAAGGTGGGGTTTTTACTCTCGTACTCCTTTTGAGTATTCTTCAAAACTAGGATGGGCTTCGAAGGTGGGTTGGATGAAGAACTCATCTCTTGCTGAGAATGTTGAGTCGATTGATTTTGAGCTTGTTGCCTTGTAGTTACTGCTATCATACCAACCATATTATCATAGGGAGGTGGCACATTCTGATATGACACTTGATTAGTTGCCTATTGCCCATGCTTAGGTAGAGGATCTTGGAAGATTCCCATATCTTGATTAGTTATGGGTGCTTGTTGAGTAGGAGGTTGATTGTTTGGTGGATGAGAACCTTCTATGACAAGGTGACCCTCATCAATCAGGTCTTGAACCACATGTTTCAACCTCTTACAAGAATTTGTCTAGTGCCCCTCCACTCTATGATACTCATAGTGTTGACCAACCTTATACCAATTAGTTGTGGTATCAGGTTACCTTATGGGAGGTAACTCAATCATATTAGCTTCCAAAATTTACTTTAGGACCACTTTCATAGGTATGTTGAGTCTTGTGAAATTCCTTTGTGGAGGTTTTGGAGGTTGGCTAAGCACCATATTTTGTAGGTTGTTAATAATACTATTAATAGGCCTACTATCTATGACTCCATCACCTACCACATGCTTGTTCTTATACTGATTTTTAGTGGTCTTATATTCTTTCACTTTAAGTTGTCCTCTTCTGATAAGAGCTTGTTCTACCTTTCTTGCTAGGTCAATTGCTTGATCAAAATATGTGATAGTTGTAGTTTCCAATGCATAAGATAATTGCTCTTGCAAATTTCCAATAAATATCTCAAGCATGTCTCGAGGAGGTAAGGTATATCTCAAGCATCCAACTAGACTCCTCCAATGAGATAGAAATTCTGAAAAATTTCCTCTTTACCTTGTTTTAACATGTAAACATCTTTCATGGTCACATTCTTTTCAACATAAGCACCAAACTGTTGAACAAATAATTTAGTTGTCTCTTCAAAATTCCTCAAAGAATGGTTGGGCAACTGATAATACCACTCTAATGCCATGCCACCAAGACTCTTAGGGAATATCTTTAGCAACAACATGTCATCATATATGATATCATGGCAAGTTGTTCTAAACATTCTTAAATGCTCAATTGGATCTTCCATTCCCTTATATATAGGTAAAATTGGCATGGAAAAATGCTTAGGATAGGGCTTAGCGGTAATGATAGGGTCTAAGGGTTGATTGCACATTTCTCTATAGTTATAGGTGAAACTAGGGGGTTGAATCATATCCACTCTTGAAACCAATTGTTTCACCATATTAGTTAAACTTTGCACCTCAGGATTATTGTTGTGCAATACCCCTAGATTCCCTAAGGGAGGGGTATAGGTAGGTTGTTGAAAGGGTACTTGGCCCATGTTGGAGGTATTGATACTATTATGGTATGGGTTATGATATGTGGTATCTTGTTGGAGAGGATAACTAATAGTTGGTGGAATAGAAGCAAGAATGTTGAGTTTAGTAGAATGAGGAGGAAATTGAAAATAATCTTGAGTGGCACTACTAGTTGGAAGAACTTGTGAACTCCTTCCAACGTTGGTGGTTATAGTAGTGACATAAGTTGGTTGATGGATAAGATTACCATGATTCAAAGATTCAAATAAAGGGTTAGTATGAACATGTCTAGGAGAGACTACTGGAGGAGGAGGAGTCTCACCTCTTTCGAGTTGAGCTTCCCATTCCATAGCCTTAAGTAAGTCTACCCTATGATATTTCATGAAACCCCAAACATGATCAAATGATTTAAATAAGTAGCCACCATCGGGCCCTTCAAGGGGATCATAGTTTGTTTCAGTTTCAATATTTTCTTGCTCTTCTACATCAAGGTTAGGGTTCTCTCTATCAATCTGATCATCTTCTTGGGGAATATGATCAGACTCTAGATGCCTTTGCTGACTTCTAAGGAATGGAGCCATTAGAAGAAGCAAAAGGATAGAAGAGAAAACTAATGAAAGACACACAAGAATATTTTTAAGATATTTATTAATGTTCTTCTAATTCTAAGAAAATAAATTAGTGGTCTTGTTAAAAAGTTTTCAAAAGAAAATCAAACAAGGAAAAGGCTTCCTAATTTGGCCACTAAGATGTGTCTTTCACGTCGGGTTCACCAAATATGTAGAGGGGGAAAATTGCCCTACCATGTATGATTCTTGGTTGGATCCATTAGGAGCCGAGGTGACCATGAGGGTATGTTATAACTCTACACTCGATGGGAAAAGGGGAAGGGTTCACTAGGAATGGTTTTAGGACTCGCTCCAAGTTTAGGGTGGAATGTGTTTGAATGTGTCAATTAAGCATGCACCTATGTTTGGCCTTTCTAAAACTACACTATGAAAAGGGAAAGAACAATGCAAGATACAAGATGCAAGAAGACAAGAGCTAACCCTAGAATGATTCTTTGCTTGAATGATCACTAACCCTAGGATTGCAAAGCAAAGCCTTTGAGCAAGGGTCCAAGAGAAATGCACAAACAAGGTTAAAACCCTAAATGCACACTATATGCCTTTATTCTTTCAAATGCCTAGAAATTTGATCAAATGCTTTTCCTTACTTGTGATCTATATTTTGAATATAAATGAATAGAAAGCAATCAACAAACAACCTAGAGATCTACTAGGGCACTTATCTGATTTGATGGTTGTTCCAAGCTTTATCTTGCATCCAACAATGTCCCACAACTTCAATCCTACAAAATAACTTCATAAAACCCTCAAAAAATATGATCAACGTTAGGGGCCTACTTAGGCTACTATATAACTATGCTTGGAGGTACAATAGTCAAGCCCCCTAGGTCCTTTTAGCTGACCTTTAGAATGCAAAAGTGAAAGTTGACCTTTTTGGAAGATGAACAAACATAATATAATGCAATAGAATAATATGATGAACAAAGTGCAAATTATGCTATTATGCTCTAAATATAACATGAAATGCAGATCTAGGGTTTGGAGGTGAACTTCTACCCCCAAGCTTGACATAAATGAAATCATGCCCTGCATGGGGCAACCATGATTTTACTATTGATGAAATCATGCCCTATAATTACGGGGTACGATTTTACAATAGAAAGAGAAAGCAATAGAACAATGCAAATAAACTAATAAAATATGCAAAATTAATAGTATATGAATGCAAATGAGCGAAAACAACCTGGTGGTAGTAAAAAAGTAGATAAAAGGATGAAGACCTCCAAGATAGTAGACTCCTCCTTAGGGCTCCAACACTTATCCACCAAGGGCAGCAACACACAATCAATGCAGTAGAAGAGAACTCCACAAATATTAAAAACTTCCATAAATCACTTGGCACTTTTGCAATATGATCTTATTGGCACTTGTCTTAGGTAACTTCTAGATTGCTTCTTCGTGGTTCCAGGAGAAAAGAAGGCTTCAAACCCTCTATTTATAAGGGATTTGAAACAAGGATGGGTAGGAAAACCAAGGGAAAATCGACGTCAAAGAGGTCAATTTGAAAAATTAGGGTTTTCTAAGAGAAAACCCTAGCTAGGCAAAATCGTGCCCCGTAAGGGCCGACCATGATTTCATCGAAACTAGGAAAAAGGGGGAAAGGAAGGAGGAGAGAGGCCCAAACTTGCTTTGGGAAAGTTGGAGGGTCTCTCTAAGGATCTAGGGAAAATGACTCACTCAAGTGGGTCAATTTTCTACATCTACATTCCCCAATTTTTACATCTTCTCCTAGGACTAATTTTGCTCTATTACTCTTTATTTGAATGCACTAGGTTGCCTTTTTATGTGCTTCCAAGGTATTTTTCTTTGGGTTTTCTCCTTCCAAATTTTTATGTTGTCCCTCAGAGCCCTTATAAGAGAGTTGTGGCCAATTTTGAACTTGATCTAAAGATAACATGTCCCAATCATCACTAGCTCAGGCCTATTCCTGAACTCCTATAAAGGATACTTCTTTCTACTTTCTTACACAATCAAATATGAAGACCTCCTCATAAGGATATATTGAATAGTCCACTAGTTCTTCATGAGCTTATTCCAAAAAACCCTTAAACCTTCCCTATCAAAATATTGCATTCTCCTTATAGCCTATATATTAGAAGAGTCTCTATTAGTGTTTGCATTATCAAAATTAGCCTCAATAGAGAATGTCACATTGTCTTTGTCACCCTCTACTTCACTCACCATGGTGGTAGTCTTGTCAAAAAAACTCAAAATGTTTCCTCATAGCTCATGTCTTTACAACTTTAGGTTTAAGATACATGTCGTGTGACAACGACTCCATCCTCAGTGACCACAACCCTAGTTTTTTCTTCTCAACTTTTTCCTCCTCATCCATTGCTCTCTTTTACACTAAAATCACCAACAAACCCCTTGTAATTACCTCCTTCAAACCCTCTATCGAGTTGCTACATATTTTTAGTGATATTGTTTGTAACCAATGGCTATGTGATGGATATGACAGGTGTGATGATAGTTGTAGTAGTGACCCATCCTTCTCCTTGTCCTCTTTTTATCTCCTTCACCCCTTCTTCAGTAAGTCATCTATCTAAGAGAGTGGAGTGCAGTTCTTCATAGTGATTTTATTTGAAGCTTTGTATTCAATATGGATTCTTCATGTTCCATATTTCTTTGGATCCAATACAATTGATTTCTCATAAGCACTTGGTATCATGTGCCTTTTTTGAATTAATTAATTGATTTACCTTTTAATTTTACCATTTCAAGGATCAATGTATAATAAATAGGTGGTTTAGATAAAGGATAACCAAGAACTAATTTGATGGAATGCTTCACCTCATAATGAAAAAGCCATCATATTCTACTACAATTTGGTCCATCTACTTTTATTTTATAGCACTTACAATAGATGTAACAATGATCCTCCTACTTTGTAGCTTGATCATCAACATAATTATGTAACTGTTTTTAGCTTTCACCACCATCCAACATTGTTTAGAACTGATTAAGAAAACATATGTAGGAGATATATTTGGTATCCTATAACATTGACCTTCTCCATGTTCAAATTATAATCTACTTCATGGCCAAAGACCAATATTTTATGATGTATTGGATATGCCTAAAGGAATTTCATTGTGCAATGTATTTATTATTTGTAATGCTTTATTATGTAAGACCTATAGATCGTTGTTAACCTTGTTATGGTTAAACCTACCTTATTATTTGTAATTAACCTAAATATTGTTATGTTGTATTAGGTTAAACTTTACAATGGCATTGGGTTTTAGGTATTGCTATAAATACCCCCCTCACACTCCTCATTAATAATTCAAGTGTTGTGCAATGATATCTACAAATAGTGATTATTTATGGTATCTAAGGGTGCCCACCATATATTTCTCTCTTTCATCCTATATTTTTCTTCTGTATAAGATTTGAGTGGATGGATTGCTTCTATTTGTTTCTAGAAAATATTATAAATTTGACACAGCATTAGAGTAGATATGGAGAAATGTTGCTTGGTCATGCAAAAATTATATTTAGAGCCTTTGATCCTTCTTTCAATTCTTAGGGTGAATTACTCTTCCAAGATTAATAAGTGTTTTTAGCGTAAGGAGCAAAGAAGATATTTTTATGGTTTTTCTCATTGTTTCCAAAAATATTTGGATTTTTTGTCTACTTCATTATCATAAAAGTTCTTTTAATCCCTGGTGTACAAATTCAAAATTAGTTTTTTCATTCCCCTAGATCTTTTTAGAATCCTCTCTCCATTAGGAAGGCAACGAAGCAAAGTTTTCAAAAAATCAAATTCAAATTTCCTACCCTCACATGTGTTTTATTTTCTATGTGTGCTCCTCTAATGGTTGTGGTTGTCTTTTCTAGAGGTATAGGCATCTATCTTCATAGAATCTAGATGCTTATTTATCATCATCGATAGAGAAATAGTACAACTACCAAATAAGAGGCTAAGGTGTTGCATTTAGGTGATCATTGGTTTGAGTTTACATGATTATTTTTTGTTGCCCTTAGATTAAGTACAATTCAATAAATATGGAAACTAGGTTGCAAACAACTTGATGTAGTAGAATGGCCTACTCGAAATCCAACTATAATACTAGGTGCTTGCTAGGATTGGTTCCAAGCTTAAACCACAAGCACATTTTACTTATATGGATGAAATCCTTTGGATGATTTGTATAGAGATCTCTACAGAATTTTTCCCATCATTGCAGTCATTATGTAGTTAGCTCAATTGGTTATTCCATGCATTCAAAGTTGCTCACCACTTTAACATTTTGCGTTTGAATCATAGTGAAAACTTTTGATCTAGTGCTCATTTATTTTGATGTAGTTGAGAAATGTTTGTGTGAATTTTCCAAGAATTCCTAAATTAAGTTTTTTGATGGTAATTATGTTGTATTGTCTAGTGTAAAGCACTTAGCCCATAGGTGACACATGTTTAAAATCCTTTTTTGGCATCTTACAAAATAAATAGAAAATATGTAAACATGGAGGTTGAATTGGAAGTCAACATGGCCAACTTGTGTACCACTTGTACCCTACTTATATATATATATATATATATATATATATATATATATATATATATATATTTTACCAATTGAAGAAGAGCAAGTGTTGATAGTGCACTGGTTAAGAGCATATGAAGTAAAAAAATAAGTGGAGCACATCAATGAATCAAAGATCAACAAGTGGTAGTATGGTATTTGCTTCTTCATTCCTAAGGCTAGAGCCCTTAATATTTTATTTAGGGGGTCCATTAGGAAAAACCTTCTAGAGGACATAACTTCTATATACACAATAATTTTGAGCCTCTTCAAATAATATATTTTTTGAGCTCTAAACACTAGTGGCATTAGTTTACAAACCTGGTATGATGTTAGGGGTCAGATTATGTAAGATGGACCATAAAGCCTGAGTTCCTAACCTCAATGGAAAAATGATCATCTTGCTACAAATTAAAAACCTATGGTTCATATTTCAAGAGGATAAAATAGTAGTTCTTGATGATTAAACTCAATATTAAAGGGTAGAAGAGGCCTTAGGTTTGTTTTCCTTTCTAATTGGACCAGAATTGTTTTTCCATATCAAATAAGAGAGTGACCCTCTGAAGTTATGGCCAAATTTGCATGAACTTTCTAGAAAGGTTAATACTACTAAAGTAAGTCATTTGTAATTAGAGCTTTCTTATATTAAGCTAGTTGACTTTAATAATGTTGAGGACTATATTGTGAGATACAATGCTTTAAGGGAAGCTATTGCATCTTTTGGAGGTAAAAAAAAAAATGTTGCAAAATACATTAATAATGTCCTTTCTAATATCTCCCCTTCCTTTTAGATGTTGAATCTTATGGTTCATATGATTCCTATATTCTTAAAATATTAGAAGGCTTTTACTCTATCAGTTATATTCCCTTCTAGTTCACTTTTAGATTGCAATACAAAAATATGGTGGTGGAAATCCTCAAATACAAGCTTATGCAAAGGAATACAAATCTAAGGAGGATAAGACCTAGGGTGAGTCTTCAAATAAATTGAATATCACTTGCATAGGGACATCCAATGAATAATTGCTTCCTAAAGTTACAAAGAATTAAAGTTGAGTTCTTGAAGTTAGATGGACATCTTCTAAATGATGAGGGAGATTTGGATTAATTTGCCTCAACTATAGAGGCCCACTACAGTATACATTATGAAGGTAAGATATTATTTTTATTAATTTCTTCTCTCATTGGCTCCTCAATTCAATTGTGGGGGTATTGAAATTATAATATGTTTCATCGCCAAGGGCTAACATTATGTTATGTATTGGATAGGCCTAAGGGCATTTCATTGTGCAATGTATTAATTATTTGATAATACTTTATTTTGTTATCCATATGGGCCATGGTTAACCTTGTTATAGTTAAACTCCCTTATTATTTATAATTAACCTAAAGCCCTCTTGTAATACCAATTTAGGTTAAACTTTATGATGTATTTAAGGTTTTGGTATTACTATAAATACCCCCTCACACTCATTAATCATTGGAGTGCTATGCAATAATATCTATAGATAGTGATTATTTATGTTACCTATGGACACCCACCATATATTTATCTCTTTCAACTTATATTTTTCTTTCTATGTAAGATTTTAGTGGATGGATTGACTTTGTTCATTTTTAGAAAATATTGTGAAATTTGGCATGCCAATGATAATGATACTTTGGGACCTATGCTAATAAAAAATGACTCTTCTACAAATGGTTGGTCCAAAATCACATCATAAACATTCAAAGGCACAATGTTATATAGAACTTTATCTTTGAAGGGCTTGATGGTATAAGAGAGGAAACATTATTGAGTGATACAAATTTACATCCCCTATTGTCACCATACAATATTATATGGGTGTGGTGTGATAGGTAGATTTAAATATTTCTCCATCTAAGTAGAAATTAGATTCTTTTGAGTCCCACTATAAACAATAAAATTAAATGGCTTACCCTTGACTTACATTTATGAACAAAATAGGCATTCCTCCTCTTCTAACTCTTCTTGTGACTTCTCCAATATAGCATACATAGTGCCAATGATCACATTTGGTTTATATTCCATGATTTACTTCCCTCTATTCTTTTCTTATAGTGGGGAGTATTCCCAAAGGATAAGGTGATTTGGGAGGTTCGGATATGGATTCCATTGTTTTGCACTAGATTTTTCCCAAATCGTATAGATGTACAATTGACAAGCTTCACAAAAAAAATTGTACGGTTATCAAATTGTATAGTTGTACAATCCAGATCATACAACAAATTGACATGTGTGATTTTCCACTTGTTCAATTTTCTGAAATTTTTTGTGCAATTCAACTTGGATGGTTTTGTAATCGTTCTCTCATAAATCCTAGTTTTCCTTATTTGGCAAGTCTAAATTTGTAATTGCACTCTCCAAAACTAGAAATTTATCATGTGTACAATTTAGTTTTTCAACTGTACAGTTGTACAAACCCTCATTATAATATATTCCACTTAGATCCTTTAGAATTAAGATTCAACTATATTTCTGGTGCAATTACCAACAAAAAGGTTTAACATACAAACCCTAATTCACTATAATTGGATTGTTATCATCAATGAACATTTTCAAAAAATTTACAACAACATAAGGATGTTTTTGTACAGCAATAACAAAGTATAAATTCAATTCTCCAGTTTCCTTCAGGGTTATGGATTCATTAAAAATGCAATTCCATTGTATCATCACTGATTTATCACACCATTCTAGCCATACTTGCATAGAATATATAATTTGGATTCACCATCAACATGCACAATAAAATTTACCACAGCTCACAATCTACAATATTATTTTCATTAATATGGTTGAATATGTATATACAATTATCCATGAACAATCACAATGAACAACTCTTCCATGAGTATGAACACATTCAACGACTATCATCAATAGTAAAAGAATAACATAAATGAACCCCAACGATGAACAACCATCAAAATTGAATGGGGAGCCTAACGTTTGCCCGGGCCGTTCCAAAGTGGTTCTTGAGACAACCACTATTTACAATTGTCATCCCGTTCGACAACCAACTTGCATTAAGGTTTTCCTAAGTCTAATTTGATTTTTATCAAATTCACCTTAAATGCACATTTCACTTAATTTCATTTCATTTCTAATTGTACATTTATGAAATTTGTACAATTACACCCAATTGTACATTTTATAATTTCTCATTTGTACAATTATACCAAACCCTACATTTGTACGTTTTGACAAACTGTACACTTAACAAAATTGACAAAACTAACAAAATTATGCAAATCCAGTTCACTTCTTCTTTTGGGAGGTGGATTTACTACCTATAATCTTTAGCCTATGGATGTGGAGGTGGTGATGTAATGGATCTATAGGTTTAAAATGTAAAATGGTAAATGTAAAGTAGTTTTTAACATCCATAAGACCATAGGTCATATGAAACAACCCTCACAGAAGATGTTATTTACTTAATATATGTTTATCCAACCAAGTTCTAGTTGCCAAAATATGGTGTACAACTCTAACCTCTATTGGATTTGAACCTTGAACCTCTTTTTTATAGTTCCAAAGTCCTATTGTTAGACCCACGCAAGTTGTATAGTAAAGTAGGCCATGTGCCATATGGTACTATCCTCATAAAGAATATTGTTTATCTAATTTGTGGTTATCCAACTATACTCAGTAACTTAAGCATAGTGTACAACCCTTCCCTATTTATTCAAACCTTGGACCTCCTATTTAGAGTTCCAAAGTCTTTATTATTAGGTCTAATTAAGCTATACACCATGCTTTGCTTGACACTCAGGTTACAACTTAGTAAATAATGACTACATTGCTTGACACTCCTCTATCGAACATCAATTGCTCTTGTGATAATTGTGTTAGAGTATATTACATTATTTGATACATGTTAGATTATTATATCTTATGTTAAGTGGTTACTTGGGGAAGAAGTAATAAATGCACAAGTGTCAATGTGCAAGTTGTAAATGTGCATGTAGTCCACATGTACATAAGTTCTAGGTAGAGTAAGGGCCAAGGAAACTATCTTCCTATATAATGGACTCTAAGCTCCATTCTTGATTGTAACACTTCATTCTTTGTAATACAAAGTGATACTTCTTTTCTTCAGTCATAATAGTTCTAAAACTATCATTGGTATCAAAGCTACAAAGGGACCTAAAGAAAAGAGTCTGAGAGAAGATTGGAACTCCATTGCAGACTAAAGGAGGAGTTCTTGATAGAGAAAAATTTGGGATAATTATCACCATCCGACAACAAGCCCAAAATAAGGAGAGTTAGAGAACTATTTCGGATAGCCAAGCAGAGCTGCAAGTTCATCCAGTCAAGGGTAGCAACTTGGTGAATCAAATCACCAAGACTACCACCATATTCAGATGTTCTAAAAGGTAAGCAACTTGGGTGCAAAAGGTTCATTAGTTGAACTCTAGAATTATGGATTATTAGAGATTCATTAAGCACCATATTAAAATTAAAAGTTGCAAGGAGTGAATCCATTTATAGGAGCAATAAGGTGAGATCGCTATTATTCTTAAGAGCATCAAGCTTGAAGATATTATTAGTGCAAAATTAAACCTCTTGAATAGCACATTAGTTGCATGATTGAGAACTTGGATTCATTCTTACTAAGTTATCCAAGTACAAAAATTAGAGGTTAGTGTTGTCTAGTAAGGAAGGCAACATAATTTACTCTCAAGAAGTTACCTTATCAGAGAAGTTAGAGAGCTTGAAAAAGAGACTTTCAGTCCAAAACTTGGTGCAAGTTAAGGTACATTATCTTAACTATTATAGCTAATATTTACAGTGAGAAAGGAGCACCATTCTTGTCCTTTAAACAACAATAGAAGGACAAAAGTTATTGCCATTCAAAGGTATTACATCGACCAACATTATACAACCATCAAGTGGCCACAACATCGATGTCAAGGGGGGCAAATATCTAGGTAGAGAAATCAAGCCATAAAAGGCTCATAAGTTGGTTTTCGAAGGTGTATAGAAGCACCAGATCAATGCCTACGTAATAAGAGCCTGCAACACATAAAGGGAGGCATAACACTCAGTGTAAGGTAGATAGCTCTAAGGATAACCAAGCATAAATTACATAAAATCAAGAGGTGGATAAGGGATACATTACCCAACTGATCACTTGGACAAACTACTAGTTAAAGCTATCGAAAGCTATCATCGATTGGAGATGAATCACTAGCTAGGAAAGGAGTGATCGAAGCAACCATCGATTGAAGCCATATCATCTACCAAGAGGGCAGTGTTGGAGCATCCTAGAAATACCATAGTTGGAGCCAACCTTGAGGAGAATATAATCATCATTTGTTGGAAAATGCACAAGCTTGCACTCACTGGCAAGAAGGAGAAAAGTATTGAAGCCAATATTGCACAACTTGCACCCACTGGAGAAGAAATACTGAAGGAAAGGAGACGTTGAAGATGTCCTCACATGCAAGTGACACTTGGTGGATCAAAAGAGAGTGTTACATAATGCCTGCATAGGGGAGAGCATCCAAAAAAGACATAATGCTCATCTTGGAAGCGTTAAAGGTATCTTTCAAAGGAGTGAAAGGTGTAATAATCATTTCAGCCAACCAAGAGTGTTGAAGACTCATTGACCAATGTTCGAAGAGACTATAACATCTATCTACCATCCTCATATTCGAGCAATGAATACACCAAGTATTAAGAGCATCAACATATTACAAGGAGGATTAAGCATTGAAGAAACCTAATGTAACTCCCAAGCGACACTTGTCCAATGTCAAGAGATGTCCATGCTATTTAAAGCACCTAAACTCAAGGAGGAGAATAGCGTATCCATAGTGAGTAGAAAGAGTATCCATACGTAGTGAAAGAGGAGCAAAGCATTAAAGGATTGAGGTCAAGGTTACCAAAAGGGTCAAAGCAACATTAAAGAATTACTACCATTGTCATACGTCTTCCATTGAAGGAGAGCAGTACATAGTAAGACAACGTCCAACATTCATTACTTAGGAGTTGGAGCATTATAAAGGTAAGGGTTTTACCTTAATCAAATTGCTTTCATTAAGGAGTTATAAGGAGTATAATATAAGGTTGAAACTATTCTATTATTTACCTTGGAAATAATAGCAAAATCAACCATACATTTGAAAGAAAAATTAAAGGAGACTTATATACTTAAATAGTTTAATATTTGCAATTAAAAACCATAGGAGTTATAAGGGTTTCTACTTGGAAAATTAAATTCTATTATTGCAAATATTATTGTTTTCTAATATTCCAAATTAGGGAGTTATAAGGTATACTACACCAAAATAGATTATTGGAATTTAGAAACATTAAACTATTGAATATTAAGGGCTATAAAAGGAAGTTCATCATTTACTTAAAGGAGTTGGAATTATATACTTAAACTTATCTCATACTCATACTAAAGAGACAAAAGAAATCCAACTATAGAGAACTTCAAAATTAAGTGCATAGTTCATTAGGAGAGATAAGGTGAAATAGAAGTTGATAATTTCTATTACACAATTAAAAGGTTGAACATTAGGGAGTCAAATGGGATTCTACTAAATCCAAGAAATCTGAGCAAGATTGATCATACTAGAAACTTCATCACCATGGAACATTGGTACATAGATTCAGGAGCAAGCAAACACATGACTTGAAGCAGACATCTATTTGATTCACTACAAAAGAAAAATGAGAAACCAATTACTATAGCAGATAGTAAGACTTATGAAGTAGAGGGGATAGGAAATATTCTAGTTGATCTAATAAATGGAAAAGGGATAATTAAAAATGTTTTATATGTCCCAGGATTGACTAATAATCTCCTCTCAGTTTCTCAACTTATGGATCAAAATATGACTATTGAGTTTAAGGTTTCCAATGGAAGAAAACAATGTCATATTCTTAAAATGGAAAAAAAGGTAGCATCAGGTACCTATATAAATGGTCTATTTGCTTTAGATATTACTACACATTCAACTTTTTCAATCAAGACTTCAGATCTATGGCACAAACATCTAGGACATACTAGTGTATCTTCTTTAAATGAAATGTTCAAATATCAAATGGTTGAAGGAATACCAAGTCTATCTCTAGAATCCACTATTTGTCCAGAATGCTTAGCTAGAAAACAACACAGAGTTCCCTTTGAGCTTCATCAACACAGGACTCAACAACCATTAGAACTAATATATATAGATCTATGTGGTCCAATGAATGTCACTAGCATTGGAGGACATAAGTACTTTCAATTATTTGTTGATGATCACACCAAAAAAATGTGGGTATTCTTCATGAAGTATAAATCAAAAGCATTTAATTGTTTTAAACAATTCAAACTACAAGTAGAGAAAGAATCAGGAAACACTATCAAATCTCTTTGATCTGATAGAGGAGGTGAATTTATCTCAAAATAATTTGATTCCTTTCTAAGAGAAAATGGAATTAAAAGATAACTTACTACAACATATTCGCCACAACAAAATGGAATTGTAAAAAGAAGAAATAGATCTATAATGGAAATGGTCAGGTGTATGTTAAAAGAATCTCTTCTCAACCATCAATATTGGGTAGAAGTAGTTAAAACAATAGTATATTTGTAGAATAGACTACCTACAAGAATACTCAGACATGTTACACCAGAAGAAGCATGGTCAGGACAAAAACCAAACATAGAAAAATTAAGAATTTTTGGTTGCAAAGCTTATATGCATATTCCAAAACAAAAAAGGACTAAATTAGATGACAAAACTATGGTAGGAATATTTTTTGGGTATGATGATGAATCCATAGGGTACAAAATACTAGATCCAAGTACAAAGAAGGTATATATAAGTAGAGATGTGATTTTTGATGAAAAATACAAGGTCGATGATGAAAAACAAAGTGAAGATACAGAGGTCATATTAACCTTTCCAGAAGAAGACTCAGAAAGAATAGAAATAGAGTTAGAATCACATGATGAAGAAAGTGAACATATAGAATCATCCACAATTTCCCAAAAGAGGGATCCTATATGGTATAGAGATACACTCAGAGGAGCAAACTTAGAATAAATGCTAGATCTTACTACCACCAGACCTCAAACTCATAGCCAAACTAGAATGAACAGAGGATTACTGAGTACATCAGAAGAACCAACATCAACACCTCAAGCCCTAAGGCAATCACATTGGAAGGCAGCTATGGAATCTGAATATGCATCACTACAAAAGAATAAAACATGGGATCTAGTAGAGTTACCTCCAGGTAAGAAAATAGTGGGTTGCAAATGGATTTACAAAATCAAGTATAAAGCAGATGGAACTCTTGACAAATACAAAGCTCGATTAGTAGCCAAAGGATATACTCAGACTAAGGGAATTGATTATGAAGAAACCTTTGCACCAACAACTAGAATGACTACTATCAGAATAGTTTGCGCTCTAGCAGCACATCATGGTTGGAAACTTCATCAAATGGATGTTAAAAGTGCCTTTCTTAATGGTGACTTAGAAGAAGAAGTTTACATGTCACAACCAGAAGGATTTGTTGCTAAAGGACAAGAAAATAAGGTATGCAAATTAAAAAAATATTTATATGGTCTGAAGCAAGCACCTAGAGCATGGAATATAAAAATCAATAATCACTTATTACAACATAACTTCAAACGAAGTACTTCTGATCCTAGTCTATATACAAAAAGAATTGGAAATGATGTACTAATTCTAATAGTATATGTTGATGATATAGTGATCACTGGAAGCTCAAAAAACTAATAAGTGATATTAAAAGAGATCTTGAAAAGGCATTTGAGATGATAGATTTAGGACTGATGAATTATTGCCTTGGGCTAGAAATTCATCAAAATAAAGACAAGATTACAATTACTCAATCAAAATATGCTGAAGCTTTACTCGAAAGATACAGAATGAAGAATTGTAAGACAAAAGATACTCCTATGGAACAGGGGATTCAATTATCCAAGAATGATGAAACACCTTTGGTTTCAACAACCATGTATCGCCAATTAATTGGAAGTCTTCTATACTTAACAAATAGCCGACCTGACTTAGTCTTTGTTGTAAATTATCTTTCCTGATTCATGCAAGAACCAAGGGAAAGTCATTGGAAAGCTACAAAGAGAATATTGCAATACATTAAGAAGACTATTGATTATGGCCTAACCTATATGAAGAATGTTAAGGATTTTTGTCTATAGGGTTACTCAGATTCAGACTATGTCGGTTCTATTGATGACAGAAAGTCTACTTCAGGGTATGTATTTTATCTTGGTTCAGGACCTATATCTTGGCATAGTAAGAAACAACATACAGTGGCACAATCATCTACTGAAGTAGAATATCGTGCAACAAGAGATACAACATGTGAAGCATTATGGCTACAATATATACTATCTGACATGGGCATCAAACGAACTCCAACCTTGATACATTGTGATAATCAAGGAGTACTCAATTTGGTTAAAAATCCAATTGTACATGAACGAACTAAGCATATTGAAGCTCAATGCCATCTCATCAGAGAACACTTCCAAAATCATCATATCATCTTGAAATACATTCCTATAGAAGAACAACTAGCAAATATCTTTACAAAAGCACTTGGAAGAAACAAGTTTCAGACTTTCAGAGATCAGTTATGCAATTCAAAGGAATTTCATACCAAATAATGTAATACATGGGGGTGTTAGAGTATATTACATTATTTGATACATGTTATATTATTATATCTTATGTTAAGTGGTTACTTGGGGAAGAAGTAATAAATGCACAAGTGTCAATGTGCAAGTTGTAAATGTGCATGTAGTCCACATGTACATAAGTTCTAGGTAGAGTAAGGGCCAAGGAAACTATCTTCCTATATAATGGACTCTAAGCTCCATTCTTGATTGTAACACTTCATTCTTTGTAATACAAAGTGATACTTCTTTTCTTCAATCATAATAGTTCTAAAACTATCAAAATGCACTATTTGTCAGTCTTGTCCTTTAAGGGATTCTTTTCTTGAGAGTATTTTTTTAACTTCTAATTTTGATTTTGGGGTTGGATTCCTTTATCTTGATTTTTTGGAGAGTTGGTTTTGCCTTTCTTTGGATGGTACTTAACGTTCTAGTATTTTATTATTTGCTCTTCCTCATTTTTTATTTTTGCTTTTCTCTTTTGGCTTCAGTTTGATAGTAAGTTTGTATGTCTATCCCAATGCATTGAATTTGAATAGGTTCATGTCCTCTTTAAATATACCATTGTATACCACTATGGTACTTGAGGATTCAATACCTTTTGGTATATTGAATACCTAATATTTTCTACCATGGAATAAAAAGCATCAATATAATATTGAATAGACTGGTCTTTACCTAGATGCACTTATTGACATCACATATATAGTCTTAATAAACTCTAGTGGGATAATATTATTTCTTGAAGACCTCCATGAAATAATGAAGCTTTCAAGAGTGCAAAAACAATTTTCTCAATGTTGATAAATTTATTTATAGATAAATCTGAAGATAACTAATCCAACAAATTTTCTAGTGTATCAGCATTATTTTTTCCTTCATAAGAAGGAATGTCAAAATTCACTTGTACCTTAAAATGTGTGAAAGTACTAAATAGTGCTAGATTAGTGAGAGTGTGTAGATGAGGTTATAGAATTTGCAACAACATCCATTGAAGAATTTGAGAAAATTGATCCATCATTTCATTCCTCTACTTCACGAGGGATTTGTTCAACATAACCTTGAAAGGATCAAATATCTTGATGTTGTCCATTCTAGTTCTCACATAAGATTGTTTGGAATGACAATGGAGGTAATCAGAGGCATATTGTATTTGATACCTAAACTTTCATATTTTGATCTCATGTCTTATACCCAAAGTTTCATATCTTAATCTTGTGTATCAACATACACTCAAAAGACAAACCACTCTGATACCACTACTCCAAAAATCAAAATTTTGGATGATCCAAAAACTCAAAATTATGAGTTAAATAAGTTCATCAAATAGTGCAATTCAAAAATAATAGAGTACAATAAACCACAACACATAAATTTACAAGTAAATTAGCATAATGATTTTATTGCTAAGAAAACAAAGTAAAATGCAAGAGGTCTCTAATAAGAGATGTGTGGTTATAACATTGCATCCATTACTAATTGTTTTAAAATTAGGGATGCATCTTTCTTTATACAATATTTTTGGTGCATTGGAAATCCAACATATTGGATATGGAAGGTCATCTACATGGGACTGTGGTGGTTCATCTTCCATGAGTTAGAAGGTCACCCATATAAAAATGAGGTGATTCACCTTCCATGAGTTACAAAATTCATTTAATTTAAAATTACATATATATAACTTATCCTTTTGTATTTTATCTATTACTAATATGTCAACATGGCTAGAGATGCATTTTGGCTATGAAAATATTAAAAAAAAAAAAATGCTTTTTTTAGTAAATATATTATTTTAATTTTTTTAGGGCCTTTGGAGTGATTTTTCTTAAATGTTGTTGGTAACTTATCCATGACAAAATTACCTATTGAAATTATTTTTCTCCATCTAATCTTTCTAATGCTTTTTGAATGCATCAAAATGGAGTCCCAAGCACTAAGTTATGCCCCTAATAGTGTGCTTAGGATTAAAACATAGACTTTTGAGAATAAAACCATGCCCCAAAAAGGACATATGTTTGTATCATGTGTGCTAAACATTACTTCCAATTCATTGGCAAGTGGAGAATGAGTTGGTTACAAGAGCAAGCTATACCAAAGCACTTCAACAGTTTTCTAAAATATCCATAGAACAAAAAAGTAACTATGAGCATCTGATAAGGGAATTGTAGTCAATAAATTTAAGAACATACCAAATATACAAATAAGACTACAATAATGTAAGGCCACCCACGATGCTCTAAAATTGCATGTTCAAAAAATAAATTTAAAAAAAAAATACAGTAGTTAATCAATATTGGATTACCCAACATTTGCTTGGATATAGGACAAATTCTCACATTGGAGCAGGTGAATAAAAATTTAAATAGGAAAAAGCTAAAATATAAGATATTTCTATGCCAAAAAATAGCGTTGAATTGGAAATCCTACTAAGTAAACTAAAAAGTGTGGCTAATCAAGGAGAAATATTGTTAAAAGACCAATATGACAAGTTAGCACTAGATATAAAAATATCAAAAGACTTGTAACTATCTTCTAACATGGATTGGTAAATACTTTCAAGCCTACTACTCCAAAAATAAAATAAAGTGGCCCACAATTTTATAATTTTATGGCAGACTAATCCCAATTTTGAAGACTACACACCCAAGAATAGAGGTAGGACCTAATATCTCTCACCACTTGAGCTTGGCACCCTAAGAAATCACCAAATATGTAGTAATTTGGCTAGTACATTTGAATTTCCACAATGAATTATTCATAAAGATCAAGAGAAATGAATAATTGCCACCCCATTAGTAGTAGTGCAAAATAGTAAATTTAGAAAATTTGGATAAAATTTGACTAAGTCCCAAAAGTGTGACTAGTCCCAAATGTGCGATTCATCCCAAAATTATGAATTATGATTTTATCAAATTTATGAATTGTAATATTTAGAATGGTGAATCATAATTTTTGGCTCAAAATAATACAAGCTCAACATTGAATTCAAGGAAACCACCCAAAAAGTAACATTTTGTCTTCACATAGCACTAATTAGAAGATAGAAGGCTCCTAATCATGTTTAGAATATTTTTGGAGATTTGTAAATTTTAGTGGTGCATAATTTTGCTAAAGATGTCCCTAAATTAGATATTTTACTAGGAGTAGAATGGATTTGTCTCCAATAGCTTTTAGGTACATAGTTTGCTATATATAGTAGCTATGAGATCCATTGTAAGGATAATTTGACCGTTTGAGAAATTTAGAGGTACACTTTATGATACTTAATATATACTTATGAGCTCATTTTTCTAATAATAAAAATACTATGCATGGCATTTACTTATTGATTATGGAACTACCCTTATGATTTGTGGATGCATGGTGATTGTGGCACTTCCCTCTCACTTTTTGTTTGATATTATTTGATTCCTTTTAGATGCATTGTTTGATGAACACTAATCCTACTAAAAGTTACGACTACATTTATTTTTAATGTATTTACTTTTGTTTTATTGCACCCTTTTCTTTCCAAATTTAATTTTATAAATTTATATCGGTTTAGTTTACCAAATTTTAATAGGAAGATGACATAATTTTGTACTTTGGACATAACACATTTTCTTTTCTTCCAATTGTTTAAATGAGATCATAGGTGCAAATCTAACCAAATAATTTTTGCATTAAACAAGCACCTCCCTTACATGATCATCTATGTTTTATCTCCAATTTATCCATTTCCATACTGATATGCTCATATTTCAATCTCATACCATATTTCATTCTTCACTTATATTTTAACTATTTTTAAAATAAATTCTAAATCTCCAAAATTATATTGAAGGAGGTAATTATGAATCGACAGAGCTTAGGGTAATTTTTTTGAAAAATGAATCATCTTTTAAAAGCCATATCTTCACATAGAGTTGTCTGATTCGAACGATTCTTGTGCCACTTTGTATGAATTTTGAAAATATTTGAAACACGTGGCCATTTAAAATAATCCAAGCAATATTGAGGGAGATATGACCATGTGAAAATAACCATTCAAAACTAGGGTAGGGTTAGGGCAATTATTTTACTAAAAAATATCTCATCTTTTAGGAGTCATTTCTCTGTAAAGGGTTGTTTGATTCAAATTATTCTTGGATCAATTTGTATATAATTTGAGGATATTTAAAATGAGTATTCATATGAAGGAATTTAAATAGTATTGAAGGAGATATGACCCTATGAAATCATACATCTAAAACAAGGGAAGTGACAATTTTTCAAGTCATGGCAAACAAAATTGTAAATATATGTTAGCTATGGTTTGGATGATGGTAGGAGAAATAGAGATACAGGGCATCAATGAGGTAGCACATTCTATCTAGGCGTAGAATTTTTTATCTAAATTTATTTTTCCCCTTCATTATCTTTGAAGTTTTGCATGAAAATTATTATAGGTTTATTTTTAATTAATGTAATTGTTATAGGATATACTAGTAAATTTTAGTAGATTTTTAGTTATAGTTTTCATCCCATGGATTGATTTATAGCTAGATCCTTAGAATAATCACTCGTAATAGAGGTTAGTGAGGACCTCACAGAGAAGTGATGCTTGTTACTCAAATATAGGGTAGTTTTTGGTAGGTTTAATGGGTCTTATCTAGGGGCTTTGACCTTGAGAAAATTGATTGATAGGAGTTGGAAGTATTCAATAGTGAGCCTATCCCTTCTTCCTAGGCATTATATTTCCATGGAGGAAAGATATGGAATCCTAAAATAGGGTTCTTGGTTTATGGAAAGAGCATGACTCTTCCTTACCCACTAGTATGAAGGTTTTGCACCTGAAAACGTAAATCTATCCCTAGTCCCAGTATAGATTAGGATGTATGGGTTTCCCATTGAATTTGAGGAAATGGATACCTTAAAGGCAATAGGAAACACTTTGGAAGGATTCCTTGAGACTTCAAAAACTACAAAACATAAATTCTTGGCTATTTATGCTCGAATATTGGTCATGATTGATATGAGTAAACCTTTACAACAATCAATCATTCTTAAGTATGGGGATAAGATATGGACTCAAACCATAGATTATGAAAATATATATTTTAGATATAGAATATGTCATGAGGTGGGGTATATTGATAGATCATTTCTTAAGATGAGTTCAACAAAAACATATGTATAAAATCAAAGTAGAAACTTACAAATGGATATAGATGAGGATGGTTTTCAACTTCTAAAAATAGGTTGAGACATATAAAGGTAAATAAATAGTGGAAACTAGTAAGGAAGGATATCAAAATAAATACCAATTCTTTTGAGGTTTTAGCCTATGAAGAAAAAGTAGATCAAAGCTTAGAGGACATGGTACAACAAGATCAGAATATTTACAAGGAATCATCTATTCAGTATGATCCTGATATAGGGATGAAGAATCTTGTTGAACCTAAGGAATGTACATCATCAAATTTTGAAGACTCTCTTAAAGTACCATGCATCATTCAGGAGAAGAAAAGTGGTAGAGAAAATGTAATGTTAGATGTTAATATATCCACAATTAATAAGAAAATACCATAAAACAACCAAGACAAGTAAAAACCTTTCGTAGCAAAGCTAGAAGAGGATAAATATAATGAAAAGGAATGTTATGAAATAATATTGAGAAATATAATAATAATAATACCTACTAATATAGGTAAAGCAAATAGAGGAAAACCCTCAAATTATCAAGAGTCAAGGAAGCAAGAGCAAACATCGAGAAAGGAACATAATCTAATTTGTTGAACTTCTATTTACCAAAGAGCAAAATAATATTGGTAATTCACAGGTGGTGCCAGTAGCCCCTAATGAGACATGATTACCATCTCATAGAATATAAGGGGTACTAATGCCCTCTCAAAGAAGAGGTGTATCAGGGACCTTTGTTTAAGTAATAAGCATGATATTCTTTATATCTAGGAAATAGAATGACTAAGTGTTGTGGCTGATCCACAACGTACCCCAAAATTGGGGACCCACCTTTTTTGCATGTGTTCCAAGAAGACCGAAGTGGCCCATAGGCTAAAGTTCAAAGAAAAAGAAAAAGTGTCGCGATATCGCGACATGTTGCACCATCGCGGCCAAAAAGGAAAAAGTGTCACGATATCGCGACATGTTGCACCATCGCGGCCCAAAAAGAAAAAGTGTCGCGATATCGCGACATGTTGCACCATCGCGGCCAAAAAAGAAAAAGTGTCGCGATATCGCGACATGTTGCACCATCGCGGCCAAATGAAAAAGTGTCGCGATATCGCGACATGTTGCACCATCGCGGCCAAAAGATGAAAAAGTGTCGCGATATCGCGACATGTTGCACTGTCGCGGCCAAAAGAGAAAAAGTGTCACGATATCGCGACATGTTGCATTTTCGCGGCCAAAGAGAAAAGAAAGAAAAGAAAGAAAAGTGTCACGATATCGCGACATGTTGCATTTTCGTCAGACCAAAAGACAAAAAGTGTCGCGATATCGCGACATGTTGCATTTTCGTGACCCAAATGAGGAAAGAAAGAACAAGAAAGAAAAGTGTCACGATATCGCGACATGTTGCATTTTCACGACCAAATGAGAAAAGGTGTCGCGATATCGCGACATGTTGCATTTTCACGGCCAAAATAGAAGAAAGGAAAAAGTGTCGCGATATCGCGACATGTTGCATTTTGCGATTCAAAGCAAAGAGAGAGAGAAAGAAAAGTGTCACGATATCGCGACATGTTGCATTTTTGCGATAAGACAAAAGAGAAGGAAAAGTGTCGCGATATCACGACATGTTGCATTTTCGCGGCTAAAAGCAACAAAAGATGGAAGGGGCAAAAGTGTCACGATATCGCGACATGTTCCATTTTCGCGATTCAAAGCAACAAAGGAGAGCAAGGAGGCAAAAGTGTCGCGATATCGCGACATGTTCCATTTTCGCCAAGGTAACGGACTTGCATAGTGACGTGGACATAAGGACAAAATCCAATGAATAAGACAAAGCGTTACATAAGGAATCTTTAATGATTTGAAATCATTTAAGATGGTCGTTACACACGGAGGGAAATGGATGCAAGCCCATGTGGAGAAATCGCAGCGAAGGGCCACAAAATGGAAAGCAAAGCACACGCATACAGGGAAGGTGAAATGAACAGTCAGGGAAGGTGAAACGAACAGCCATCGGCAAATGAAACGAACCGTCATGGAAGGAGAAACAATGTTTTCACAAGTTTAAATACGCCATTCAAAGAGGCCAAAGAGGGTGGAAAACTGCTGCAAGTAGCGTTGCAGGTTTGAAGGCGATAAGGCCATTCTGGACCTAGTTGGGCTGTTTTTCTTTCAAAGACTGGTTTTTCTTCTTCATGGACATGGGTTGGAAATTGCGAGAGCAGAGTTGCAGACTTGAAGGCGATGAGGCCATTCTGGACCTGTTTGAGTCGTTTCTCTTCCATGGACTGGTTTGGGAAAACCAGAAATTTTGCTATTGTAAAATGACACATTTTTAATGCATAAGTGTTCAGAAATTTGCATCTTGTGGGCAAGAAAGAAGGAGATTTTCTTTGCATGCTATGGATTTAATGTTTATTCTTTCATCTTTTCAGATTTTGAATTTATAGATAATGTTGATGCCATTTCTTTGGGTTACATTAGGCGAATATTTGAAATCTGAATTTTATTTCGTACCCTAGGAACCAACACTTAGCCTATGGGGATTGTGCTTGTTTTGCAAGTCCAATAGGTTAGGTTGCATGCATGGAGACCTCACATCTTCGGTTTTGTCGAAATAGGATAGCATCATACTGAATGCATTTTATTTTCGATTTTCGCATTTCATTTTCATTTTCTGCATTTTATATTTTTCAAAAGTTTTAACATTTTCAAGACATTAAAATAAACATTTAAAAAATATCAAAATCCAAAAAAACAATGAACAATCACTAAAGTTTCATGATGAAATAAACCAACATTGCCCCTTGTTTACAGTTACTTGCAATCACTAAGGTGTTCCAAGCATTCAAATTGAATATCTTATATTTGAGATTACTAATACACATATGCAAATGCTAATACAACGGAGACCTTGGAGAAGTTGTTTGTTTAACTTCTTTGCAAGAGGGGATTTGGAACCCAAATCCTAAAGGAGAGTGTACTTTCACAACTGGGTGAAAATACCACTCAACGATTGGCGCTAGAAGGAGGGCCTGAATTGTTTTATTTCATAGTGATTTAAATGCTATAGGGATTTAAATTTTGAATATTTCATGCCCTATTGATTATTATCTTTAGCCCTCTTTTAACAATACAACCTTGTAGTGTTAAAAGGAGGACATGAATTGCTATGCATTGTTCTAACGCTTTTTGATTGTTCATACAGGAATAATGTGTCTTGATTTGATTTAAAAAAAAAATTCTTGACTAACGAGGTTGTCTCCATGCA
Organism: Wollemia nobilis; assembly: GCA_028583015.1. Taxonomy (NCBI): domain Eukaryota; kingdom Viridiplantae; phylum Streptophyta; class Pinopsida; order Araucariales; family Araucariaceae; genus Wollemia; species Wollemia nobilis. The sequence goes on along the minus strand of JAQPPZ010000754.1, from coordinate 14,471,378 downwards.
ATTACTTTCATTCGATTTTAATGGATACACCTCTTGGTTGATGCTAAGATTTTTTTCTTATTGTAAGGAATTATTTTGTCTAAAAATGTATTTGTTGCCGGTATTATGCTCTTCACTTGTGCGTAATGCGATCTGGTGAATCACAAAGCCTGTAACACTAGGAGTATGCTCTTCACTTGCGCATATGTGATCTGGTGAATCAGAAACTAATTTACATTTTTAGAATATTGCTTTGTCAAGGTTCCTTCTTTCATGACTAACAAATTGATTTTGAGGTTATTCTTTGAATTTCATTAATTGCAGGATTTTCTGTGTGTCGCAGGTTTTCTTTGAGGTACTGAGAGTTTTGTCAAGTTCTTGTAGGGTTATCATCATCGATTTTGAATCAAATGGCCCAACCTCCACCACCTCCTTGGTACGGAGCCCATAACATTCCTTTGAATATTGTAGGGGATATTCATGAGATCCCTAGGAATATAGAGAGATTTTTGCCCAAATACAAATCGGATGGCCCAAGGACCGCAGAAGAACATATTCAGGCCTATAGGGATGTTTTGATAAGATTGCAAGTTCAACATGAAGATGTGGCTTGTAGACTCTTCCCCATGAGCCTAGACCAAGTGGCTTACGAATGGTATATTTGCTTACCCACTGGTTCCATTACGTCATGGACGCAAATGGAGAATGCTTTTGTCAACCAATTCAGGTCACCATTAGATCCCACAATCATCTATAATCAGTTCATTACATGCAAAAGAGGCCAGGGTGAGCCAATCCGAACTTTTAATCAGAGATTTCAGAAGTGCTATAATAGAGCAATTCAGCATTTTGCCATTGATCCCGCAGTAGCTTTGCAAATATATTTTGGGGCATTGGATCCTATGACGACAATGTTTGCAAGGCGAAATCCTCAAGTTACCACGCTTGCTCTAGCCTACAATGAAGCTATGACCATTGAACAACAAATGACACCACAGGGTTATGGGTTTTCCCAGATGCCTATGGTAGGACAATATGGTCCATATGGTCAAGCTCCTATGATGAATCAGATCATGGCACCACAAATATCAGGCATAAATGCTTTGCCTTATCAACAACCATATTCATCAACACCCGCTTACGCACCCATTCGAATAAAAAGGAGAGGTTATTTCTGTGCTATAGTTCCTTTTCCCAATCCAATCTCGATTCAAAGTGTGAATCCCTATGCAAATCAAGTGGCTCAAAATCCAACTCAAATGTTAAGTCAAGATCTCACCAATTACGCAAATCCTATTGGAACTAGCAATAACATAGCTCAACCAAAAGAGATTTATTCAGAGGTTGAAGAACTCAAAAATATGGTTCACAAATTGAGTAATGATTTGGTTCAAAAATAGAAGTATGAATCCCATGCCCCTCACCCAAATCAAAATTTCAACAATGGAGGGAGACAATGGAATACGAAGCCAAACAATGGGGGTGTGCCTTCCCCTATTGCTAATCAGATAGATACTTCTGCAGGACCAAGTCACTCTAGTTCCATTCTTAATCTTTCTGATTTTGCATGGGAAAAGGGGTGTAGATTGCATAATACAAAGGAGCATAATGAAAGGAATTGTCCCAAAATTGCTATGTATACCCATTGTCTCCAAGCTCAAGTGGATGATTTGGAACTTGTGCCAAATAAGGGTCCACCCCAACATCAACAAGGAGAGGACAACATTTTGGTGGTGGAAACTCTATATCGTCAAGAGAGTGAGAATGAGGAAGGTGAAGGGTTGAGACTTTGATGAAGTGAGAGAAGATGGAGTCACCACTTGTTCTCGGAAGACACTCTCGATGAGAAGTTTGGAATTAATGATCAAAAAATTCTTCACCCTCCAAATTGTGATAAAATCGAATCATGGGTTACTAATTTGGATTATGATAGCTTTACCAATTTGAATTCAAGAAATAACCCACTTTTGGAAATAATTGAACCATCTATGGAAGGTGAAGATGAATTGGATGAGAAACATGTTGATGAATCAGAAGATGAAGAAGAAGTATTTGAGCGTCACGACTTGAACTTGGAAGATGACTACTATGATTCATGGAAGAAGTGGGAAGACTACACTCACTCCAAAACTTCTAATGAAACTTGTGTGCCAATTGATATACAGGACAACATAATCGCCTACTCAAAGGAAGATATTATAAACTCCTGTACAATTTGAGGATGTTTTGGAAGAGATACCATGGATAGTGAACAAAGAATTGGAATTAAATGACAAAGTGGTTGATCTATTGGAAGCAACGAAAGCGATTGATCATGAAGATGAGTTACTTGACATACACTTCGACCAAGAATATTTGAGGGTTGAAAAGGATGGGCATGTTTTTAATTGGGTGCCCAATTTTGGTATGTTTGATGAACAAGTAATCAATGAAGAATATGAAGACCATGAGGTAAAAGAGGAAATTGCAAATCCTCACCAAGTTTTGGTAAATGAAAATGTGAAAAAGGTAAAATCTAAACCTTTGTGTCCAAACATCCAAGATTTAGGTGAAGATTTGTATAATTCAAATGATATTTATGATGAAATGCCATTGAAGGTGAATGAAGAACAAGGATTAATTTCTAACCACACCTTTGATAACCTTACTTTAATGAATGAAAAGGAGTTTGATGCACTTAAATTGCTAAATCAAATTCATCAACAATTAATTCTTGAATCTAGGATAAAAATTCTTAATGATCCCCATTTAGTAAATATCCTAGATGCTTGTAAATTGTTGCACAATTTTGATTGGCCTAAGAACATGGAAAATGAATTAGCTTTGAAATTTTTAGAAATAGGCTCTTGCTTACAAAATTTCATTTTGAATAAAGAAAGCCTAGTTCTAAATCATGAATGGGATTATGAAATTTGCACCTTAAAGAATAGACAAGAAAGAATTGAAAATCAACCATTGTCTAATCAATTTGGTAATTTGAATCTCACCTATGAGAATACTAATGGAACTAAATCTAATTGGTATGGTGAGAGGGGAAAGTTGAAGTTGGTTGCTTTGTTTGGTCTAATCTTGTTTTCGTTTGATTCCTTCCACATTCGGCATGTGTATCATATTATATGTCTTTTGAAGAATGCTCTAATCAGGTTTGGGATCCGGGAAAATGATAATCCAAATTTTTGCATCATCTTGTATTATATTGTATATACTTTTGGTTTTCGTGTTTTGGTTTTGGATTGGATCTCATTTTGGTTTTAAGTTTTGTGTGTTGGTCCTTTGGACACTTTTGGTTTGTTAATTTATGTCCTTATGAATGTTGACTAAGACTAGGAGAATATGAAACATCGGAATTGTATTGCATAAAGCTCCACGAATATCGCAAACACATTAAAGAATATCGTTTGGAACTTGTGATGCATGAAGTTGTCAGTTTTATAAATTATGGCAAAGTAGGTGGTATACTCCATCCGCATTTCAAAAGGAGCAATGCATTCATATCTCATGTTACATTCCGCATTGCATATACATTCCATCTCGGCTTGCATCTTCATTTCATGTACAATCATTGAAAAGGTGTCGAATCCTCTTAGGGTTATTACATAACATATATTAAAAGGATCCTAAGGTTGGGAACTGATGCCCGAACTATCTTGAACCAAGCACGTTCTACGCATATTAAAGAGGATCTTGAGCAAAATGGTCAAAACCATACTTGGAAGAAAAGGTGAGGCGAAAGGAGTATTTCGTGTCTGTCCTATTATGCAACATAATCCTTAAAACAAGTGGTTTTTACCACTCCCATAGTGCTTAAAGCCTAAAATCAGAGTAGTAAGGATAGGGTTAAATCCTCATCGAACTTAGGTTGAGGATCCAACTCCCCAAAGCTCTGATTTGACCTTCATGGAGTAGTAAGGATAGGGTCTAATTCTCATCTCGCTTTTAAATATAGGGTCTAATTCTCATCTCGCTTAGGTTGAGAATCCGATTCCCCAAAGCTTCCATTTTGCCCACTCAAGAACTTGAAATTCAAAAGAAAATATTTTTCATTTCTTTATTAATATTGGATTGGAAGGATCGTACTACATGTCCCTTGCAAGGATGGGTAGTCATCCCCAAGGTCCAAGAAATCAAAGTAAAGTCAAATCCTGGATTATGGGGTTAATCTCCATCGGGGCTATAGACGCCTGGCTGGCAGTGGAGTATGCTCATGCGTGGCAACATGTCTTGTCTAAAAGCAAGACCACTGATCGACTCAAACGGACAAGCTAGCCCGACAGTTTCATCCATAACAGGTTAAATCATTTTGTTCAAGATGAGGTAATGAACTCCAGATCAGAGTAGTAAGGATAGGGTTAAATTCCCATCTCGCTTAGGTTGGGAATCCGATTCCCCAAAGCTCTGATTTCACTTACACTTGCACATGGGTTCAAGATGGTAGTGACACATAACCAACTTTGGGATCTAGTAAATTAATTCAGTATACATATATTTGGTCCTAAGAGGGTTTGACAGTTTTAATATGTTTGTTCATGATACTAGAAGGTCTGAGCCTTTGCAAAGCAGGTTGTTATATCTCTAACATATTCATCATACATCAAATCCTGCACAAATCATTCATAGCCTTGCATACGAATCATAAGTGAAACTGACAATGGAATGTTGATCAATTTCAAACGATAGGGAATGAAGCACATTGCACACACCGAGCTGATGCTTAATAATTCTAATGTTTCATGTATTTCTCATCTAGTTTCATTCTTGGGATATTTTCTAACGCTTGTATTTGAGTCTGTGTGTTTTCAGGTTGAGTTCTCACCGAAATGCTCAGGAGCATTTCCCAATAGAGTCGCCATTTGTTGTGGCTGATCCACAACGTACCCCAAAATTGGGGACCCACCTTTTTTGCATGTGTTCCAAGAAGACCGAAGTGGCCCATAGGCTAAAGATCAAGGAAAAAAAGAAAACATACACAAGGAGGAAAAGTGTCGCGATATCGCGACATGTTGCACCATCGCGGCAAAAGAAAAAGTGTCGCGATATCGCGACATGTTGCTCCATCGCAGCCAAAAATGAAAAAGTGTCGCGATATCGCGACATGTTGCTCCATCGCGGCAAAAAGAGAAAAGTGTCGCGATATCGCGACATGTTGCTCCATCGCGGCCAAAAATGAAAAAGTGTCGCGATATCGCGACATGTTGCTCCATCGCGGCCAAAAATGAAAAAGTGTCGCGATATCGCGACATGTTGCTCCATCGCGGCCAAAGAGAAAAAGTGTCGCGATATCGCGACATGTTGCTCCATCGCGGCCAAAATTGAAAAAGTGTCGCGATATCGCGACATGTTGCTCGATCAGAAAAAGTGTCGCGATATCGCGACATGTTGCTTTATCACGGCCAAAAGAGAAAAAGTGTCGCGATATCGCGACATGTTGCTATCATCGAAAAAAAGAAAAAGTGTCGCGATATCGCGACATGTTGCATTTCATCACGGCAAAGAGAAAAAGTGTCGCGATATCGCGACATGTTGCATTTTCAGCGAAAAAGAAAAAGTGTCGCGATATCGCGACATGTTGCATTTTCGCGATTCAAAATGAAAGAGAGAAAGAAAAAGTGTCGCGATATCGCGACATGTTGCATTTTCAGAAAAAGAGAAGAAAAGTGTCGCGATATCGTGACATGTTGCATTTTCGTGATTAAAAGCAACAAAAGAGAAGGAGCAAAAGTGTCGCGATATCGCGACATGTTCCATTTTCGTGATTCAAAGCAACAAAGGAGAGCAAGGAGGCAAAAGTGTCACGATATCGCGACATGTTCCATTTTCGCCAAGGTAACGGACCTGCATAGTGACGTGGACATAAGGATAAAATCCAGTGAATAAGACAAAGCGTTACATAAGGAATATTTAATGATTTGAAATCATTTAAGATGGTCATTACACACAGAGGGAAATGGACGCAAAACCATGTGGAGAAATCGTAGCGAAGGGCCACAAAATGGAAAGCAAAGCACACGCATACAGGGAAGGTGAAATGAACAGTCAGGGAAGGTGAAATGAACAGCCATCGACAAATGAAACGAACCGTCATGGAAGGAGAAACAATGTTTTCACAAGTTTAAATACGCCATTCAAAGAGGCCAGAAGGGGTGGAAAACTGCTGCAAGTAGCGTTGCAGGTTTGAAGGCGATAAGGCCATTCTGGACCTAGTTGGGCTATTTTTCTTTAGACTGGTTTTTCTTCTTCATGGACATGGGTTGGAAATTGCGGTGAGCAGAGTTGCAGACTTGAAGGCGATGAGGCCATTCTGGACCTGTTTGAGTCGTTTTTCTTCCATGGACTGGTTTGGGAAAACCAAAAATTTTGCTATTGTAAAATGACACATTTTTAATGCAGAAGTGTTCAGAAATTTGCATCTTGTGGGCAAGAAAGAAGGAGATTTTCTTTGCATGCTATGGATTTAATGTTTATTCTTTCATCTTTTCAGATTTCGAATTTATAGATAATGTTGATGCCATTTCTTTGGGTTACATTAGGCGAATATTTGAAATCTGAATTTTATTTCGTACCCTAGGAACCAACACTTAGCTTATCCGGATTGTGCTTGTTTTGCAGGTCCAATAGGTTAGGTTGCATGCACGGAGACCTCACATCTTCGGTTTTGTCGAAATAGGATAGCATCATACTGAATGCATTTTATTTTCAGTTTTTGCATTTCATTTTCATTTTTCTGCATTTTATATTTTTCCAGAAGTTTTAACTTTTCAAGGCATTAAAATAAACATCTAAAAAATATCAAAATCCAAAAAAACAATGAACAATCACTAAAGTTTCATGATGAAATAAACCAACATTGCCCCTTGTTTACAGTTACTTGCAATCACTAAGGTGTTCCAAGCATTTAAATTGAATATCTTTATTTGAGATTACTAATACACATATGCAAATGCTAAATACAACTGGAGACCTTGGAGAAGTTGTTTGTTTAACTTCTTTGCAAGAGGGGATTTGGAACCCAAATCCTAAAGGAGAGTGTACTTTCACAACTCGGGTGAAAATACCACTCAACAGATTGGCGCTAGAAGGAGGGCCTGAATTGTTTTATTTCAGTGTGATTTAAATGCTATAGGGATTTAAATTTTGAATATTTCATGCCCTATTGATTATTATCTTTAGCCCTCTTTTAACAATACAACCTTGTAGTGTTAAAAGGAGGACATGAATTGCTATGCATTGTTCTAACGCTTTTTGATTGTTCATACAGGAATAATGTGTCTTGATTTGATTTAAAAAAAAAAATACTTGACTAACGAGGTTGTCTCCATGCAATTACTTTCATTCGATTTTAATGGATACACCTCTTGGTTGATGCTAACATGATTATTCATACGTTACATGTTTGATATTTGCTAGTCATTTCATGCTTATTTGTAAGGAATTATTTTGTCTAAAATGTATTTGTTGTCGGTATTATGCTCTTCACCTGCGTGTAATGCGATCTTGTGAATCATAAAGCCTACAACACTAGGAGTATGCTCTTCACTTGCGCATATGCGATCCGGTGAATCGAAACTAATTACATTTTTAGAATACTCGCTTTGTCAAGGTTCCTTCTTTCATGACTAACAAATTGATTTTGAAGTTATTCTTTGAATTTCATTAATTGCAGGATTTTCTGTGTGTCGCAGGTTTTCTTTGAGGTACTAGAGTTTTGTCAAGTTCTTGTAGGGTTATCATCATTGATTTTGAATCAAATGGCCCAACCTCCACCACCTCCTTGGTACGGAGCCCATAACATTCCTTTGAATATTGTAGGGGATATTCACGAGATCCCTAGGAATATAGAGAGATTTTTGCCCAAATACAAACCGGATGGCCCAAGGACCGCAGAAGAACATATTCAGGCCTATAGGGATGTTTTGATAAGATTGCAAGTTCAACATGAAGATGTGGCTTGTAGACTCTTCCCCATGAGCCTAGACCCAGTGGCCTACGAATGGTACATTTGCTTACCTACTGGTTCCATTACGTCATGGACGCAAATGGAGAATGCTTTTGTCAACCAATTCAGGTCACCATTAGATCCCACAATCATCTATAATCAGTTCATTACATGCAAAAGAGGCCAGGGTGAGCCAATCCAAACTTTTAATCAGAGATTTCAGAAGTGCTATAATAGAGCAATTCGGCATTTTGCCATTGATCCCATAGTAGCTTTGCAAATATATTTTGGGGCATTGGATCCTATGACGACAATGTTTGCAAGGCAAAATCCTCAAGTTACCACTCTTGCTCTAGCCTACAATGAAGCTATGACCATTGAACAACAAATGACACCACAGAGTTATGGGTTTTCCCAGATGCCTATGGTAGGACAATATGGTCCATATGGTCAAGCTCCTATGATGAATCAGATCATGGCACCACAAATATCAGGCATAAATGCTTTGCCTTATCAACAACCATATTCATCAACACCCGCTTACGCACCCATTCCTTCATTTTTGCAAAATAGTCAACAGACTATGCAAGGAGCTAGTCCGGTTAATTCTCAAGCTATAGTTCCTTTTCCCAATCCAATCCCGATTCAAAGTGTGAATCCCTATGCAAATCAAGTGGCTCAAAATCCAACTCAAATGTTAAGTCAAGATCTCACCAATTACGCAAATCCTATTGGAACTAGCAATAACATAGCTCAACCAAAAGAGATTTATTCAGAGGTTGAAGAACTCAAAAATATGGTTCACAAATTGAGTAATGATTTGGTTCAACAATAGAAGTATGAATCCCATGCCCCTCACCCAAATCAAAATTTCAACAATGGAGGGAGACAGTGGAATACGAAGCCAAACAATGGGGGTGTGCCTTCCCCTATTGCTAATCAGATAGATACTTCTACAGGACCAAGTCACTCTAGTTCCATTCTTAATATTTCTGATTTTGCATGGGAAAACGGGTGTAGATTGCATGATACAAGGGAGCATAATGAAAGGAATTGTCCCAAAATTGCTATGTATACCCATTGTCTCCAAGCTCAAGTGGATGATTTGGAACTTGTGCCAAATAAGGGTCCATCCCAACATCAACAAGGAGAGAACAACATTTTGGTGGGAGAAACTCTATATCGTCAAGAGAGTGAGCATGAGGAAGGTGAAGATGAATGGGGTGAGAAACATGTTGATGAATAAGATGAAGAAGAAGTACTTGAGCGTAATCACTTGTTCTTGGAAGATACTCCGATGAGAAGCTTGGAATTAATGATCAAAAATTTCTTCACCCTCCAAATTGTGATAAAATTGAATCATGGGTTACAAATTTGGATTATGATAGCTTTACTAATTTGAATTCAAGAAATAACCCACTTTTGGAAATAATTGGACCATCTATGGAAGGTGAAGATGAATTGGATGAGGAACAGGTTGATGAATCAGAGGATGGAGAAGAAGTATTTGAGCGTCACAACTTGAATTTGGAAGGTGACTACTATGATTCATGGAAGAAGTGGGAAGACTACACTCACTCCAAAACTGCTAATGAAACTTGTGTGCCAATTGATATACAGGACAACATAATCGCCTACTCAAAGGAAGATATTACAACTCCTGTGCAATTTGAGGATGTTTTGGAAGAGATACCATGGATAGTGAACAAAGAATTGGAATTAAATGACAAAGTGGTTGATCTATTGGAAGCAACGAAAGTGATTGATCATGAAGATGAGTTACTTGACATACACTTCAACCAAGAATATTTGAGGGTTGAAAAGGATGGGCATGTTTTTAATTGGGTGCCCAATTTTGGTATGTTTGATGAACAAGTAATCAATGAAGAATATGAAGACCATGAGGTAAAAGAGGAAATTGCAAATCCTCACCAAGTTTTCATAAATGAAAATGTGAAAAAGGTAAAATCTAAACCTTTATGTCCAAACATCCAAGATTTTGGTGAAGATTTGCATAATTCAAATGATATTTATGATGAAATGCCATTGAAGGTGAATGAAGAACAAGGATTAATTTCTAACCACACCTTTGATAACCTTACTTTAATGAATGAAAAGGAGCTTGATGCACTTAAATTGCTAAATCAAATTCATCAACAATTAATTCTTGAATCTAGGATAAAAATTCTTAATGATCCCCATTTAGTAAATATCCTAGATGCTTGTAAATTGTTGCACAATTTTGATTGGCCTAAGAACATGGAAAATGAATTAGCTTTGAAATTTTTAGAAATAGGCTCTTGCTTACAAAATTTCATTTTGAATAAAGAAAGCCTAGTTCTAAATCATGAATGGGATTATGAAATTTGCACCTTAAAGAATAGACAAGAAAGAATTGAAAATCAACCATTGTCTAATCAATCTGGTAATTTGAATCTCACCTATGAGAATACTAATGGAACTAAATCTAATTGGTGGGGTGAGAGAGGAAAGTTGAAGTTGGTTGCATTGTTTGGTCTAATCTTGTTTTCGTTTGATTCCTTCCACATTCGGCATGTGTATCATATTATATGTCTTTTGGAATGCTCTAATCAGGTTTGGGATCCGGGAAAATGATAATCCAAATTTTTGCATCATCTTGTATTATATTGTATATACTTTTGGTTTTCGTGTTTTGGTTTTGGATTGAATCTTATTTTGGTTTTAAGTTTTGTGTGTGGTCCTTATGAATGTTGACTAAGACTAGGAGAATATGAAACATCGGAATTGTATTGCAGAAAGCTCCACGAATATCGCAAACACATTAAAGAATATCGTTTGGAACTTGTGATGCATGAAATTGTCAGTTTTATAAATTATGGCAAAGTAGGTGGTTTAATCCATCCGCATTTCAAAAGAAGCAGTGCATTCATATCTCATGTCACATTCCGCATTGCATATACATTCCATCTCAGTTGCATCTTCATTTCATGTGCAATCATTGAAAAGGTGTCGAATCCTCTTAGGGTTATTACATAACATATATTAAAAGGATCCTAAGGTTGGGAACTGATGCCCGAACTATCTTGAACCAAGCACGTTCTACGCATATTAAAGAGGATCTTGAGCAAAATGGTCAAAACCATACTTGGAAGAAAAGGTGAGGCGAAAGGAGTATTTCGTGTCTGTCCTATTATGCAACATAATCCTTAAAATAGTGGTTTTCACCACTCCCATAGTGCTTAAAGCCTAAAATCAGAGTAGTAAGGATAGGGTTAAATCCTCATCGAACTTAGGTTGAGGATCCAACTCCCCAAAGCTCTGATTTGACCTTCATGGAGTAGTAAGGATAGGGTCTAATTCTCATCTCGCTTAGGTTGAGAATCGATTCCCAAAGCTTTGACCTTCATGGAGTAGTAAGGATAGGGTCTAATTCTCATCTCGCTTAGGTTGAGAATCCGATTCCCCAAAGCTTCCATTTTGCCCACTCAAGAACTTGAAATTCAAAAGAAAATATTTTTCATTTCTTTATTAATATTGGATTGGAAGGATCGTACTACATGTCCCTTGCAAGGATGGGTAGTCATCACCAAGGTCCAAGAAATCAAAGTAAAGTCAAATCCTGGATTATGGGGTTAATCTCCACCGGGGCTATAGACGCCTGGCTGGCAGTGGAGTATGCTCATGCGTGGCAACATGTCTTGTCTAAAAGCAAGACCACTGATTGCTCAAACGGATAGGCTAGCCTGACAGTTTCATCCATAACAGGTTAAATCATTTTGTTCAAGATGAGGTAATGAACTCCGGATCATAGTAGTAAGGATAGGGTTAAATTCCCATCTCGCTTAGGTTGGGAATCCGATTCCCCAAAGCTCTGATTTCACTTACACTTGCACATGGGTTCAAGATGGTAGTGACACATAACCAACTTTGGGATCTAGTAAATTAATTCAGTATACATATATTTGGTCCTAAGAGGGTTTGACAGTTTTAATATGTTTGTTCATGATGCTAGAAGGTCTGAGCCTTTGCAAAGCAGGTTGTTATATCTCTAACATAGTTGTCATACATCAAATCCTGCACAAATCATTCATAGCCTTGCATACGAATCATAAGTGAAGCTGACAATGGAAAGTTGAATGAATTTCAAACGATAGGGAATGAAGCACATTGCACACACCGAGCTGATGCTTAATAATTCTAATGTTTCATGTATTTCTCGTCTAGTTTCATTCTTGGGATATTTGCTAACGCTTGTATTTGAGTCTGTGTGTTTTCAGGTTGAGTTCTCACCGAAATGCTCAGGAGCATTTCCCAGTAGAGTCGCCATTTGTTGTGGTTGATCCACAACGTACCCCAAAATTGGGGACCCACCTTTTTTGCATGTGTTCCAAGAAGACCGAAGTGGCCCATAGGCTAAAGTTCAAAGAAAAAGAAAATACACAAGGAAAAAGTGTCGGATATCGCGACATGTTGCCATGGAAAAAGAAAAAGTGTCGCGATATCGCGACATGTTGCACCATCGTGGCCAAAAAGAAAAAGTGTCGCGATATCGCGACATGTTGCTCCATCGCGGCCAAAAATGAAAAAGTGTCGCGATATCGCGACATGTTGCTCCATCGCGGCCAAAAATGAAAAAGTGTCGCGATATCGCGACATGTTGCTCCATCGCGGCCAAAAAGAAAAAGTGTCGCGATATCGCGACATGTTGCTCCATCGCGGCCAAAAAAAAAAGTGTCATGATATCGCGACATGTTGCTCCATCACGGCCAAAAATGAAAAAGTGTCGCGATATCGCGACATGTTGCTCCATCGCGGCAGAAAAAGAAAAAGTGTCGCGATATCGCGACATGTTGCTTATCACGGCAAAATGATGAAAAGTGTCGCGATATCGCGACATGTTGCTTCGTCAAAAAAAAGGAAAAAAGTGTCGCGATATCGCGACATGTTGCATTTTCGCGGCAAAGAAGGAAAAGTGTCGCGATATCGCGACATGTTGCATTTTCGTGGCAAAGAAGGAAAAGTGTCGCGATATCGTGACATGTTGCATTTTCTGATCAAAGAAGAAAGAAAGAAAAAAAGTGTCGCGATATCGCGACATGTTGCATTTTCGATTAAAAGCAAAAAGAGAAGAAAAAAAGTGTCGCGATATCGTGACATGTTGCATTTTTGGTTAAAGCAACAAAAGAGGAAGGAAAAGTGTCGCGATATCGCGACATGTTCCATTTTCGTGATTCAAAGCAACAAAGGAGAGCAAGGAGGCAAAAGTGTCACGATATCGCGACATGTTCCATTTTTGCCAAGGTAACGGACTTGCATAGTGACGTGGACATAAGGACAAAATCTAATGAATAAGACAAAGCGTTACATAAGGAATCTTTAATGATTTGAAATCATTTAAGATGGTCGTTACACATGGAGGGAAATGGACGCAAAACCATGTGGAGAAATCGTAGCGAAGGGCCACAAAATGGAAAGCAAAGCACACGCATACAGGGAAGGTGAAATGAACAGTCAGGGAAGGTGAAATGAACAGCCATCGACAAATGAAACGAACCGTCATGGAAGGAGAAACAATGTTTTCACAAGTTTAAATACGCCATTCAAAGAGGCCAGAAGGGGTGGAAAATTGTGCAAGTAGTGTTGCAGGTTTGAAGGCGATAAGGCCATTCTGGACCTAGTTGGGCTGTTTTTCTTTCAGACTGGTTTTTCTTCTTCATGGACATGGGTTGGAAATTGCGATGAGCAGAGTTGCAGACTTGAAGGCGATGATGCCATTCTGGACCTGTTTGAGTCATTTTTCTTCCATGGACTGGTTTGGGAAAACCAGAAATTTTGCTATTGTAAAATGACATATTTTTAATGCAGAAGTGTTCAAAAATTTGCATCTTGTGGGCAAGAAAGAAGGAGATTTTCTTTGCATGCTATGGATTTAATGTTTATTCTTTCATCTTTTCAGATTTCGAATTTATAGATAATGTTGATGCCATTTCTTTGGGTTACATTAGGCGAATATTTGAAATCTGAATTTTATTTCGTACCCTAGGAACCAACACTTAGCTTATCCGGATTGTGCTTGTTTGCAGGTCCAATAGGTTAGGTTGCATGCATGGAGACCTCACATCTTCGGTTTTGTCGAAATAGGATAGCATCATACTGAATGCATTTTATTTTCAGTTTCTGCATTTCATTTTCATTTTTCTGCATTTTATATTTTTCCAGAAGTTTTAACTTTTCAAGGCATTAAAATAAACATCTAAAAATATCAAAATCCAAAAAACAATGAACAATCACTAAAGTTTCATGATGAAATAAACCAACATTGCCCCTTGTTTACAGTTACTTGCAATCACTAAGGTGTTCCAAGCATTTAAATTGAATATCTTTATTTGAGATTACTAATACACATATGCAAATGCTAAATACAACGGAGACCTTGGAGAAGTTGTTTGTTTAACTTCTTTGCAAGAGGGGATTTGGAACCCAAATCCTAAAGGAGAGTGTACTTTCACAATTGGGTGAAAATACCACTCAACAGATTGGCGCTAGAAGGAGGGCCTGAATTGTTTTATTTCATAGTGATTTAAATGCTATAGGGATTTAAATTTTGAATATTTCATGCCCTATTGATTATTATCTTTAGCCCTCTTTTAACAATACAACCTTGTAGTGTTAAAAGGAGGACATGAATTGCTATGCATTGTTCTAACGCTTTTGATTGTTCATACAGGAATAATGTGTCTTGATTTGATTTAAAAAAAAAAAATATTGACTAACGAGGTTGTCTCCATGCAATTACTTTCATTCGATTTTAATGGATACACCTCTTGGTTGATGCTAATATGATTATTCATACGTTACATGTTTGATATTTTCTAGTCATTTCATGCTTATTTGTAAGGAATTATTTTGTCTAAAAATGTATTTGTTGTCGGTATTATGCTCTTCACCTGCGCGTAATGCGATCTTGTGAATCATAAAGCCTACAACACTAGGAGTATGCTCTTCACTTGCGCATATGTGATCTGGTGAATCAGAAACTAATTACATTTTTAGAATACTGCTTTGTCAAGGTTCCTTCTTTCATGACTAACAAATTGATTTTGAGGTTATTCTTTGAATTTCATTAATTGCAGGATTTTCTGTGTGTCGCAGGTTTTCTTTGAGGTACTGAGAGTTTTGTCAAGTTCTTGTAGGGTTATCATCATTGATTTTGAATCAAATGGCCCAACCTCCACCACCTCCTTGGTACGGAGCCAATAACATTCCTTTGAATATTGCAGGGGATATTCACGAGATCCCTAGGAATATAGAGAGATTTTTGCCCAAATACAAATCGGATGGCCCAAGGACCGTAGAAGAACATATTCAGGCCTATAGGGATGTTTTGATAAGATTGCAAGTTCAACATGAAGATGTGGCTTGTAGACTCTTCCCCATGAGCCTAGACCAAGTGGCTTACGAATGGTATATTTGCTTACCTACTGGTTCCATTACGTCATGGACGCAAATGGAGAATGCTTTTGTCAACCAATTCAGGTCACCATTAGATCCCACAATCATCTATAATCAGTTCATTACATGCAAAAGAGGCCAGGGTGAGCCAATCCGAACTTTTAATCAGAGATTTCAGAAGTGCTATAATAGAGCAATTCGACATTTTGCCATTGATCCCGTAGTAGCTTTGCAAATATATTTTGGGGCATTGGATCCTATGACGGCAATGTTTGCAAGGCGAAATCCTCAAGTTACCACTCTTGCTCTAGCCTACAATGAAGCTATGACCATTGAACAACAAATGACACCACAGAGTTATGGGTTTTCCCAGATGCCTATGGTAGGACAATATGGTCCATATGGTCAAGCTCCTATGATGAATCAGATCATGGCACCACAAATATCAGGCATAAATGCTTTGCCTTATCAACAACCATATTCATCAACACCCGCTTACGCACCCAATCCAATTCCGATTCAAAGTGTGAATCCCTACGCAAATCAAGTGGCTCAAAATCCAACTCAAAT
Organism: Wollemia nobilis; assembly: GCA_028583015.1. Taxonomy (NCBI): domain Eukaryota; kingdom Viridiplantae; phylum Streptophyta; class Pinopsida; order Araucariales; family Araucariaceae; genus Wollemia; species Wollemia nobilis. Next base: position 14,455,462 of record JAQPPZ010000754.1, on the reverse strand, counting down.
GTTAAGTCAAGATCTCACCAATTACGCAAATCCTATTGGAACTAGCAATAACATAGCTCAACCAAAAGAGATTTATTCAGAGGTTGAAGAACTCAAAAATATGGTTCACAAATTGAGTAATGATTTGGTTCAAAAATAGAAGTATGAATCCCATGCCCCTCACCCAAATCAAAATTTCAACGATAGAGGGAGACAATGGAATACGAAGCCAAACAATGGGGGTGTGCCTTCCCCTATTGCTAATCAGATAGATACTTCTACAGGACCAAGTCACTCTAGTTCCATTCTTAATATTTCTGATTTTGCATGGGAAAAGGGGTGTAGATTGCATAATACAAAGGAGCATAATGAAAGGAATTGTCCCAAAATTGCTATGTATACCCATTGTCTCCAAGCTCAAGTGGATGATTTGGAACTTGTGCCAAATAAGGGTCCACCCCAACATCAACAAGGAGAGGACAACATTTTGGTGGTGGAAACTCTATATCGTCAAGAGAGTGAGGATGACCAAGAGGATCCACACCTTCCAAATTGTGATAAAATTGAATCATGGGTTACAAATTTGGATTATGATAGCTTTACCAATTTGAATTCAAGAAATAACCCACTTTTGGAAATAATTGGACCATCTATGGAAGGTGAAGATGAATTGGATGAGAAACATGTTGATGAATCAGAAGATGAAGAAGAAGTAGTTGAACATCACAATTTGAACTTGGAGGATGACTACTATGATTCATGGAAGAAGTGGGAAGACTACACTCACTCCAAAATTGCTAATGAAACTTGTGTGCCAATTGATATACAGGACAACATAATCGCCTACTCAAAGGAAGATATTACAACTCCTGTGCAATTTGAGGATGTTTTGGAAGAGATACCATGGATAGTGAACAAAGAATTGGAATTAAATGACAAAGTGGTTGATCTATTGGAAGCAACGAAAGTGATTGATCATGAAGATGAGTTACTTGACATACACTTCGACCAAGAATATTTGAGGGTTGAAAAGGATGGGCATGTTTTTAATTGGGTGCCCAATTTTGGTATGTTTGATGAACAAGTAATCAATGAAGAATATGAAGACCATGAGGTAAAAGAGGAAATTGCAAATCCTCACCAAGTTTTGGTAAATGAAAATGTGAAAAAGGTAAAATCTAAACCTTTATGTCCAAACATCCAAGATTTAGGTGAAGATTTGTATAATTCAAATGATATTTATGATGAAATGCCATTGAAGGTGAATGAAGAACAAGGATTAATTTCTAACCACACCTTTGATAACCTTACTTTAATGAATGAAAAGGAGCTTGATGCACTTAAATTGCTAAATCAAATTCATCAACAATTAATTCTTGAATCTAGGATAAAAATTCTTAATGATCCCCATTTAGTAAATATCCTAGATGCTTGTAAATTGTTGCACAATTTTGATTGGCCTAAGAACATGGAAAATGAATTAGCTTTGAAATTTTTAGAAATAGGCTCTTGCTTACAAAATTTCATTTTGAATAAAGAAAGCCTAGTTCTAAATCATGAATGGGATTATGAAATTTGCACCTTAAAGAATAGACAAGAAAGAATTGAAAATCAACCATTGTCTAATCAATCTGGTAATTTGAATCTCACCTATGAGAATACTAATGGAACTAAATCTAATTGGTGGGGTGAGAGAGGAAAGTTGAAGTTGGTTGCATTGTTTGGTCTAATCTTGTTTTCGTTTGATTCCTTCCACATTCGGCATGTGTATCATATTATATGTCTTTTGGAATGCTCTAATCAGGTTTGGGATCCGGGAAAATGATAATCCAAATTTTTGCATCATCTTGTATTATATTGTATATACTTTTGGTTTTCGTGTTTTGGTTTTGGATTAGATCTCATTTTGGTTTTAAGTTTTGTGTGTTGGTCCTTTGGACATTTTTGGTTTGTTAATTTAGGTCCTTATGAATGTTGACTAAGACTAGGAGAATATGAAACATCGGAATTGTATTGCAGAAAGCTCCACGAATTTCGCAAACACATTAAAGAATATCGTTTGGAACTTGTGATGCATGAAGTTGTCAGTTTTATAAATTATGGCAAAGTAGGTGGTATACTCCATCCGCATTTCAAAAGGAGCAATGCATTCATATCTCATGTACATTCCGCATTGCATATACATTCCATCTCAGTTGCATCTTCATTTCATGTGCAATCATTGAAAAGGTGTCGAATCCTCTTAGGGTTATTACATAACATATATTAAAAGGATCCTAAGGTTGGGAACTGATGCCCGAACTATCTTGAACCAAGCACGTTCTACGCATATTAAAGAGGATCTTGAGCAAAATGGTCAAAACCATACTTGGAAGAAAAGGTGAGGCGAAAGGAGTATTTCGTGTCTGTCCTATTATGCAACATAATCCTTAAAAAAGTGGTTTTTACCACTCCCATAGTGCTTAAAGCCTAAAATCAGAGTAGTAAGGATAGGGTTAAATCCTCATCAAACTTAGGTTGAGGATCCAACTCCCCAAAGCTATGATTTGACCTTCATGAAGTAGTAAGGATAGGGTCTAATTCTCATCTCACTTAGGTTGAGAATCCGATTCCCGATTTTTCTGAATGATTCCCCAAAGCTTCCATTTTGCCCACTCAAGAACTTGAAATTCAAAAGAAAATATTTTTCATTTCTTTATTAATATTGGATTGGAAGGATCGTACTACATGTCCCTTGCAAGGATGGGTAGTCATCCCCAAGGTCCAAGAAATCATAGTAAAGTCAAATCCTGGATTATGGGGTTAATCTCCACCGGGGCTATAGACGCCTGGTTGGCAGTGGAGTATGCTCATGCGTGGCAACATGTCTTGTCTAAAAGCAAGACCACTGACTGCTCAAACGGACAGGCTAGCCTAACAATTTCATCCATAACAGGTTAAATCATTTTGTTCAAGATGAGGTAATGAACTCCGGATCAGAGTAGTAAGGATAGGGTTAAATTCCCATCTCGCTTAGGTTGGGAATCCTATTCCCCAAAGCTCTGATTTCACTTACACTTGCACATGGGTTCAAGATGGTAGTGACACATAACCAACTTTGGGATCTAGTAAATTAATTCAAGTATACATATATTTGGTCCTAAGAGGGTTTGACAGTTTTAATATGTTTGTTCATGATACTAGAAGGTCTAAGCCTTTGCAAAGCAGGTTGTTATATCTCTAGCATATTCATCATACATCAAATCCTGCACAAATCATTCATAGCCTTGCATACGAATCATAAGTGAAACTGACAATGGAATGTTGATCAATTTCAAACGATAGGGAATGAAGCACATTGCACACACCGAGCTGATGCTTAATAATTCTAATGTTTCATGTATTTCTCGTCTAGTTTCATTCTTGGGATATTTGCTAACGCTTGTATTTGAGTCTATGTGTTTTCAAGTTGAGTTCTCACCGAAATGCTCAGGAGCATTTCCCAACAGAGTCGCCATTTGTTGTGGCTGATCCACAACGTACCCCAAAATTGGGGACCCACCTTTTTTGCATGTGTTCCAAGAAGACCGAAGTGGCCCATAGGCTAAAGTTCAAAGAAAGAAAAAGTGGATATGACATGTTATGAAAAAGAAAAAGTGTCGCGATATCGCGACATGTTGCACCATCGTGGCCAAAAAGAAAAAGTGTCGCGATATCGCGACATGTTGCACCATCGCGGCCAAAAAGAAAAAGTGTCACGATATCGCGACATGTTGCTCCATCGCAGACCAAAAAGAAAAAGTGTCGCGATATCGCGACATGTTGCACCATCGCGGCAAAAAAAAAGTTAGAAAAAGTGTCGCGATATCGCGACATGTTGCTCCATCGCGGCCAAAAAAAAAGTGTCACGATATCGCGACATGTTGCTCCATCGTGGCTAAAACAAAAAAGTGTCGCGATATCGCGACATGTTGCAAAGTGTCGCGATATCGCGACATGTTGCAAAAAGAAAAAGTGTCGCGATATCGCGACATGTTGCATTTTCAGAAAGCAAAGAAAGAAAGAAAAGTGTCGCGATATCGCGACATGTTGCATTTTCGCGGCAAAGAAAAAGTGTCGCGATATCGCGACATGTTGCATTTTTAAAAAAAGTGTCGCGATATCGCGACATGTTGCATTTTCGCGATCAAAGCAAAGAAAAAAGGAAAGAAGAAGAAGAAGTGTCGCGATATCGCGACATGTTGCATTTTAGCGGCCAAAAGAAGGAAAAGTGTCGCGATATCGCGACATGTTCCATTTTCGCGATTCAAAGCAACAAAGGAGAGCAAGGAGGCAAAAGTGTCGCGATATCGCGACATGTTCCATTTTCGCCAAGGTAACGGACCTGCATAGTGACGTGGACATAAGGACAAAATCTAGTGAATAAGACAAGCGTTACATAAGGAATCTTTAATGATTTGAAATCATTTAAGATGGTCGTTACACACGGAGGGAAACGGACGCAAGCCCATGTGGAGAAATCGTAGCGAAGGGCCACAAAATGGAAAGCAAAGCACACGCATACAGGGAAGGTGAAATGAACAGTCAAGGAAGGTGAAACGAACAGCCATCGGCAAATGAAACGAACCGTCAGGGAAGGAGAAACAATGTTTTCACAAGTTTAAATACGCCATTCAAAGAGGCCGAGAGGGGGGAAAACTGGAAGTAGCGATTGAAGGAAGGCCTTGGACCTAGTTGGGTTTTTCTTCGGTTTTTTCTTCTTCATGGACATGGGTTGGAAATTGCGGTGAGCAGAGTTGCAGACTTGAAGGCGATGAGGCCATTCTGGGCCTGTTTGAGTCGTTTTTCTTCCATGGACTGGTTTGGGAAAACCAAAAATTCTGCTATTGTAAAATGACACATTTTTAATGCATAAGTGTTCAAAAATTTGCATCTTGTGGGCAAGAAAGAAGGAGATTTTCTTTGCATGCTATGGATTTAATGTTTATTCTTTCATCTTTTCAGATTTCGAATTTATAGATAATGTTAATGCCATTTCTTTGGGTTACATTAGGCGAATATTTGAAATCTGAATTTTATTTCGTACCCTAGGAACCAGACACTTAGCCTATCGGGATTGTGCTTGTTTTGCAGGTCCAATAGGTTAGGTTGCATGCATGGAGACCTCACATCTTCGGTTTTGTCGAAATAGGATAGCATCATACTGAATGCATTTTATTTTCAGTTTTTGCATTTCATTTTCATTTTTCTGCATTTTATATTTTTCCAGAAGTTTTAACTTTTCAAGGCATTAAAATAAACATTTAAAAATATCAAAATCCAAAAAAACAATGAACAATCACTAAAGTTTCATGATGAAATAAACCAACATTGCCCCTTGTTTACAGTTACTTGCAATCACTAAGGTGTTCCAAGCATTCAAATTGAATATCTTATATTTGAGATTACTAATACACATATGCAAATGCTAATACAACGGAGACCTTGGAGAAGTTGTTTGTTTAACTTCTTTGCAAGAGGGGATTTGGAACCCAAATCCTAAAGGAGAGTGTACTTTCACAACTGGGTGAAAATACCACTCAACACTAAGGAATAAGTTTCCAAATCTATAAAAGTTTAATGGGTAATATATGAATTAGATGCTATGGATTCTGAAGGAGAAGCAGGGAGAATTTTAACATGTTGGAATCCTATTAGAACCTCCTATGCAACCATTCATAAAACTAGGTACTGGATAACCTCATTAGTCACATGCTAATTTGCAGATATTTGTTTTATCCTTATCAATGTCTATGGACCTACAAATAAGATAGGCAGATTAGAAGTATGTGGTGGTATTAAAGCCTTTATGAGAAGTAAAGACCAAGAAACCCAATTCATGATCATAGAAGATTTTAATGCCATAACCAAGCTAGATGAAAATTTGAGGCAATTAGGAAAATAACCCAAAGTATGAGAGATTTCTCAACTTTTATTCAAAACAATAATCTATGGGAGGTTTATTTTAAAGAGTACAACTATACATGGATCAACAATAGGAGAGGCCAGAACCTAATAGCAAAAAAAATAGACAAATGCATACTCTCAAATCATTGGCTAGATGAAGGGACTTGTGCTAAAATTAATACCTTGATAAGGATTGGTTTAGAAAACTAGCCAATAAGAGTTAAAATAATGGTAAGTGAATTCAAAAAATATCATATTTTAAATATGAGCATATGTGGGAAGACCATCCTTAATTTATTTATATGATAGTGCAAATGTGGAATTCTTAAGGAAACGATGGATTGTATACTCTTCCCAAACAAATTAAATCAATCACATCTAGATTAAAATAACGAAACAAGAACACTTTTAAAAATATTTTTAAGAAGAAATAACTAAAAGAGAAACTTTGAAATTCCAAAAAGGTGAGCATAATAATCCAAGCTCGGAGAAAAGGGTGTTGCTTAGCAAATATCATAATCTCTTAAGGAAGAGTTGTGTACATTTAAAATCGCGACAGACTTGGTTAAAATGAAATAAAAATACAAATTTGTTTCATAGGATGGTAATAGAATAGAGATCAACATCCAAAATTAGTAGAATTAAATCAGTAGAAAGAGTTTGGATTGAAGACCAAAGAAAATCAGGAGGTAAGGTTATTTTACTAGAATATTCTAGGATAAAAGGAGTTTGAAGTTCTTAATGATAAACTACTACAAGAAATACCTTTAGTTATAATATATGAAGACAATAGGAAACTAATAGAGCCTATTACTCTAGAAGAAGTTCATTTAGCTTTTTTCTCTTTCAATAAGGATAAATCCCTAGGTCCATATGGACTCCCTATAGCATTCTATAAGCTTGGGATATAATAAAGGATTATTTATTGGTGGTAATGGAACAGTCTAGGGTAGAATAGTACACACCTTATAAAATAAATATATATCTTACCCTAATTCCAAAAAATAAGGATGCAAAATTGTTTGATTCATTTAGGCCCATAAGCCTATGTAATATGGCATATAAGATAATCTCCAAAGTGATGGAAAATTGGTTAAGACCATTGTTAGAAAAAATTATTTCAAAAAAGCAAGGAGTATTTGTGAAAGGGAGAAAAATTATGAATGGGATCATAGTAGTTCATGAAGTTTTGCATTCAGTAGCTTCAAGAAAAGAGAGAACAATGATCTTAAAACTTTATATTAGTAAAGCCTCTTAAAGGGTTAAATGGGATTTCTCATTTACAATTTTAGAAAAGTTTGTATTTGGGAAGAATTGGGTCAAATGGATTAAAGCTTTTGTCCTTATAGTATCATATTTAGTGTTGTTCAATGGGCTAGTAACAAAATCTTTTAAAGCTAAGAGAGGTCTTAGATAGGGAGATCCTCTATCACCATATATGCTTATTATTATGGAAAAGGTATTGGATAAGAACTTGAAGAAGGATAACAAAGATGGGCTAAAAAGTGAACTTAAGGCTAGTAATAGCATCAACAACATCACCCATCAATAGTTTGTAGATGATACAACCCTTTTTAGGAGGGCAAGGATAAACAAGGCCAAAGCTTTGAATAACTTATTAAAGGAATATGAAAGAGTGTCAAGGCAAAATTTTAATAGGACAAAATCCAAATTTTACTTCCTAAACACTCCAACTAAAATCATAGTAGGGATATGCATGTTACTTCAAATGGAGGTAAATTTGTTAGCAAATTATCTAGGGATGCCCTTATTTGAAGGGAGAATGAGGATAGAATTGTGGAATCCAGTTACAAGTAAAGTGTAGAATAAAGTACTGATATGAAAAGGTAGATGGTTATCATTAGCAGGAAGAGTGCAACTAATTAAATCAGTCTTGTAGGCTATTCCAACATATTATATGTCCTTGTATACTATACCAAAATCGATAGAAAAAAGTTTAATCTATATTATGTGATCATTTTTGTGGTTAGGATTATGTGATAAAATGAAATTTCCTTTGATGAAATGAAGCAAGGTGTGTGATGATAAAACTAAGGGAGGTCTCTATTTAAGATTTCTTATGGATTCAAACTTAGCTCTAAGGGGAAAAGTAATTTGGAGGTTGTATAAAAAGAATCAAACACAATGGGCAAGAATTATTCTAAGTAAATACATTGAGCTCAATGACCCAAGCTTAATATGTTTTGTATTCTCACTACCAGATGGTTGTGCACTATGGAATGATTTAAAAAAATCAATTAATATAATAATTAAAGGTCTAATATGGATGATGGGAACTAGAGAAAAAAAATCTATTTAGATGGATACTTGGTGTTATACAAAACCATTCAATCTAGATCTAATTTTGAAACCATGGGTGAGATTACTTCAAGACAAATATAGTGATAGGGTTTCAAACGGAAGGTGTCGCTCATATTTTCCTTTGTCTGTGTCTTCTCCCAGTAGATTTTATGCTCATTGGTATTTCCTGGCTGCAAAATCTTTGTCATTGCTACTGCTTCATAGCCCCGCCACTGAGAACATGACAATCCATCCGCCAGAGAGAACCCAATGACATGTGGCAATTTCGATGGACAAAATCATGGAAGAAGCCATCCGCCATAGAGAACCCAATGACTGATCGCTTCATATTGTCTATGAGCTATGGAAGAATGCCATGAAGCTCCATGTATAGACAAACACGCAGCACTATTCCTATTTTTCCACTTGGCTGCCACCCAACGCCTTTATCCACAAAAATCTCAGCTAGTTTATAAACAGATTTAATTCTCATCTTAATTGAGTTTAGAGTTTAATGTATAATGTTTATTAATAAAATTTAGGGTCAGTCCTTCAAATCTTAACATAATAACCCAAGAGACCATTCATTTGGTCATCAATATAATTAGACTTCTTCTTTAGTATGATTAGTTTTGACATTTATATGTCGTTCGTATTGTGTGTTTTATACTTTATTTTTTGAGGTAATGTGTTAATTCCATTTGTTTCTAGAGAGTGATATTAAATTTGGCATAATATCAAAGTGGACATGAATCTTCATTAATCAATTCAGTAACTAAGCTATAACAATCTTCTAACAATTTTATATATATATGGTAATTATGTAACAATTTTCTACCAACAAATTCCCTTGCCTCTCTTAGCATTTAATCCACTTGACTAATTACTCTAATGGATTCCTTTAGAAATATCATAGTCAATGGATTAATTTTTCTAAGGTTATTTGGAAACACTTGTTTTTCATAAAAAAAAAATTAATTTCTACTTTGTTGCCTTCGATTTTTTGGCACTAGTTTGATACAAATAAGAGAGTTGTTGTATATAGTGGTTTCAAAGCAAATATGGAGTTGAACATCTTCAACTACCCCTAGTTGGCAAAAAAGTATTTTGCTAACTTTTGGACATAGTAAGGTTTTCTAAGCCTCTAGACAAAGTTGAAGTGATCCAACATTTTTTTTTTTTTGTTATGTTGACTTGAAGATATAAGTTGATTGGTTATGTCTTAAAATGAGTTTGATAGAAAAAAATCATTAGCATTTCTAGACTTTTTTGTGAAAATTGGAGGTTATCAGCGTATCTTTCTTCGTGATTTTACCTCCAAGAACTTTGTTTTTGTGTTTATTGATTTTGCTTCTATTTTTTAAATTTAAAATTTAAATGAAAGAATATTCAATATTCTCTATCATGCAGCAAAAACAATTATGGCAAATTTGTTACACTTAGAACATTTTTTTATCATAGGGTAAACAGAAGGAGGACACATTGGAATTCATAGCACAATGGTATTTCATCCTTTACAGTTGGTGCGAGGGGATGTGTTTAACTCTCCTTATGATGATCTAGGCTATTTTCATTGGTCAACCCACCTGGAAAATGTTTGAAGTGTTGAAAAGAATACCTTTTTTACCAAGAAGATAGGACTTGCAAATGTGTTGACTTTGTTGGCTATTGTGTGGGGCTCAAGTCAACTCCATATCATTGGTCACAAGTTCAAGGCTCACACAGCTTATCCCTCAGTGATATGAAGCTCAAGCTTTGTAATACTTGCTTGGCTTTGATCATCCATAAAGGGCCACTTTGACCTTTGTTGGCAGCTCTATGGATGCCTTGGCTAGGGGGATTTGCAATGGATCATGGTGGCTCAAGGATCAGTGATATAATTCTCTCTTAGACCTTTTTGTTTGTGTAAAGCATCTTGTTGTTTGGAATATGGATATTGTGGTATTATTAGACAATGTGGCACTCCAACATGGAAGTTTAAATTAGAACACTTATAAAAATAAGACACGTCAACCCATTTTGATAAAATTACCTAATCAATAAGCACGTCAGCACATAACTAGATCTTTTCTACCTCCTTAAATAATGACATGTGGTAGCAAACAACTTATTGAAGGTATAATTAAATTTTTGGCAAAGGTTTGACCAATTTTTTAATATATTTTGAAGTGAACTTCTAGAGGTCATAACTTCTACATATGGAAGTGTTTTTTAACTTTTTTCAAACTACATAATTTTTCAAGTCCTTTGCTATGGTAGTATTAGTTTTTATCCAAGATGCACACAAAAGACTCAATACCATGGATCCTACATCATGTGAGATTTTATATAGACATGTAGTTCATTAAGCCACCTCTACTTCTTCAAGGGCAACTAGACATATGGTAAAACATTACCACCTCTTAAAAATTATGAATCACAACATCGTGGAGCAAGAATTATTATTGATCGTAATTCCTCCTTATAGATTGTGGGTAGTGGTGATGTCACTCTTGGTTCCTCATCATTTGATGAAGTCCCCCATGTACCAGATATGGGTCCTAATCATCTCTCTATTTATTGTATTACACTAACAAAAAGATGGAATTTTGGCCAAACAGATGGTTGATCAAGGATATGGATCATGACATCAAAGTAGTTACCTATGTATATTGTGATGAAGTAGATCAAATATACAAACTTGGTATGCCATTCTATTCTTCATCTTCCATCATCTTCTTCAAAATAAGGATTTATGGTTATGGTTGCTTATTTAAATGAATTAAAACTTATGGCATTATAGATTTGGGCATATTAGATTATGGGTCCTTGAGACATATGAGTTGCCTCTAAATTGTTGAAGGAATTCCTTCTATTACATCTCCTAGTGGCTTTTGTGAGCGGTGTGTTTTGGAAAAGTATCATCAAAAGCCTTTAGAAAGGAAAAATTGGTCATGCATCTAAACCATTAGAACTTATTCATAGTGATATTTATGGACCATTGGGATTTCATTCCCTTTCTAGTAATAGGTACTTTCTTATCTTTATTGATGAATTTCCATATATGTATGTATCTATACTATTCACTCTTGGGGAGAAGCCTTTGAGAAAATCAAACTTTTCAAGGCTCTTGTAGAAAACAACTTGACAAGAAAATCAAGTGTTTGTAGACAGATAGTAGAGGTAAGTTTGTTTGTCATGCTTTTGTTGATTTCTTAGCTTATAATGTGATTATTTTCATAGGATTGTCTACTATAATTAAAAATAGAATGGTATGGTTGAAAGGAAAAACAAGGTGATTGTAAATGGCCACATGCATGATACATGCCAAAAATATAAAAATTTAACTTTGGGGAGAGGCATTTACTTGTATATTCCATATCATTAATAGAATTTTGACTCGAGCAATTCTAGGCATGATACTGCTTAAGAGATTGATATAAGATAAACCTAATATTTCTAGTTTATATGCTTGGCACATATTTCCAAAGAGAAATATTGATAAGAATAGTCATAGATCTATTTTTGTGGGCTACTTAAGTTTGTTATGGCATATAGTCTCTATGATCCTATCAAGAGGAAAATTATTATTGATGAGATGTAATTTGTCTTGAAATTATCCCTCCCACCCCTTAAGGTCCCCTTCCTCATATTTTGGTATGTGATGTCTTTTGTATTGAGGTTTCTCCTTCCCTCCTAAGACTTCCAATATTCCTTCTATAGAGGTTCTTGTTGGTTCTATCCTGACTACTCAATCCATCAATGAGACTCCACTAGTGGATTCTATTGACTCTGACCCTCCTACTTTGTCATTTTCATCTGCAATTATGTTAGATATGGATCCTCTTCCCAATAAGATGTATCCTCTTATGCACTTGACATCACTATTAGATCTTGGATTTGATGATGAGCTTTTGATAAATTCTTTAGATGCTTCCTCATATGATGTTGCATATAGGATGTACCTCAACCTCCCATGGAGCACTTGATGCACAAATTGGCACCCTTCTTTAGAATGCTCATTCCATTATATCTCATAAACATCATTGGAAGGCCTCCTTTCAATATTTAATCTCAAAGGTGGACCATTTTGAAGATATTATCCCTTTTAGGCAAAGGGACATCTAGAATGGGAGGATACCATGTTGATAGAGTATGAGTTACTAATGTAAAATTAGACTTAGAAAATTGTACCTCTTTTAGTAGGGAAGAACCGTATTACTATAAATTATTCTTTAAGACCAAGTACATATCTAATGGATAGGTGGAGAAGCACAAGGTATGCCTTGTAGCTAAATACTTATTTCAAAAGGAATGCATTGACTATTTAGAGACATTTGCTCTTGTTGCACGGATGAACTCTATACAGATGATTCTCTATTGTAGTTTTATATGGATGACAAGTACATCAAATGGACTTGAAAAGTGTCTTTCTTCATAGGAAGCTCCAAGAGAATATTTGCATGCACTAGTAGCCTAGTTTTGAGCTTGATGGGCTCACTCAATTAGTTTATTACTTGAAGAAGTCCTTGTATGGGATTAAAAAAAAACCCCTTGAATGATATGGGAAGATTAATTCCTTCTTTCTCAATTGTGAATTTAGGTAGTGTGATGTGGAGCATGATATCTATATTAAGTATCAATATGATAAAGTATTGGTGATCGCATGGTATATTGATGATCTTTTCATCACAAGAAGCTCATCAATGCTCACCCAAGAGGTGAAGTCATGAATTCATGATAGTTTTGAGATGATAGATTTGAGTCTCAATTATTTCAAGGGATTCAAATCGATCAGACACCCTCTAGGATCACTCTCTTAGCTAAGTGTGCTTTGGATCTTCTTAAACAGTTCAATATGGAAGAGTGCAAGCTTGCCTAGAGTCCATTTGCTTCTAGCTTAAATTTTTGAGCATGTACTACTCTTTTGATAAATATATTTTTTATTAGTCATTGGTTGGGGGTCTTCTCTATCTCACCCACTCTTGGTTTAGGATTACCTTTATCATTAGTTACTATTATAGGTATATGTGGACACCTATTGAGTCATTGGATAACAACCAAGTGGATTCTTTGGTATATCAAATGTACATATCATATAGGTGTTCACTATTTAATTGAGACAACTTCAATAATGATAGAATTCTCTTATACGGATTGGGTTGAAGATATTGACAAGTGACACCAGCATTGGAATTATCTTCTATCTTGGTTTTAGACTAGTTTTGTGGTGTTGTAGATGACATTTCCTCATCTACCATCTCTCAATATTCCACAAAAATTGAATATTATGTTGCCAATAATTCTAGAGCACTTAGATACTCCTCAAACACCTTTAATGGATGTTCATTGTTCTCAAGCACTTGGGTATTCCTTAGTAGATTTTAGTTACCCTTGATTGTGATAATTAAAGGTTTATCAAGCTCATTTCCAATACAATATTCCATCAACATACTAAGAACATAGAGGTTTGGATGCATTATGTTTAATGGATTCATGCTCATGGGATGCTTGATCTAATCCTTTCAAGGAACAAAGAGCAAATATCCTCACCAAGATCATGCCCAAGGTTCCTTTTGTGTTATTGTGAGAGCATCATGGAGTCAAAGAGTGTCCTTTAAGAGAGGATAGCCAAGATCTCTCTTTATGTCCCTACTTCAGCTTAGGGGGATGTTGAAGTAAATGTGCTAGTAATTTAATCTTCACTTTATGCCATAACCAACCCTTTTTTAATGTAATATTTAGTAATGAACTTATATATCCTTATAGGCCCTTTCCACCTTGTAAATGTGAGTTCGATATACTATGTTTATTAATAACATTTAAGGTTGATTATTTAAACCTTGACCTAAGGTCACATGTAATTAGGGTATTTACACCACATAAAACCATTCTTTTGGTCATAAGTGTAATTTCAATTCTTCTTCTTCAGTGCAATCATTCTCAACATCCATGGACATCCTTCATACTATGTGCTCTCTGCTTTCTTCTTCCATGTATGTGAGTCAAGCGTTGATGAGCATATTGAACTATGTGGATTGCTACATAGTCAATTTTCATCCTTCAAAAAGTAAATGTAAGAAAAGTGTTTGTCGAAACCTTAAAGTTTTTCGATATCAAAACCTATGCTCAAGATATTGGATCAAGTATGGATTTTTATCAATGATGGGTGTCTATTGACTTTGTTTGGTTTTAAAAAGTAATGCTAAATTTGACATTAATTTGAGTCTCAATTCAAATATATAGTAATGAACTTATATATCCTTATAGGCCCTTTCCATCTTGTGAAGGTGAGTTCAATATACTATGTTTATTAATAATATTTAAGGTTGATTATTTAAACCTTGACCTAAGGTCACATGTAATTAGGGTATTTACACCACATAAAATCATTCTTTTGGTCATAAGTGTAATTTCAATTCTTCTTCTTCAGTGCAATCATTCTCAACATCCATGGACATCCTTCATACTATGTGCTCTCTGATTTCTTCTTCCATGTATGTGATTCAAGCGTTGATGAGCATATTGAGCTATGTGGATTGCTACATAGTCAATTTTCATCCTTCAAAAAATACATGTAAGAAAAGTGTTTTTCGAAACCTTAGAGTTTTTCGATATCAAAACCTATGCTCAAGATATTGGATCAAGTATGGATTTTGATCAATGATGGGTGTCTATTGACTTTGTTTGGTTTTAAAAAGTAATGCTAAATTTGACATTAATTTGAGTCTCAATTCATTTATCATACTAAGATTAAGTTATCCCAAACTTAATTAGACTTAAATTTAGGGCCTACATTTTATTGGTTAGTTAACAACCAACTTTTTCGATTTAGAATTGAGTAGTTATTAATAAAAAAAGAAACACGGTGAAGCAGTACTCTAAAAATGTAAACTAGCTTTTGATTCACTAGATCATAGATGTGCAAGTGAAGAGCATAATACCAATAGCAAAAACATTTTAGAAAATAGAAGGAAGAAAAAAAAGGGATTAAAAACTTAAAGAAAGAGATGAGTTACGAAAGGAACATAATATATTTGATTGAATTTGTATTCTAAAAAAAAATAAGTGATATATCTACAAAACTTTGAATGTTTTTCGACCTACAGATCTCACCAGCGGAGTGAGCTTCGAAGAGGTACAACCTCTCTTTATAAAGACCTAACTCTAGGGGGAGTTGAAGAGTAATGCATGTGGGATAAAAACACCCAAACATTGTTACAAATCGCAGGTTTATAGACCAAGATCGTGAAAATAAGAGAAGTCCCAGTCTCAACCCCAAAAAAAAACACCCACCCAAAAAAGATAAGAAATGCATTAAAAAATATGAAAATACAAGGTGGGAAATAGAGTCCCTCAAACAATTTTATTTTTAAAAAGATAATATAGAAGAGGTTTGTTAAGTTCGAGGTGTAGACCAATTGGTTCGACCAAACCCCGTAAGGGGGCAGAGGTCCAAGGTTCAAATCTCGGGCCTTGCCAAACTGAACGCTTGTCCTTTTCCTGGTGCTTTTAGCAGCGTAAAAGGTTTTAAAATTATTGTGGCATGGTGGTTATAGGGGCGGACAGCGCGAAGATCTGTGTGGCAGCTTCCGGGGCGGACAACGCAGAATACTGTGGCGACCATAAAAAACCGGTCAGCCTGCCCGAATTCATGGTGGCTACCGATTCCACCATGTTAAAAAATAAATAAAAAATATCGAAGAGGTTTTTGGTTCCTCCAGAAAATTATGCCTCGAGTAATGTGTTTGAGCTCTCTATATTTTCTCCATTTTTCAAACATTGGAGAAATAATATTTGTGTTGATTCGAAGATCTCTGACATAACTACAGTTGTCCAGTTTCAAAATAATAGGAACTATTTTTATTTTGGTTCCATATCTGCATGTTGCTCACTCCAAAACTCTAGCCAAAAGTGAAGGCCTACCATCAAATTTAACTTTCTCAAACAAAGGTAGGAGAAAATTAATTTGATATCCCCTAACTTTGATTTTGTTAAAAAAACAGAAATAAATCCATCCCTGGAGCTTTCTCTAACTAGAAACATATTGAGTTCACTCATGATAAAGGCCTTTTGTTGATGAACTATATGATGGGAGGAAGTAAGGATGTATTGATAGGCGTGCATCAACTTTTGAAACAATTTGGTGCAGAGAATTCCAATCTGAGCAAAATCAGGCCCCTTAATACACACAGTATCTAGAAGTGTTACTTCATAATCATAAACAAAGGAAGTAATTTTAATATTGTCATAGAAGGAACCATAGGTAACAAAAAAATCAATAAGATCCTCCTTAGGGCCATGCCAAACTCCAATGGCATCATCAATGTATCTTTTATAAAAATAAAATATTTTCCACAACATTATTAAATATGTGTTTCTCTAGATGACAGAGAAATAAACAAGCATAAACCATGACAAAATTACTTTTCATGGTTGTTCCTCTTATATGCCTGTATATTTTCCCTTTGAATTCCAAGTACTGTTGTGTTAACACTATCTTTGCAAGCCTTACCACAAAGTTTGTCTTGGCCAGATCAAATTTGTTTCTTCAAAAAATGATGGAGGGCTACCAATCCTTAAGAGGTGGGGATGTTGGGATAGAGGCTCTCAACATCAAAAGAGAAAAGAATGATGTCCTAAGGAAAAGTATAGTCATGTAAATCTTTAATTAAAGATATGGAATCCAATTGATGATTTTTTTGCTTCAACAAAATTGGTAGGAGCATATGATGAAGTTATTTGGAGGCAGGTTCGAGCATGAAACCATAGTAGGAACATATGGATCGACCAGAAAGCGTTGATGAGCATAGTGAACTATGTGGATTGTTACATAGTTAGTTTTCATCCTTCAAAAAGTACATGTAAGAACAGCATTTGTCGATAAAAGATCAACCTTAGAGTCTTTCGATATCAAAAACTATGCTCGAGATCTTGGATCAAGTATGGATTTTGATCAATGATGGGTGTCTATTGATTTTGTTTGGTTCTGGAAAATTTGACATTAAAAACATGACATTAATTTGAGTCTCAATCCATTTATCATACTAAGCTTAAGTTATCCCAAACTTAATTAGACTTAACTTTAGCACCTACATTTTATTAGTTACTTAACAACCAACTTTTTCGATTTAGACTTGAATAGTTATTTTATCACTCTTGGTATGATACCCCTCTGTGTACATAATATATTCAATTTCAAATATGTAAGAGACCAATATATTAACTAGTAAACTTTTTATGCAACTCTTCATTAATGACTAAATCAAACATCTTCCCAAAAAAAATATAATTATACATGATGATATGTTGCATCCCCTGCATTCATGACCTCTACTTGTTTCAAGAAATCTTGAAGATACTACTATCATCTTTTATTTAAATTCAAATGCAACTTGAATAGTAACCCTCATGTTTCTACCTTAGTGATGAAACTAATATTTATTTTGTCATTATAGAGTACTCTTCTTACAAACTTGAAATAGGTATTTGCTTTTATGACCACTATGGAGTTTGTAAATACGAATGGCAATGCTCTCAAATGCAACTTGACTAGTGACCCTCATGTTTCTTTTATTTTTTCAATGTTGAAAGAGATATTTGTTGACTAATGATATTTATGTTTCTACTATCTTTTCTATGTTGAAGAAGCATTTGGCTTCACTCTCCTTCAATGTATAAAGAGATGTGTTTTTGCTATCCTTTTAGAGCTTGTGAGATATGACCGTCAATTTCTACCTCAACCTCCCATAAATTGTTCTTTACTCTTCATTCAGAGCCCTTTATTATAGGCCACAAACCAGTAATTTTTTAAAACCAACATAGATCTCTTCCTATTCTCATTTGCAAAAGTATGTTTATGCTACCCTTAGAGAGTTTGTGAGATATAGATGTTGAGGGTTCTATTTCAACCTTTCATGATTGACAGTTCTTTGATTTTTCTTTAAAGCCCTTTATGATGTCATTAACCAATATTTTTAAGATCCAAAGTAGATCTCTTCCTATCCTCCTTTAAAAGAAAAGAAAAAAGTAAATGCATTGGTTTAAATTCAAATAAATTGTGAATTTTATATTAAAAATATAATATTGTGAATATTTTAAGGTTTAGAATTGAAAAACTTCCATCAACCTACTTGGGTATTCCTTTGTCTGATAAAGAAAATAAAAATGAGCTTTGGATCTCTTTTTTGGATAGAATGAAAGCTTGTTTGGCAGGTTGGAAAGGTAAGTTCTTTTACATGGCAGGAAGGCTACAACTCATAAAAACTACTTTGCAATCCATTCCTATTTATATGATGTCACTTTCAATACTGCCATTAGGTATTGCATCAAAAATTGATAAAATTCAAAGACTTTCTTTGGAAAGGTTGTGAGGAAAATATTAGGTTTCCTCTTTGTAAGTGGGATAGGGTTTGCAAAGGAAAAAATATTGGAGGAGCAGCCTTGCGAAATTGCAAACTTACAAATATGGCATTAGGAGCAAAGCTTGGGTGGAGATTATTCAAAGATCAAGGAAATAATTAGGTAAAAATATATAGGTTCTTTTGATGCAATGAAATTGTTTAGGAAAAAAACTCTACCCAAAGGATCGCCCACATGGAACTTCATAAAGAAACACATTAGATGATCAATCAATGAGGGGAGATATGCAAATTTTTGGTCTGATGTTTGATTGAAGCCTTATCCTCTTATCTCTGACTCAAGATGGAAACCATTGGATCAAGCGTGCCTAGCCTGTAAAGGTCCAAAGGTCAAAGATTATATTATTATGAGCAAAAAATCCAAATCATGGATTTTTTTAATAACCTGGTTGAAGGAGAGGAACTCAAACAAATTGCAGATGAACTTGAAAAAATGCTTCAAGAGTTTTATTTGCCGACTTTTACACGAAAGGATGAGTTGGTTTGGAGTTTATCAAAGGATGGTGGATACTCGGTCAAGTTGGGATATGAGGATTTAGAACAATCAAAAATTTCTTCTCCCAAAGATTTTCCTTGGAAGAACGTATGATCATTAGAGGCTCTCCCTAGGGCCTCAACATTTCCTTGGTTAGCAGTTCAAAGTAAGATTCTTACAGGAGAGAGTCTATAAAAAGAAAAGGATATTATGGACCCTTTAGATGTGCCTTGTGTGAGGATTTAGAAATGTCAAACCATTTACTTTTTCATTGTCCATTTGCTCACACCATTTGGAGTTATTTTTTCTTTAAATATGAAATATTGGGTAGCTCCATCAACATTGAAAGAGTTGATAAAATGTTGGATAAATTATTTCAAAGCTAAAGTATTTTGTATTCTTTGGAGGATTGGCCCTGACATTATTTGTTGGAATTTATGGCTTGAAAGGAATAGTAGATTTTTTAAAAATAAATATCAAAAGAATGCCCAAGTTTGGAATCATATTAGTGCCTCTCTTGCAGAATGTCTATAAAATATGGTGCTCAACGGAATTAAAACAAATTATCTACTTCGATCTATGATAAAATGGAAATGTCTAAAAATTGGGTTTATCAAAATTAATTTTGATGATGCTTCTAAAAGAAATCCAGGAAAAGCTGGTGTAGGTGGTGTTTTTAAAAATAGTGAAGGAAAAATTCTCCTCACTTACTTAGAATCATATAGAAATTCAACTAACAACTATGCAGAGATTAGAGCACTTCTTACAGAGATTAAAATTGCAGCAGAAAAATGATGGAAATATATTTCAATTGAAGGCAACCCACAAACTATCATCAATGCTATTAACAAAAATGGATGTGGAGATTGAAGAAAAATTAATATTATTTCTAAGGTTCATCATCTTTTACTAGAGGCAATCTCCTGGCAATGTGAGCATATTTATAGAGAAGGAAATTGAGTAACAAATAAAATAGCAAATTATGGTGTTGATCTTCATCACAGTGAAATTCAAATTTTAGAAGGCAAATGGCCAAGTGAGATTTTATGTTTTAATCAAAATGATGTCAAGGAGCTGATTGCGGAAACATAGCACACTTCGAGGAAGTTGAAGAATATATTTAAGAGAGAAGAAATGAAAAAATTGTGATAAAAATGCATGTTGCAGCAAATGTAATATTTTGATATTTTTATGGGAGTGGCCCCCAATAGAAGCCAAATATAACCATTTAAAAAAATACAAAAGAGGCAACTCATCAAGGCTTTATGGAACAATTAAAAGGTGGAATAATATGGTTTGAGAAACACCAAATAACATGATCAAAGATCAATACAAGTGAGGTCATTTCAATCCCATATGATCAAATGAAAAACAATATAAGAGTGGCAAATGGAAAGGCAACAATTAACTTCACCAAGCTAATGATGCGTAAGGATGACATAGAACATAGGATTTTAGGCTCCCGAGGATCATTTATCGAGGGTTGATAGCCCCTATATAATCTTTATAACATCCGTTAGTGATGTACGAGAAAAGAGCATTTTGCTTTCACCTTGCTAGAGGAAGCTAATAATGGGCTTGTTGGAGTGCTTGTCAGCATGTATATTCTGCTCTTCCATTTACAAACCTCTAATGTGCACGAGTGCAGAGCAATGGCATAAGGAAAAGTTGGTGTAGTAGTGGAAGACAGACTGAATTGTATACCACGCATCTTATAAAGGAAGATAGTCAAGTGAAGTCTGAAGGTGTGTGGGTTATCTATCATATGGCGAAGTGGGAGGTTGAGTGGTTGTGCATTGTGATCAAGTGTCCTTAGTTTTACCTCTACAAGATCATGCAATAGAGGAATGTGAATTGGGTATGTTGAGAAGAAAGGAAAAGAGTGAATTCTCAACCATGGAGTCAATGGTATCAAAGTTGAAGTGGAACAAAATTTTATCATAGTAATATGCCACTAGAAACGATAACTTGTAGAATAAGAGCAACACAATGAACCAGTCAGAAAGGAAGAAAGCCAACTACCCCACACATGCTATGAATCAATTCTAATAGGGTTAAGAAATCCCTCAATACCATACACTAGGACTTATACCTCTAAACCTACTACCTTATTGGCAAAAAGTTTGACAAGTGATGGGGCTCATCACCACTCAAGTTCCAAAATCAGATCAATGTGAGCTTATTAATGCATGCATACAATGGAGAACAAGAAAAGACAGATTCACCAGGTCATTTAAGAAAGTATGCAAAATATGAACAAATGAATATAGCTCAAAGACTTGTCCAAAGTCTCCATTGATGGTTCATATTGTCAAATGCTTCCGAGGTGGATATGTAATGATAAGGTGGAAAGAAATATTAATTCCTAGCTAAACAATAAGGCCAATTTGGGGATGTCAGTTCACCATGAACAAGGAACACAAGGTGGAGGGGTGGAGGGCATAGGCATGCTTGCAAAGAATATTATGCTCAAATAAAACTAGAACACATCATGAACATATACAAAGAATGTACTCAACCCTTGACAAAGAAAAATATCACCAAAATAAAAAATGAACGCCAAGAAATAGTTATCAAAGCAATTACAAAGGCAAATTGGAAAGTTATAAAAAGAAACAATTGCTAAGATGCATGCATGAAATGGGATACCTCTTTGGGCATTATCCAATTTCTACCTTGTGAGTTGGTTAATTTTTTAACTCGACCTGTATTTTTATTTAAAAGGATGGTATCTATATTTTCTTCATGGTCGTAATGTATCATGGACATCTAAACCTTATCAACAGTTTGGTTGAAAGGTACACATCTGGTTTTACAGGAACTGTCCTGAAAGGGAATATCAGCTTATATTGTACTTCTCATGTCTTGATTAGTGAAAAAAAATTGTCTCGCCGTCATGCTTCAATTAGTACAATTTTTACATATCCAAATAAAAGGTTAAAGAAAAGGGGTTATAACAATACAACACAATTATAATTTTTTCAAATTTTAAATAAAATAGATTAGAAAATACATTAAATCCAAAACCAGGTTTTTTTAGTAATACCTTTCTATATAATACTCATAATTCATTTCAAGAATCTAAAATAACCATCATCATTCAATGCCACCATGCACCACCTCCACGAAGTATAGATCCACACTACTGGAACTCAAGGCTGCCAAATTAAAAAGTATAAGAACATTCCATCCCCTTATTTCATGTATATATAGTGAAAATTCAAGGATCACTGACAAGAAAAATTTTAAAAGAACGATTCATAATATAAAATTTATTTTTTTTTTTAAATTCTATCCCTCGTTACGTGCACAAGGTCAAAGCGAACCAGGTCAATAAGACCATAGAAATTAATCGGCATGGCCGTTCCAGGAAATGCATGTATATACTGCAGAATATTGTCTGTAGTATTATTGTTGTCATCATCATTGCAACCTGTGGCAAAGCATTTCTGATATACTCAAAAAGAAAGTATGCAATAAAAAAAATTAAAAAAAAAAACACTATAATTAGGGTAAAATAATAATTGTTTCTAAGGGCCTCGGTTAAGTGAAAGCAAAAGTAATCCAGATCCATCAGTACAACAAAGAGTTCAAAACTTTTTCAACAACAGAATTTATAATTAAAATCAAAACTTGGAAACACAGTGATATACATTCAAGGGAGATGATAACTCTTCCCACATATAGGTTGTACCCAGTTTTACGAAAGATAGTTGAAAATTACTTAAATGTGCAAAACAATGCCCTCAACATCAAATGACACAAGCACAACTGGTTAATGTTAACTATCAACTTCCAAGGCAGAGGTAGGATTCAAATCTTGCCAGGCAATATACACATAATCGCAAAGAAATCATAATACCATGTGAACCATTTCAAGGC